>NC_051169.1:82681723-83154785 GCF_013339725.1 Rhipicephalus microplus | reverse complement strand
GAAATTTCAACGAGAGTGAGGCACCGCTATGACGTCGCCGCTGCTAGGCTGTCAATCACGTGGTATTCGTACTTCCCGCACATTTCTGGTGACACTTCGCAAAGTACATACACCACCACACCGCGTATAGGGTTTAATGAGCTGAGCGCTGTGCCTCGGTGCTGTGTATAGTTAACAATTTCATTAGATGATTAAGTGCTTCCTAGCAAGAAAAAAGAAAGTGGAGGGGGGGACGGCACATCACCCAACGATGCCAATATTATCAAATGAAAGAGCCACAGGACACTTCGGTAAGCCATACACAGTAATTCTAATGCAAGTTTCATGATAACGTAAACCTTAATCCCACCGAACACTCTCTTCCGTATGGTATCACGATATGTTATGCGCAATGAAGTAGGGTTGTCCCGTGACCAACACTTCACTTATGCCAGCCGGTACGCTGGCATCAGGATTCTGGCAAGTGGATTTTGCTAGGTCGAAAGAATGTCAAGTTATCTCCCGAAAAACAACGTTTAATTCATTAAAATAAAAGTAATCTTGTACGCCGCAAAAAAATTGAATAAATGCAAAAAAAGAAATAATAAAAAAAGGTAACTGAGTGAAACTTGTCAGGACGCGAAGCACGATACTTGATCAACATTAGAAATCAAGAAAATAAATGTATCAGTTCTATATAGTAGCACGTTATATATGCCACAAACGCACCGTCTCCTTCAAATTTTGACTCACGACGTTGTCTCCCAACTGAACTTCACATGGCAGTAGCTGGACAAGTAGATATTTGTCATTGACATGCACTACTGAAAACTTCTTTCATAAGCCCCACATGTCATTCTATTGCCAATTACTATAGAGACTTGAGTGAAAGAGAGCCTCATGGTTTTTAGTATAAATTGCTCGTGTATTTTTTTTTACGTTTTATGTTCATTTCCTTCTCTTAGCGCTTTTGTTATAACCTCCCAGGCCAGCGTGAACTTGCCATAGTTAGTATTTTATATAATCACTTATTTTGCTTTATGTTTCTTTGTTTTTTAAGGATTGTCCATTCATGGCAGTATATTCTGATCCTTGCGTTCGCAAGGGTGAAGCATAATGCGGCCACACACTAATTTGGGAAGGAATAGCATTCATTACCAAATGGAATCACTACGTTATGCTAGATCATACTTACTGCGTACAGGCTGCCTATAAACAAGAAAGATGCAAGAGGAAGCGAAGATGCACTAGATCGAGTCGCCGCAACTCACTGACGTTAGCTGGCCTAGGGCATTCAACAGCCCCTATGCAGCGTATAGGCATAGCTGATTCATCATGTCAGAGAGACGGCATGGAGTATACGCGGAGAAATGAAGGAAACATGATACAATCATCTCCCGAGGCAATTACAACTACACAAGGCGCTTCAAAAGCGCCCATCATCCGACGGAACCAGCGTCCCAGGAAAATAGGAGCCTTTTTTTTTTCGCATTGTACCGGCCTATGCTGCACTGCAATGCTGCAAGATATTAGGAGAAGCAAAGTTTGCAGCTGAGGAAATTGCGCCACAAGCGGAATTCCGGCAGCCCGACTACAATACGTTGCTATTTCCGCGCTGTCTAGACAGCGCGAAAGCTGGCTTCTACAGCCGTATTTACTCATATATATATATATATATATATATATATATATATATATATATATATATATATATATATATATATATATATATATATATATATACCAGATTTGTTGAACGTCATTCACGCTGGACCCGACGTATTGTATGCAAGAAAGAGACGACGAAACTTTCGTGAAAGCGTCTTTACTTAACGTTTTCAGCTGGTAGAGCAGCCTTCGTCAGAGTGACGTACACAGACGAAGGCTGGTCTACCAGCCTCAAAACGTGAATTAAAGACGCTTCCACGAAAGTTTCGTCGTCTCTTTCTTGCACACACACACACACACACACACACACACACACACACACACACACACACACACACACACACACACACACACACACACACACCACACACACACACCCACACACACACACACACACACACACACACACACACCACACACACACACACACACACACACACACACACACACACACACACACACACACACCACACACACACACACACACACACACACACACACACACACACACACACACACACACACACACACACACACACACACACACACACACACACCACACACACACACACACACACACACACACACACACACACACCACACACACACACACACACACACACACACACACACACACACACCACACACACATATATATATATGGCGCTGACTGTCACCCCTACTTCTAAATTCACATATAAACCCAAACAAGTGGATGGAGGGAAGGCCGCTGTGGTAGCTCAGTGGTTAGAGCATCGAACGCGTTATTTGAAGGTCGTAGGTTCAATTCCTGCTCACGGCTGGTTATTTTTCATCCAGTTTTCTTTCTTCTTATTTACATTTCATTGGTTCTAATAACTTCCCCTGTACATTCCTTGGCATTACTGTCTGTTAGATCTCATTAATGTTGTGTCAAAACACGGAAAAACGAGCCCTCAGGTATACACTTCTTTCCGTTATTTCATTTAACGAGGGTCTCGTACTGGCAGACTTGGTGTCATTAGGTTGTATACGAGGGACTATTAATCAGCTGCTCGCTCGTACTAAGTTCACGTGCTACGTGACGTCAAACATGCGCATAAAAGAGTGGTTCACACTCGTCGCTTGGCTTATAGATGGCGCTGAATGTCACCCGTACTTCTAAATTCACATATAAACTCCAAAAAGTGGATGGAGGGAAGGCCGCTGTGGTAGCTCAGTGGTTAGAGCATCGAACGCGTTATTCAAAGGTCGTAGGTTCGATTCCTGCTCACGGCTGGTTATTTTTTCATCGACTTTTCTTTCTTCTTATTTACATTCCATTGGTTCTAATATCTTCCCCTGTAAATTCCTTGGCATTACTGTATGTTAGATCTCATTAATATTGTGTCAAAACACGGAAAAACGAGCCCTTAGATATAGACTTCTTTCCCTTATGTATGTATATATATATATATATAAACCCATAAGACATATTGTCTTATGGGTTTCGAAATGCACGCGTGACAACGACAACCAGCAACAGAAAAGATGAGCTTAGGGAATCTTAAACATTTTGAATTTTTTCGTGCACACGTGTGACACAAAAGGCAGATTACGCACGAAAAACAAGCGGAATATCATGGAAATCTCATCTTTCTAAGGATCGTGACTTTTAAAGCTTGTAGTCTTAATGCAGAAATTTCTGTCCGTCTGTTTGTTTGTCTGTCTGCCCCACAAGTCAACCAGTCGGTGAAAGTTTAACTGCTTGCTCAAAGCCCAGCCATCTGGATATGGTGCCGTCGTTCATAGTTGTAAACATTGTCGATCAAAAATTACATATTACGCATATCTGAGGTACGACATCAATACATACACATAAGGGTGAATGTTTATTAAGACATGCACATATACATAATTCTAAAGATCTTATAGTGTTTCTTACGCTCCACTGAAAATGTGGCGCTATGCACGAAAACATGCGTGTTCTCCACGCATCACTAAAACGACATGGTGCTGCCACCTACCAGTAACTCTGCGTTCTACACAAGCTTCGCAGCCTGCGATGGGCACATTAAAGAAATGGGTTAAGCGAATATTTCCGGGATAGCTCTGAACAAGGCAAAATTGTTTGTGGTGACGACGGAATGCGGAACTTCTAACGTACATGGCCGAGCATCAGAGACCCTCTTGGAGTGTCGGGTTCATTTAGGTAGTGCCAAAACTGAACGACTGTCGTAAAAATCACTTTGTCTTGTAAGGCGTGCACGACCGAGACAGAAACTAAGATGGATGCCGCATAGTGCGGAGAGCACCTCAAGATATCTATTTTTTTTTTGGATCCTGATAGTAGCAGAATCCACCTTGAACTAGAACCCATGACCTCATCCACAGGCGCAGAACGTCGGAAACTATTGCGGCGTAGTTGATATCACTGCTTGTGCAACGTGACTTTTTTTGACGTGTAATCGTATCCTGCACTCTAAGAAAAAAAAAAGTTCTTTGACTCTTTTCTCTCACTCCTGCCTTGACACACGCATGCCTCTCTTAAAGGGGTGTGTGAAGTTTCTTTGTGGATCATTATACTCCAACCGAAAAGTTACAGGAGGCAAAAAAAAAACAACTAAGGTAACTCTTTAACGGGAGTCATATACAGGAAAGTAAGCACTGAGAGAAAAGAGAAACATAAACCTTTATTTTCTTAGAATAACATAGCCACTTAGCACTTCGCATCTCTTTACACATTCCCGGCATTCCGTGGACTTCGACATTTTAACATAATGTTCTCTGTAAAATGTGCTTCTTCGTTGTGTGTATGTGTGTGTGTGTGTGTGTGTGCGTGCGTGTGTGTGTGTGTGTGTGTGCGTGCGTGTGTGTGTGTGTGTTACTGCTGTCTTTGTTGTACGACACTATGTCCTATTGTTGGTTACGTACTGCGTCGAATTAAACTTTTTCGAAACACATGAAATAATTAAAGCTAAACATTACAGAGTTTTAAAATTGATACCCCAAGGAGCTAAGGAACCCAGGTAATTTTCAAGCCACCAGGCTGCATGCACAGAACTGAAGCCACTCTTGCGCTCTTGCGTTCACGCTGTCCCAAGACCCAAATATCGAAAACTAGCGTGGTTCTCTAATGAATCTTGGGTAGCCAATGAGACGACGTAGACGCAGCGTACGCCAAGATGCAAGGGCGGCCCGCGTCTCGCATAACTCTAGCCCTTTCCCCACAGCTAATCTAGTTGCAGTTGTGCAACTAAATATTTTCTTTTGCGCCCATACAATAGTATTACATGTGCAAGTGTAAATAAAGCCACCTTCATTGTCGCCATCATCAACGCGTTAGTCCTCATGTTAAACGCTTTCATCATCGCCATCGTTATCACCAATAAAGGATCGCTTGCTTACCCACAGCTCCACTTCAACATGATCCTCATCATCCTTATCGATTCGAAAATTTAGAACGGGATACGCCCATGACATATAATGAAATTACTAAACATCACTACCTGGGGAGGAGAGAGTCTGTACCCCCTCACAGTAGACTAAACAGAGCACAAGCGGTCAAACTTAGACAATTACTGACACAGTCCTATTACTCACCGGCACAGGTAAAGAATGGTACGATATAAAAGATATGGTTGTTGTTTGCAAGGCATGTGAGAAGAAGTATGCACGCTTGATCATGTGCTCTGGAATGTAGGTCGCTTGGCCGTGGCATTTCTGCACTCTAAGAAAAAAAAAAGTTCTTTGACTCTTTCTCTCACTCCTGCCTTGACACACGCATGCCTCTCTTAAAGGGGTGTGTGAAGTTTCTTTGTGGATCATTATACTCCAACCGAAAAGTTACAGGAGGCAAAAAAAAACAACTAAGGTAACTCTTTAACGGGAGTCATATACAGGAAAGTAAGGACTGTAAGGACTTTGGTAATGATGTTAAACGTGGCATCCCACGTTTAACATCATTACCAAAGAGTTCATGGTTATGTTCAAACTGAACGTTTTTATCATCAGCAGCAACATTAGTCAATCGGTTTTTGCTTGTTGATATCTCTGCTTCAGCACGCTTATTATCGCGGCTCCTCAAATCGGAACTCTCGCTATCGCTAATAAACTCAAAAATAATGGCCTGTATTCTTTATCGCTAAGTCTACGTCCCGCATAACGGATACAAATTTCAAACATGACTTCTAAAAGTCGTATTTACGTATTAAACAGATGATGTATTGTGCAGAGCCGTACGGCAATGATGCGGGTCCTACAGTGTCATTCGCCGTTTCGTCAGCTTCTCACACAAACTCGGTATGCCTGACGTGGACGTCGTGGCTCCCACAACCCTCGCGATACTTGATGGTTTGCAATGCGACAAAAGTAACGCGAAAACAACATAAATCTTGTCTTTACTCAAATATTACCAAATATTTCGAAAACTCATTATTTTTTATTGATTTTATAAAAAAATGCAGGCATGCACCTCAACAGGCAACTTGAGAAAAACGCCATTTTTTTCCTGCGGGTACGTGCCGCTGTTTGTTCGCAGAAGTGCAGACATATGTTTTTAAAAAATTCCTAAAGAGGCCCCGAAACACTTTTTTTTAGTTACCATGAAATGAAGTCACTGGAAAGTCCTCACAAACTCAATGCCGCCAAAATATTAAGAATCAGTCCAGTACGAGTGCCGTACTCTCTCTCTTTTCTCTCTTTTCTCGACTTGACGAAAGCGCTGGAAGCTAAACATAGAGAGATGGGAGGGGCAAAAAAAAAAAAAAAAACGTCACTTGCACGTCGTGAGCTTGAGCACTTCTTTCTTTTTTTTTTGGGGGGGGGGGGGGGAATACACGGCATTTTTAGTGCGATCGCGCGCGCACGCGTGGACAGGTGACGGCGTTTTGCGGCGACGTCTGTAACAACCAAGCGTGCCATGTTCAAATCAGCCAATGGGTGATAGATGAGCTTACTACTGGTGATTTTCGGGCTTATTGTGTGATTTGTCGAGGGAAGAGAAAGTAATTTTTAGCTGACTTTGATAATTTATTGTTAAATCCAGGCCGCGCGCTGCGCTATAATCTTTGGCTCGTGTGTTGTCGGAAGCATCTACTACCGATCGGCAGCATTTTCTGACCATGCTCTGAAAGGTTTGGCAGGTGCCTTTAAGGTAATACCAACATTTCTATTTTCAGGCAGTGCATTGGCCAGCCTGATTGAACTGCACTGATAAAGAAAAATTTTATTTCCTTCAAACAAGAGACAACCACTACACTGATATGCTTTTTACGGGCGAAGCTCCTTAAAGCGCCACCCGTTCGTCCCTCGTCGTAGTACGTAACATATCTTACGCTTTGACTTGCAAGGTGGTGCTGGCGGGAGATTTCTCCTGTGCGTTGTTAAACAATAAAGAATTTGCAGTGTGCGCGTTAACTAAAAGCCGAATTCTCTGGTATCTCATTCCCCATTAGCAGCCATTGGCATGTATATTGAGCACTATCTGACAAGAAAGGGTTAAGCTACGTTATACTCGCTGAGCGTAACCTCCTTGGTTTTAGAAAGGTTTAGCGAGTGTTGGATGAATAGATGGATGGTAATAACTTTATTTATACGTCCTGTACAGGGTGTAGCCACCTGCCTGGCTAATCCCACGTGGGGACTGGGAGGTGAAGCCTCTTAGCCCTGTCATGGGCGTACTGGACAGCCAGGACCTGGGGGATATGGTCGTGAGACTTCATTCCTATAAACCATTCCCAGGAAATGCCACGGCCAAGCGACCTACATTCCAGAGCACATGATCAAGCGTGCATACTTCTTTCTCACATGCCTTGCAAACAACAACCATATCTTTTATATCGTACCATTCTTTTACCTGTGCCGGTGAGTAATAAGACTGTGTCAGTAATTGTCTAAGTTTGACCGCTTGTGCTCTGTTTAGTCTACTGTGAGGGGGTACAGACTCTCTCCTCCGCAGGTAGTGATGTTTAGTAATTTCATTATATGTCATGGGCGTATCCCGTTCTAAATTTTCGAATCCAACAGAATCAAAGTCATGTGTAAAAGCGTCCCGGTCCGAAAGTTCGCGGGCAATGCTGTTGGCCGAAGTGAGTGTTGGGCCGCAGTGCCATGAATACAGTGAACTAGTATATACCATGAATTCGAGGTGGTTAAAGGTGGAAGTAGACACGAAGCGCAAGCCGTAAGAACATGTGCATATGCTACCTCTCGTTTAGGTCTTTGGAATGTCCGCTGGATGGCGGTGCTTCTATATGCGCAATAGGGAGCCTACATGAACGGCCGTTTTTAGGGTGATGTCAGCCTTTGACCCACTACATGCCACCAACGTACCACCGCCCGCCAAAACACAATGTTGCCAGACAGCAACGCCGCGCTGTCGCCCCATCTTGGTGCCCGCACTGCGTCTACGCCCAGTTGCGTTTAGTTCTCAATAATACAGCGTCGAACGTTGCGGTAGCGTGTTAAACGCTGCCGGTGAAGCCTTAGAATGCCTGGATGCTGCGTACCACTCTGCGCTAACCACAACAGAAAGGGGGTGCGAATGTTCCGCTTCCCAGCTAGCCCTGGTCGACGACAACTATGGCTGGCTCAAGTGAAGCGAGACGGCTGGGAGCCCACCAGTGCGTCTCGTATTTGCTCTGTGAGTACTGCGTATTTCGTTCACTGTTTTTTCCTGCGGCACACGTATATGTGTTTCGCGGTGTTCGCGAATGAGTAGATAACCGAAGTTGTCGTTGCTGCGTCCACGCATTGCGAGTAGGAAGCCCACAAACGGGACGTGTCCGCGCGTTCGTACGGAGACGCGCTCACTAGTCTGAGCTGTTGCCACGCTTGCGTTCGTGTCAGCGTAACCTCAGTATTATGTCGCAAGTGTTTGTGTGTGGGCTGCGAACTTCTTCGTGCGCTCACTTTGAGAAGCGCAACACATGCGGAGGAGATTGCCATCGCTCTGGCTCTCACCTATCCCTCTTCTAAACATATCATCACCGACTCACGAGGGGCCTGTAGGAACTATCAGCTAGGGTGGGCTTCACCGCTTGCTCGGCGCATACTAGAACCTAGCTGCCGATACGTTAATCCAACTCCGCGAAATCTGGTTTGAGCACCCGGTCACCAAGGATTCAGGGGTAACGAACAGGCCGATCAGACTGCCCGCGCACTCTCTTCCCGGGCTATTTCCCTGTCTTTGGAAGCCTACTCGCAATCAGACAATTCGGCCCTCTCATTCAAAGATATTACCAATTACTACAAGGAGGAGCACCGGAGCTATCAGACCCTTGTAAGGGACTGCATCGCGCTGACGAGCGCCTCCTTTTAAAACTGTTTACCAATACTGTACTGTGCCCGGCGGTGCTAAAACATTTCAATTCATCCTTTGATGGCACGTGCCAGTTCTGTGGTGAGGTGGCTGACACCTTTCACATCGTCTGGGCGTGCCAGTCTAATCCATCTATCCCCCTCAACCCCAATCCCACGAGAGAGGACTGGAAGGCGGCCCTGCTCGGCTGTCAAGAACTGAAGGCCCAAGAGGCTCTGGTTCAACGGGCGCGGGCAGCGTTGCTTGCCAATGGAGCCCCGGAATAGGGGTTCCACCTAGTGCTGTGAGGGTAGGAGGCCAATAAGGCCCCAACCCAATCACCTCTCTGCAACCATTTAATGGTTATTAAATGTTTTCACCACCACCACCACCCACTTTCAGAACTGGGTCGCTTACACGACCCTGAGAACCGCCGCTGTCAAAAGCCCAGGTGTTGTGTGTTGGCTGGCTCCAAAATGGCGGCGCACAGAAAACTATGCTGAATTTGGTGGAAGCTGGCAACAGCGTGCCCCGTTGCCCGCTGGTCTTGGCTGAGTTTCTTGAAGGCACTTATTAAGATGTCTCCACCCTAAAAACGGCCGTTCATGTAGGCTCCCTAATGCGCAATATGATGAATATATGCGAGATGGTGGTACTTGGAGTGTTGACTAGATGGACGAACGGACACACAGACAGATGCATGGACGGACGCACGGATGGCTCCACAGGGAGATGAACACATGGACGGACGCAGGGGCGGATACATGGACGAACGCATGAACGGACGCACGGATGGTCACACAGACGGATGCATGGAAGGACGTAAGCAAGAACGAATGGACGGATGAATGCTTCGCCCCACTCTCCATCATTCACTCCGTGGATACGCTGCCATTTTTTTTTTGTCTTGAACTTGACTTGTCACCGCCTTCAATGCAGCGCGTTTCGAACGCGTTTGCGCTTCATGCGTTGGCACTGACTAAACACACTGCGTGTGAGACGCGTTTGTGCTGCATTGTAGGCTGCGGCAAGTCAAGTTAAATTCAAAAGCCATTTCTGAATACGTACCACTCTCGGAAATACTCTTCGTCGTCTCAGCGCAGCTTGGGAGGTAGACAAATTACGCGTTTTGGTGTTTTAGGCAGGAGCCCCGCCGCGGTGGTCTAGTGGCTAAGGTACTCGGCTGCTGACCCGCAGGTCGTGGGTTCAAATCCCGGCTGCGGCGGCTGCATTTCCGATGGAGGCGGAAATGTTGTAGGCCCGTGTACTCAGATTTGGGTGCACGTTAAAGAACCCCGGGTGGTCGAAATCTCCGAAGCCCTCCACTACGGCGTCTCTCATAATCATATGGTGGTTTTGGGACGTTAAACCCCACATATCAATCAATCAATGTTTTAGGCAAGAAGAGGGAGAACAGCTGAAGCACGCACCACTCCCTCTCGCAACTTCTCATTCGGAATTCGAGTTCCGCTCCGAGGGATCATCTTCGGATCGAAGTTTATACGCAATGCAAAGAAGGTGCAGTCGAACGCCAGCACGCGTCCGAATGCATCGAAAGAAACATGATGATCACGCAAAAGACTTTGATTAAAAATAAAAAAAAAATGGCAGCATATGCACGGGGTGAATGATGGAGGGTAGGGCGAAGCACCTCTTCGTCTATTCGTTCTTGCTTCCGTCTGTCCATGCGTCCATGTGTGTGCCCGTCCGTGCGTCAATCCACCCAACCGCACGTGAGTCAGTTCGTGCGTCCATCCCTGCGTTCGTTCATGCGTTCATCCGTCCGTGCAGCCATCCGTGCGTCCGTCCATGCATCTGTCTGTGTGTCCGTTCGTCCATCTAGTCAATACTCCAAGTACCACCATATCGCATCTTTTCATCATATATTCCGCATATAGAAGCACCGCCATCCAGCGGACATCCCAAGTACTAAACGAGAGGTGGCACACGCACACTTTCATACGGCTTACGCTTCGTGTCTACTTCTAACCTTTAACCACCTCGAGTTCACGGTATATACTAGTTCACTGTATTCGTGGCACTTTGGCCCAACGCTCGCTAAACCTTTCTAAAACCAAAGAGTTTACGCCCAGCGAGTATAACCTAGCAACCCTTCTCTGTTAGACTGTGCTTAATGTGCATGATAATGGCTGCTAATGAGAACTATGGGAGAGCTGAAAGCCGTCCTAGTTTAAGAGAATTTTATTTTCGAATATATCTTACACAGCTTATGCGCACACAGAAAAATGGACAATGGTGAACAATGCGTATGTACAATGCAAGCTGTTATATATAGCGAAAAGAACTTATTGCATATGCAGTGACGTACATTGCAAAATTGTACAACAAAAACAGAACATTCATGACATTTAGATGATTAAATTTAAATAAACAGTAAGGCTATATGAACAAACAAGGGGGGGGGGGTTCATTCACAGTGTAGGGTGATGTTTAGCGTTGACCTTTTGGGACGGTTTGCTCTTGCACTCAAGAGCAATATTTCACAAAAAGGACATGTTTCTAAGAAAGAAAAGGAAAATACACACTGTAATGTCACAGTGGTACAAGCTCTAGCCCACCTCCTCAATAGGGGAGGAAAGGCATGGACACTCTGTTGTTTTTTTACGATAATAAATCGCGTAGACCAACGTCGGAGGAAAGCATCCTCTCCCAGCATGACTAGTTCTGCGTTAAGATACATAAGCATTATGTTTCTTAGCCGATGTAGTAGGGGAAACATGACTCTCTGAGGGCGTCTCCTCAGGCAGGCCAGTCCCTTTCGTTTCCATAAAACGAAGGCTCCGACAGCCATTAAGAGTACGACGAAGTTATCCCTGTGGCTAGACTTCCACTGCATACTTATTTGGAACATCCTGGTAACCATGCGCCAAAAGGTGCGCGCTACTATACATTTATGGAAGACATGGATGGTTCAGTGTTTTGACGCGACCGCATTGCGGGCATGTGGCGGTGGGCGCCACGCCCCACGCCGCAAATTGGTCGGCCGTTGGTAAAGCCTCCCAATCCCTCAGCCAGTTTAAGTCACGGACTTCGGTGGGGAGAGACGTGTTTGTAAGAGTCCGACGTCTTTTCGCCCGGAATTTCTCGCGTTGTTCCTCAGATGGACCATCCTGTCTAGAAAAAGTTTATTCTTTCATGGGACGCAACAAACCTAAGAGACAAGCGTCTGTATAACAGGCGCAATAACAAAAGACAAAGAACAACATACACTACACATTTAAACTAAAGTGTCCAAGTCCATAGGATGTCCATAGTCCATTTGTACTAATATTGTACATACACTACATAAATGCACTAATCACAATATGGACAATATACATAATGATATATGTACAGAATTTGCAAGACTTGGTGAAGATGTTAGAAAATATGTACAACAGGTATTAATATCATCCTTGGTCACAATGATGCACGCGATAAGCGTAAGACACAATCCGAAATGGCGCCTTTACTCAAAGAGCACTGGATCTGATCAAACCGCAGATTGAGCTCATGCTAGAGAAGGCGGCTCGAGCGGTCGCTTGACACCGGCTGCTTGCCGAGCACACGTTCGTACAAACAACGACGTATGACTTTAATCTCTCTTGAAGCCCTTTAGGCAAACGTTCTGGCTCTCCCCCAAAAGGCACCGCCATCGCGTAGGATCGAATACTAAAGGGGCACTCTATTCGAAACGGTCTGCCCGGCCTCGCTGCTCAGTCGTTTATTTTTCCCCTTTTTAAGTGGCGCACTTTTTCAATAACGATTCTATCGGTTTATTGTTTGTTTACGCAACAACACAAATGACAATGGCTCAGCAGATGTTCGCTTTCGGGCTCTTGTCAAATTTGCATTTCGCGGCCCTTGTTCGGTTTGTCAGGACGACGATACGAGGGCTGCCTTTGTTTTCGGAACGTGGACAATCATTTGGGGTTCTGTGATGTCAAGATGATATCATACAGTGACGTCATCGCGTTATGATCATTCTTTACATCTTTCGATCGTGTTCGCGCCGACATCGATCGGTTCTGTTCCTATTTTTGAAAGGCGGCAGCACCCATTGCCTGTACTACGATTCTTCATACACGCAGGTTGCCCTTCACTAAGCATGCTACCGGAAGACAAAGATTGATTGATTGATTTGTGGGGCTTAACGTCCCAAAACGACCATCTGATTATGGGAGACGCCGTAGTGGAGGACTCCAGAAATTTTGACCACCTGGGGTTCTTTAACCGGAAGACAAAGAAAAGCGGTACGTTATTTTGGGAATCTGGCTGCACCAGAGGTGTAGGGTCCACGCCTAGGCGTCAGCCTGGAAATTTTGAGCCCTGGCAGCGTCCTCTGCCTTTCGCAATGCCCAGAGGAGTTTCTCTGGGTATGTGTGGAGCAGTCATGGTCCCCTCTTGAACATCGTCGGAAGTTAACTGCGTACTGAATTTCATTATCACGATGAAATTAAGTTCTTCACGCTGCTAGTCATTATATGTGTAGAATTAATTACTTACCCTCATCACTCCAAACGAACCCCCCAAACTATTTTAATGAGTTGTGTTGGTGCTCGGTACATTTGGTTAGGTCCTTTTTGGTGTTTCTTTATTTTTTTCAGTGGAGAGAGAGAGAGAGAGACAAAGAAAATCGCTGGAATGAAAGAAAAGAGATAAAAAAGACAGAGGAATAGGCGTAACAATATGTCTATAAGCCAGTGACTGCAGCAACAACCTCAAACATAAACACTGTCTTCATGATATCTAGTGCACGCTGCTCTCATGTCCTAGTGTGTAATAAAACTAAGGAACCCGCCATAGTAGTCTAGTTGCTATGGCGCTCAAGTACCGCCGACCAAGGTTGCGGGATCGAATCCCCGCCGCTACAATGCGATGGCGGCGAATGCTTGACGTTCGTGAACTTGGATTTAGATGTGCGTTAAAAAACGTCACGCGGTATTAATTTCCGGAATCATGGTTTTCTGGCGTAATACCCTAACAAATATTATTATGAGGAAAACTAAGGATTACCATTTAAAGCACGCACGCACGCACACACGCACGCACACACGCACACGCACACGCGCACACACGCGCACACACGCGCACACACACACACACACGCACACACACACGCACACACACACACACACACACACACACACACACACACACACACACACACACACACACACACACACACACACACCACACACACACACACACACACACACACACACACACACACACACACACACACACACACACACACACACACACACACACACACACACACACACACACACACACACACACACACACACACACACACACACACACACACACACACACACACACACACACAAAAGAAAACCCCAGCCTGCTCCAAGCTTTCTCCATGAAGAAACATACATAATGAGCGGACACTCCCGTAGGGCCCTGCGGCCCAGCTAGTGCGCTGCTTTCAGCGCCAGGAGTGGTTGGAGAGACCCGATAATGTCTTCAGCATAAATAAAATAATAAAATTTCTTTCTTTCCGACCGCGGCGGGGACCACCCGTGCCCTCATGCTGTGAAAGCGAGTGTCTTTAACACTACCCTACACACCTCTTTTTTCTTTATTGAACTACGCTACACACCCATGT
The DNA here is from genome assembly GCF_013339725.1 of Rhipicephalus microplus. Classification (NCBI taxonomy): domain Eukaryota; kingdom Metazoa; phylum Arthropoda; class Arachnida; order Ixodida; family Ixodidae; genus Rhipicephalus; species Rhipicephalus microplus. Next base: position 83,140,251 of record NC_051169.1, on the reverse strand, counting down.
GTCCGCAAAGGGAATACATGTACAGTGCATCTAAACCACAGGAATGTGCCTGTGTGTAAAAGAAATGCAGAAAGACAAAGTCAAGTTGTAAAGCAGTTAATGTCCTCAGTGGCACATCCTCCATCAGATTTGAGAAATTGCACGAATTTAATAAAATTTCTTCTTCGGAAAAAATTGATGCCAAAATTAGGTATTGTCCTGCTGAGGAGGCCTGAACAAAGGAATAAAATCGAGGACGGGTACGCAATCTACCGGTTAGTCAGACCCATTCTTACTGGGCCGCCACTCTATATATAGCATGTCACTCTACGAATGTCTGCCTGATAAGGCGAGAGAGCAACGGGACATAGCCCAATATGAGTTTATCGCCGAGACCTCAGAGAATTTTGAATGTCTCATTTTAGATTGCAAACACCCAGCCACTCAGACTGGGTCTCCGCCATCCTCAGGCACCAATAATGCCTGAGGGCGGTCATCAAAGCTTCGGTCCAGAGCAAGCCCCAGTTGCCGAGCCAGCATCACGCTCAAGCGGAGACCCACGACACATCATCGTGGTCGAGTGTGTTCCGAGATCGCGGATGCGTCTCGGCGATCGCACTATAGAAATGATCCTATGAAGCACGATCTTGACGGAGCATGTGCTAACGACATCACCATACTTCTCATGACCACGTTAAAAAAGCAAGCCACATAAGCCAATCAGTGTTGTATTTCTTGTACATATTGGCAGAAATAAACAAGAGCGTTAAGATATCTGCACGAAAGCGTTAAACACCTCGACCTTTTATAGCAAAAAGGTGATTTCTTTAACAAAAACATCCAATGGAACTTTATTTCCTTATATGGAAATTGAAATAGTCAGCGCGTGCACTCGCGATACTAGCACCACCTGGCGCTGCAAATACAAGTCGTTCCGAAAAAAAAAAAAAGTGTAAATACCAGCCAGAGTTGCCTAGTTTGTGGTCTTCCCAATAAAAATGGGTGGTTTTATTATGCTTAGGGGGCGACATTGTTGCATTGCGGGAGGCGGGATTCTCGGCGGTTTTGAAGACATGCTAGCTGATGAAGACATAAAAGCAAAGCAGTTTTCGCTTAGATCTCACAGAAGGGCGAATAATTACAAATGGATTACATGCAAAAATTACTCCGGCAACGAAAAAATTTCGACCATGTCCCGCTAAACGAAACCATGTATAGATGCGGAGCAGCGGGTGCTAACGCTTATGTTGGTGGCGACGTTGACACTGACCCTCATAAAACAAAAGCCAAGTAAGGACGCCCTTGACTGAATTCTGAACGCGCGACCCAGTGCCTACCCCCCTGCGGGGTGGCACTGGTCAGTGAATGGTTGATTGATTTGTGGGGCTTAACGTCCCAAAACCACCATATGTTTATGAGAGACGCCGTAGTGGAGGGCTCCGGAAATTTTGACCACCTGGGGATCTTTAACGTGCGCCCAAATCTGAGCACACGGGCCTACAACATTTCCGCCTCAATTGGAAATGCAGCCGCCGCAGCCGGGATTCAATCCCGCAACCTGCGGGTCTGCAGCTGAGTAGTCAGTGAATGGTTGGGCAGCGCGAGCCGTCGGTTTTAAAGACGATAGTATTTCGACAGTTATAGTGTACCGGACTTACCGGGATACCGGGCGTACCGTGATAGCAGGTTCGAATTGCGCACGCGCAAATACGTACGTTACCCGTGCCGCTTACCGTACGCACGGTATTTTTCAGATTTAACGTTACCGTGTTAGCGTAGGTGTACGTTGTGCACGTAAAACATGACGGCGCTTTGGACGCTCGCTTCGAAGTGGTTTTGGCGTAGTTGCTGAAAGATTCACTCTGTTCGCAGCAAATGACTATTTAAAGTGGCTTCGCTAGCCTCAGTTAGCGGTGGCTTCGCTTGTCTCAGTTAGCTTAGATGACCGAGGATTACGGATAAGTTCGCGTAGTTTTTGAGATAGCTTTCTATTTAGAACGTGTCTAGGCCTAAATACAAGGTCAATTTAAACAAATTGGCAACTGTTGTAACTGATGTAAACAAATCGACAATTGTTTTCGAGTTTGGTGCGTGGTTCATATTTATTTAAGTATTACTGAAATAAACATGTAACAATATTTCGCGACATTGCACGGGCAGACATTTTCGTTTTATCCACATCGTAGATGACCCCAGTGACGACGTTAGAGCTCACAGGAATGTAGGAGCGAACTTTCATTCCCCCCAACTCGTTGACGTTTCGCAGTACATTAAGTGCCGCAGCATGCAAAACGTCGATGGCCAATAAGTTCTTACGCGTGTTCACTCTGATGTCTGTGATCTCGTTTGGCACGAGTCCTTCCAGCATCACTGAAACAGATTGCCTGTTGAGGCGCTTCATGTTACCGTGCGGTACCTCAGGGATGAAAAGGATAGTGTTTGTCACGAGTCTCCTTGGCACTCTGTCGTTCAATGTACTCGATGACGAAGATGTTCTGACGTTCCGCCTCTTCGCTTTACGGCTCAGCACCAGCTTAAAATCGTCGTCGTCACAAGCCTCTTCGCTGCTCATTGAGTAAACAAGAGTGCCCTCGCTGTCGTAGTCGCGGTAGAGTCCCGTACGCTTCCTGGATGCGGCCACCGCTGACGCCGCTGTAACTGGCGGATGTCCGCGGGGTTCCACGTCCATCACCGACGGACACGGATGTGATATTCGCGAAGTTCACTTAAAATTAGGTGAAAAAAGAGAGCACCTATTGAAACTGCGATCTGCTAAGCAATCACTATGTCGTCGTCTTCCTTTAGCCATCTGGCATTTTTAACACGACCCTAATATAGGCACACAGGTCTCCAGTATCTCGCGTCCGTCTTGCGTCTATTAGGGTCGAGTTAAAAATGCCATCTGGCATGTTTAACACGACCCTAATATAGGCACACAGGTCTCCAGTATCTTGCGTCCGTCTAAATGTGGCCACCCCAGTACGAATATCGTCGCGCGACCTTCGTCTCTTCAGTCCAGCATCACGGCCACCTTGGCGGACCATTACAATCCCGAAAATACATACATCGCATCTTACGATGGGACATTTCCTAGGTACTTTAAAATCATTTCGTTGAACATGAGAGCAAGTTCATTTGATTTTCTTGCAGGCTATGCATAACAAGTAGGTAGGTGTTACTACAACCGCAATGTTCCGTACACGCATGGGTTAGATGAAATCAGGAAGATAGGTTTTAGGGCTATGGCAACTCCGGGTTGGCTGAAACTCGCTCGGACGAACGATGTGGCGTCATCTCGTGCAGCGGACATTGGTAAACAGGCTGACAGTCGACAAAGCACTCCATTTCACTATCGTTGTACGCATTCTGATATGCAAATCTAAAGAGGAAGCGGATGTGACGGAAACACTGCTGAGACGCAAGATGAAAGCGCGCAAAAAGAAAGCAGCAGCAACACGCACGACCAATCTCAGCGTGTGCGCATTGCTGCATTCCTGCGCTTTAATCCCAACTGTAATTCCTTTTTTGTTCTTTTCCACTCCTTTACCTTCTTTATTACTTTGTTTGCTTTTTTGCAAATTTGTTGGGGGCGACTTTCTGTCACTTGCTTATCTTAGGAAGAAAAGTCGTCCCTGCGAAGGAGTTGCGTAACGCTCGAAGGAGTTGCGTAACGCTGCTCCAGAAAGGACAGGCCGTGGAACTCATAGAAAAGAAAAAAAAATGACAGCGAAACAAAGGTAAACTTTCAACGGAAATTGCGTCACGGAAGCATGTGCGCACAGAGAAGACGGAAGTTACTATAGGAGGCTAAGCTCTCATCATGGACCATCCGTGTGCTTCTCCTATTTGAGTGGCCTCATGTTTGCCGACGTGTACGCACGTGCTACACTGATGTCCGTTGGGACAACACGAGAAGTGCGCCCAAACGCTCGTCCCTTCCGATACGCCCATCTTCTCTTTTGTGGTTTCACTATCGTTTAAAATACGTTGTCGACGGGATGCAAACTAAGACGGAACGCTATACGGTCGCAGCGCAGTATAACGCTACGCGCGAGGCAATTTCCTGTGGTTCTCGAAATATTTCTTCCTCTCATTCTTTACTGTTTTCCTTTAACGATGGAGATAACTTCGTGGGACAAGCAGAGCATTAAAAAAATGCTTTATACGGGGATTCTGGTTGCGTATAAGAAGTCTAAGTTCAACCTATATATTAAGTGTTTGTTGCGTCGTATTCAGTTTCTCGCTGGTCACTTGCTTGAGAAATGGAGGATAGAGTATGAAACTACAAAAAAAACATCTCTTGAGTAATAGCTTTTGAGTAAGCACGCAAAATAGCTTTTGAGTAAGCACGCACTGGTCTTCTCAAGAACCTTGATCATAGACTTGGTACTATGCCGCGGCTCGCTCCTCGATTTCAAAAATGGCGAAATACTGCCATTTTAGCGCGTATTGTTGAATAATACATGTGACGCCTTTGTTCGATCTGGTTGAAGTGCGCAAACTAGTAGGAGACGACTCGTCTTTGGGTTGAGTTCTCTTTACTAGAGCGAAACTCAACCCGAATAAACCGACGCATTATTGAAATCTGCCGCGTTTGCCTGATTTTCTCCAACTTGTAAGAGACGACTTGTCTTTGGGTTGAGTTTTCTTTACTGGAGCGAAACTCAAACCAAGTAAACCGACGTATTACCGAAAGCTCGCGCGTTTGCCTGAATTTCTCCAACTCGTATAGTAGTTTTAAAATGTTTACGCAACCCCTGATCCGCGTCTTCGTCAGAAGCTCGCCTCTCTTCGACGAAGTGCTCATGCGACGAAGATATCTGCTTTTATTATTCCCCATTTTTGAACGGACGTAGAGCAAGTAAAATCCAAAGTTCTTTGTTAAACTGCATACGTGCATTCGAAAAATGTGGGCGCCAATCTATCACCTTATTTCGGTTAGTTAGGCATGCATGCGTAAATAAGGAGAGGAGTATGTCAACGACGCAAAAAGACCGTTCGAGAGATGAAGGTTGGTTCAAAAACATGATTGGAAACTTGGAAGTTTTGAACAGAACTCAGCAGAAGTATCATGAGAAAAAAAATTAAGTTAGTTTAAGCTGGATTGAGAGAAAATAACGCCGCTGGAAAACTCTGCCGAGTATTCCCAGAACTTGCTGACTTGTAAGTAATGACAACAAAAAGGTGGGATTGGAAATGAATTTGAAACACTGCTAATTTATTCTTATGAGTTCGCGTTCCCAGGGACAAGCGTGCGAAAATGCGCGTCAAAGATTATTGATAGTCTTTCTGCGGAAAAGAAAGGAAGAAGAAATATGGATTCCAAAAACAGTTATAGCCTAACCACACTTCAGAAGCGCTTTCAATACCTGATGTCCTAACGTTTAAAACGGAAATAATGATGCCACTCGGAAAAGTGATGAATTATATCGTTAACCGTTCTGCCAGAGAGATGCCTGGTGAAGCGCTCTAATGAAAGCACGTTTTTTTTTAATTTGACCAAAATGCCAGTTTGGACGTGGAAAATAAAAAGGTGACTGTTTACTCATTATTGGTAATACGTAATGGTTGCTCTTGTACTCTGAAATTAAATTCATAATGCAATGGCACAATAAACAAGAAGTTGCAAACTAATGGAGAGTTTTAAAATGGGAGACCTCAAGACATTGAGTCCTCTAGACTGCTCTTTGGTTCAGAGGTGCAGCAGAGTCTCAGATTGAGGCGGTTTTTTTTTCATAGCTCACGTAGAAAATAAGGACACCATTGCCGCATTGCATTCTCTAGCAGCAGTATACGCTTGCTTTGGCTCGGTAGCTTTTGCTACATTGCCAAGAAAAGTTGTCCGCGAGTATAGTTTTCGATTTTTGATCTTGGGACAACGCGAATGTAAGAGCACAAAGAGTGATTTTGGTTCTGCGCATGTACCCTGGCGGCTTAAAAACTTCGTTGGTTCCTGAGCTCCTTGGCGCCACAGTTCCAGAACTCTGTACTGTTTAGCTGAATTTATTTCATTCGTAACGCTTAAACGGTATTCTCGCTCCGAGAAAACAAAAGTAAATATTTCTTCTTTTTATCGGTCAGCCCTGGCTTACGAAGGACATGACTCTCTTCAAAGAGTGACCTGAACTCTTTTTTGGTTCCCATAAATTACCGGCTAGAGCAAAGTGATGAGGATAAAACATATCAGTGTAGTGCGATCATGATGGCCAACGCCCTGCAACAAAATTGATTTGAAATGTTGGTATCACTTAATAATTTTGTAAAATACACTCGCACACGCACACGTACACACACGCACACGCGCACACGCACACACACACACACACACACACACACACACACACACACACACACACACACACACACACACACACACACACACACACACACACACACACACACACACACACACACACACACACACACTTATAAGCACAGTTTACAGGAAACATTCTCATGAAAATGTCGAAGTCTACGGAATGCCTGGAATGTGTAAACAGATGCGAAGTGCTAAGTGGTTATGTTGTTCTAAGAAAACAAAGGTTTATGTTTCTATTTTCTCTCACTCCTGGCTTTCTTAGTATATGACTCCCATTAAAGAGTTACCTTACTTCATTTTTGGCTCCTAAGACTTTTCATCGGTTGGTGCATCAAGATCCACAAAGAAACTTCGCACGTCCCTATAAGAGAGTCATGCATGTGGCAAGGCAGGAGTAAGAGAAATGAGTCAAATAACTTTTTTTCCCTCAGAGTGCAGGATGCGATCACAAGACAAAGAAAGTGGCGTTGCACAAGTAGTGTTATTAACTATAACACGCAGCAAAAGTTTACAACGTTCTGCGGCTGTGGATGAGGTCATGGGTTTGAATTCAAGGTGGGTTTCGCTACTGTCAGGATGCGGTAAAAAACAACAGTGTCTTGAGATGCTTTCCGCACTGTGCGGCGTCACTCTAAGCTTCTGTCTCGGTCGCCCACGCCGTACAAGACAACCTGACTTTCATGACAATCGTCCAGTTTTCGCACTACCTAAACAAACCCGGCTCTCCAAGAGCATCTCTGATGCTCGATCACGTACGTTAGAAGTTTCGCATTCCGCCGTCACTGCAAACAATTTCGCCCTGTTGAGAGCTATCCCGGAGAGAATCGCTTATCCCATTACTTTAATGTGCCTATCGCAGGGTGCGAAGTGACTTTGTAGCAAAGTGCTCGAGCACGTCAGAGTATTTTGACACTTGGCTACTAAAAATGACAACATTAGGACAAAAGCATTCTCGCCACCCTGAGCTGCAAACAGCCGGGAGATGCTTGTCGGCCCGGCGTGAATAAATCGCGAATTCCGATGTGTACATTTCCGGAAAGTTCCACGTCGTAATCATCAGATATCCAACCCAACGCAATACCAAAAGTATTTTCGCGAAAGCCTTCATGACGCCCGGCTGTAAAGACCGCGTGCCGGAACTCATGCAATCTGAATTACCAGGCGTCACACCACGTGACTTGCGCACGAACGTCATGTTTTAAAGGTTCACTTATACAAAGTTCTCAGGTACAACTGAGCTGCAGTTTGCCGGTGCTCATATGGCTTTACAGACGGGCAGTGGCAGTATGTTAATTCGCGAAATGATGAATTATGGCCAATGAGACACTTCGCAACTGTACTTGCAGTAGGTGTTCTGGGAAAGTTTCAAACAGTCATGTTACGCACATCGATGTTTTTTCTTTCATGCGAACCAGAAGTGAAGCGTGGCAAATGATTTAGAAAGTGATGAGAACGGGACCTGATTTCGCTATGAAGTTCAACTTTTGAAGGTGTACCTGAAGCATCCTAGTGGTTTAAATTAACAGAAAAAAACAGAATGCGCGTAATCGTTGTCCCCTGAAAACACATAAAAACACACTAAAAATTAGCCGCGTATCTGCGTGAATGCAAAAGATGTCGAAAAACGATAGCTTTTGTATAGGGGCACTGCGTGAAATATGGACACCATCTGGCAGTAATGTCGAGAAGCTAAACCTTGTGTAGAACGCAGAGTTACTAGTAGGTGGCAGCACCATTGGTCTTAGCGATGCGTGGGAAACACCCACGTTTTCGTGCATGGCGCCACACTGACAGTGGAGCGTAAGAAACAAAATAAGATCTTTAGAATTATGTATATATGCATTCCCAATAAACATTCTGCCTTTTATTTATGTTGTGATGTTGTACTTCAGGTATGCATAATATGTAATTTTTGATCGACAAAGTTCACAAGCCTGAACGCCAGCACCATATCAAGATGGCTGGGCTTTGAGCAAGGGCTTGAACTTTCGCCGACTAGTTCATTTGTGGGACAGACAGGCAAACAGACAGACGGACCGAAATGTCTGCGTTAAGAAAGACTACCGGCTTCAAAAGTCACAAGCCTTCGAAAGATGAGATTTCCATGATATTCCGCTTGTTTTTGTGCGTAATCTGCTTTTTGTGCCACACGTGTGCACGAAAGAATCGAAAATTTTAAAGATTTCCTAAGCTTATCTTCTCTGTCACGCGTGCATTTTAAAACCCATAAGACAAATATATATATATATATATATATATGAGTAAAGACGGCTGTTTGTCTAAGCCAGCTTCCGCGCTGTCTAGACAGCACAGAAATAGCAACGTATTATAGTCGGGCTGCCGGAATTCCGCTTGTGGCGCAATTTCCTCAGCTGCAAACATTGCTTCTCCTAATATCCCACAGCACTGCAGAGAAGCTTAAGCCAGTGCAATCCGAAAAAAAAAAAAAAAGAAAGGCTCTCATTTTCCTGGGACGCTGGTTCCGTCGTTCGATGGGCGCTTCTGAAGCGCCTTGTGTAGTTGTAATTGCCTCGGGAGATGATTGTATCATGTTTCCTTCGTTCGTGTGCATATACTCCATGCCGTCTCTTGACATGATGAATCAGCTGTGCCTATACGCTGCATAGGGGCTGTTGAATGCCCTAGGCCAGCTAACGTGGGTGAGTTGCGGCGACTCGATCTAATGCATCTTCGCTTCCTCTTGCATCTTTCTTGTTTATAGGCAGGTGTACGCAGTAAGTATGGCCTGGCGTAACGTAATGATTTCATTTGGTAATAAATGCTATTCCTTCCGGGATTAGTGTGTGGCAGCATTATGCTTAACCCGTGCGAACGCAAGGATCAGAATATACTGCTATGAATGGATTATCATTAAAAAATAAACATGAAGCAAAAGGAGTGATTATATTAAATACCCATTACGGCAAGTTTGTGCTGGGCTGGAAGCTTATAACAAAAGCGGGACAAGATGCAAATAAACATGAAACGTAAAAAAAAACAATACACGAGAAATTTCTACTAAAATCCGTGGGGCTCTCATGCACTCAAGTCTGTATTGTAATTTCCAGAAGTACGATAAGTGGCGCTTATGTACAACTTTTTAATAGTGTATGTAAAAAGAAGTTTGCGGGTATAAATTGGCAGCAGCAAGCACTGGACCTGGTTAACTGGCGGAACATGGGAGAGGCCTTTGTCCTGCAGTGGACGTAGTCAGGCTGATAATGATGATGATGTCAATGACAAACATGTACATGTGCAGCTACTGTCATGTGAAGTTTAGTTGGAAGAGAACGTCGTCAATCGAAATTTGAAGGACATGGTGCGTTTCTGGCATATAATATGTGCTATTATGTAGAACTCATATATTTATTTTCTTGATTTCTAATGTTGATTTACTATCGTGCCTTGCGTCCTGGCAAGTTTCACTGCGTTACATTTTTCCTATTTCTTTTTTCTTTGCAAGAAATATTTTTTCGGCGTACAAGACTACTATTATTTTAATGAATTAAACGTTGTTTTCGTGAGAGAACTTGACATTCTTTGGACCTAGCAAAATCCACTTGCCAGAACTCTGATGCCAGCGTACCGGCTGGCATAAGTGAAGTGTTGGTCACGGGACAACCCTACTGCATTGCACATAACATATCGTGATACCATACGGAAGAGAGTGTTCGGTGGGATTAACGTTTATGTTACCATGAAACTTGGATTATAATTACTGTTTATGTCTTACCGAAGTGCCCTGTGGCTCTTTTATTTGATAAGATTGAGATCGGTGGGTGATGTACCGCCCCCCCCCCTTTCTTTTTTCTTGCTGGGAAGCATTTGATCATCTAATCGAATTGTGAACTATACACAGCACCGAGGCACAGCGCTCAGCTCATTAAACCCTATACGCGGTGTGGTGGTGTATGTACTTTGCGAAGTGTCACCAGAAATGTGCGGGAAGTACGAATACCACGTGATTGACAGCCTAGCAGCGCGACGTCATGGCGGTGCTTCACTCTCGTGTAAATTTCCACGAACTATACCACTCTGAAATAGAAAGCAACGAAGCAGAAGAGACAAGACGAGCCAGCGGATGTTTGCACTCTACCCACTTCGACCGATACTCTGGACAGCCCGTATCGCAGCGAAAGTACGTCAACCGTGGCACATTATACGGCGCTAGCCCTCGATACTCCAGAGAGCTAGCCTGGCTTAACGTAATTTGACAGCGCTCTAATTGGATTCACGGTGTGGGTAATGTAAACGAAGTGGAAAAATGATGAACGAGATAACATTTCAGTATGTGCCAAACAACATAGGCTATAACGTATAAGAGGGCTTGCTGTCAGCGCGTGCTTACTCTTCGGTGAGCGGCTCTCTCCGTAGTCATGGCAACGCGCGTGGGTGGCGAGATTGAATTCTCGGACAGGCGTACAACGAGCGCGCTGAAACTCTCATGCTTAAACGGACCTACAGTAACGCTCGAACGCCTGATAGATAGAGTGGGCGCGGACTGAGTAGCTCAGTGCATAGATAGAAACGCCGTCGGAGGGACGGTATTCAGATAGCGTAGTACAAGTTGCTCAAGCGTAACTGCATGATAATATTATTTGTGACAAAGCTTGATATTTCTGAACGATATTGCGCCATGGGAACTTCACGCGTGAGTGCCTTCTGTTTTCAACTGGGCGTCCTTGGTAAGGTCATTGAAAGAGCTAATGCGAACGCTATCATTTAATTAAAATTTCAGCGTAATTTTTCGCTGCTTTTGCTGAATGCACGGTACTTTACTCGTTTATGCCATCAACACATATTCCCATCATGTCTCGAAAATGTCGAGTGAGTTTCTTCAGTTGAGCGGGATTTTTAAATCAATCCCATCGAAGCAGTGGCGTAATCTGGGGGTGGCACACGAGGCCCGCGCAAACGGAGCAAGAAATAACCATTTGAAGGGGATGATAGGGCCACTTCACTGGTGCAAAAATGGCCATTTCAAAAAGGCACCACCCCTCCCCCCCCCCCCAAAAAAAAAAATTCCGCTTACGCTTTTGTATCGAAGCCGCGTCTCTTACGGGGCATTCTTCGCGTAACAAAAACGGAATATAGCTGATTCTGTTACGTTCCTTGTCTAACTGCCACACATTCACGGGAGCAATGGCTGTCACCAAAGAATAGGAATGTGCGCAAGGGGAGAAGAGCCCTCTTTGCCCCTCCCCCTTTCCCCGATCTCATTGCTTCATATGTTCTTAACCGTGTTATCGAAGAGAACTGTGTGGGAGGGGGCTGAGCACAGCAGAAAGGGGAGTTAAACAAGATGTCCTTTTGGGCGCGTGGTGGGCTCGAACTGTACTCTGAAGTATGTGCACTGACTGTTTAGCTCCATGAAACCTTCGCAGAAGCATGCAAAGCGTGTGTACCAGCTTTTCCACTCGTATAGCCGTCCTCTATACTTGTGTGTTGTCCACTTGCGCTCAAATCTCTTCCAGGATGGGAAGGTTTGATGCTTATTAGGTAGGGTAGGGGCGTAGGCAGAAATTTTTTTCGGGGGGAGGGGGCATCGCGAAATGGTGCTTTTGAGCCTCTGTTTGCCATGGCATAAAACGTTTAGATGGAGGAAGAGGGCACGGGCCTGTTGGGCCAACTCTTGTCTACGCCATTGATCTAGAAGGTTCATGCTTTTGACAAGCAAAAAAAAATAGTGCGATATTTTCCCTAGACACAAGACGAAAAAGCCCGCTTTCTTCAACTTGTGTCCTGTCAGAATTTTGTGCACTTTTTTTCCCTGCTTTGAGGGAAGGGGTGGGGAAGTCGTAGGAGGGAGACTGATAATGGTCATGAAATTTCTCATGAAATGATCAAAGCAGTAAGCTCTGTCGAAAAGAATGGCGGCATGAAAGGCAAGTAGAATGCAGCCATTTTGTCGTTTCTGTATTTAGTGCAACCGTAGAATTTCTTCCCGGTGAAAATGTCACCATTTGGTTTTCTTGTCGTACTTAAAGTGCTTGTCCATTCCCCGCCCCCATTAAGAAAGAAAATAGGGGAGTGTACACACATATGCACGCATGCACGCGCACGCACACGAACCTCAAACACTGAACTTTGGGTATTACACCTCTGATACATTTCTACCTGCTTTTTCCTGAGAACCTAATCGATTTATTGCTTACACTCACATGCCAAACCCAGTTTTTACCCTTGTTACTTTTTTTAAAACAATTGTTTTTTAATTACTGTGACACATTTCCCCTCTTCATTTATGTTAGATTGGCTGGAGCCCATTAACCTCCTGGTGGTGCGACCCCCCCCCCCCCCCCCTCAATTTTTCAGTTATTTTCATATATAAAAGAGCGAAAGAGCACGTACGCATGCACTCACAGAGAAGGGCGTTTGGTGTAGACGGTTCAAGGGGCTTTACATTTGCGGCCGGGCAATTGCAGCATTCGAGGCCCTTTTATCGAGCACAGGCCGAATCTGATGGTTATCAAATAGCACACGCCGTCAGACAGCTGGCGAGGATAGATTCGAACAGGAACTGCAGTGTGCCATCAATCGACGTTGCGCTTCACTTCCTTCCCGCACTTATACGCACCATTCCCTTTTCTAGCTGTAAATCACGTGTGAATGAGCCGGCAATTGAACCATGCGACCGAGCTCCTCGCGACCACAAGGTTATTGCCCCTGGCCCCGCAGCAGCGGGTGCATCGAAACCGCTGTATTCCAAGCTGTATTGTGTTCGAGCCCAACTGAAATGCATCCACAGGGAATCGAACTCACGACTTGCCGTTCAGCAGGCAGGACACCTCACCTACTGAGCCATTCATGTTCCACCCACTCTGTGTTCACCTGGGGCATTCTTCTAAAAAAAGCCTAATGCAAAAACAAACAAACAAACAAAAAACGCCAGGCCTGCACAAAAGTCGCCGCACAGTCACAGTGAAAGCTGGAAGAGCGGCTTTCAGAGAATCGTTATAACATTCATTGGGTAACTACTGCAAGCACACATGCTTGATGCTCACTTGGGCTTAAATAATGAAATTTTTGCGTAGTAGGTGGTCATTCGCTATGCTATACTTCGTCACTCTTCCGAAAAGTGTGGTATCCGCTAAACACTTGCAAGGAATTTTGTGCCGATTGTTCATGCAGTGGCTGACGACGGTGAGGAATTATGCCTAAAATGGGTAGGCGCTACAGATAATAATTGAAGAACAACAACCTTTTCTAATGCGTTGGAGCATTGGACGACCCAGTCGTTATGCTATTTACATTGTGCGACAAGTGGTTATTCTTTCGCTGTTTTAAAACGCTTCATAAGTCGTATTAACGCGATTGAGTTCCCGACGTAAAGCCTACCTAAGGCAAGTTTGCCAACAAGTTCCAAGCATCGGTGTAACTCAGTGGTAGAATACTGGGCTGGAACCCAGTGGACCCGGGTTCGAGCCCCACTGTGTAATTGGTACTAGTATTTTTATAATTTAGTGCGATGTGGTTACGGACACCGGTGGCGGCGGCAGATAACTATGGCGCCGCGCGTGACCCGAGTTCTGATCTCATAACAGTTTTCGCTGTAAAAACTGGCTAAATTTCACGGGAGAGTAAAGTGCGCCTAAGAATCTTCAGCTTCTACAACAGTTCGAATCAACATTGGGCAATTCCGGATGGTAGCCTCAACTCAAAAAAGGCTGTTTCTAATAAAAAAAAAAATCAGCCAGATGCTCCAACTGCTTCAATCAGACTGAACAACATTTATTATACCAGCGTTTCGTCAACACTCGGGACCAAAACAATCAAGATGGTTTCCACCAAAATGTTTCAATTGTACTCTAGTTGCATTGCAATCGTGTTTACGTTCCGCTATTGGTTTTTTTTTAAGGCGAGTTTACACTTACTGTAGGACATTCTTTCCTATCACAAAACGTGCATATAAAGAGTAAGATGTCGACTTGCCTATTTCTTCTTGCATCTCAGTGTTTCTTTTTGGATTTAGCGCTGCAGTGTGATGTCCTCCTTTCCCGTGAACATGGTATCTTTGATATCAAATAAATATATGAAATGGAGATACTGGACACGGGTTTATTTCATAGGAAAAAGAAGTGGTCCGAAACAGCATGACATAAGTAAAATGAGCCGGAGCACATTTCAAAGCCTTCGATAGATGCCAAGAACTATAAAACAATGCTTACAGTCCAGAATAGTGTGCCTTTTGCCAGAAAGGACCACTTGCTCTTCAAGTCGAGTAATCGCCATTACGCCTATGCGACCAAGCACGGCACCGACGGAATGACAAGAATTATGTTAATTTTATCGCAAAGTATGGCTATAGTGTAAATTTGAGTGGTTTTAGACTCCTTTTATGGGTTAATTCAAGCCCATGTGAAGTGTTCCGATCTATGTGAGCTGAATACAAACTTTACTCCTGAATGCCAATGATATTAGGCTTTGTGGATTCTACCCGCAATACAGATTTGAGGTATAAAATTGTTGAAGCAGGCCAGAACCTATTGTCAGTAGCAAAGAAAGTGCGCTTTTTTCAGTGTCAGTTAAAATGCAGGGGGCTCATCAAAAAAAAAAAAAAAAACAAACACGCCACATATTTCCATACCAGTTCATCGTAGCTGCGCCGATATCAGTGCACTGTTCACAATGTACGCTGTAGATTTAGTTTGTGTTTGCCACCCACTGTTCCAGCCAAATAAAAAGTTTCATGCTGAACACGACGAGTATGCTTAGAAAAAAGTGTTTAGCGATTTCGAATACCTCGTACTCAACTATGGGAGCGCAGTAAGCCGTCCTGAGTGACAGAGCTCGTTGACGCGTAGGCGGCGTTCCACCAAGTGCTGCCTTCGTCAAGCTGATAGCTGGAACTATCGAAAGCTGTAACAAGGAAGATTTAGTTGCGTGGACCTTCTGTGTAACACTAGTTTTTCTGCAGTAAAGAAATTATAAGGTAGCGCTTATTAATGGGGACGCAATGCACATGAACACACGTGCCCGGCGCTACAGGAAGCCACACCCGCAAGCCCGCATTGGGAAAGTAATAGAAGCAACCCCTAACAGTACCAAAAAAAGGTGAAGACCTTTTGTCATGTTACACCATTGTCGTTTCCGCTAACCACTTCACATTCCTGTTGCTGGGCGCTCTGAATGGTAATGTCATTAGCCTCACCTCACGGCTCCGACCTGCATGCTTTGTACTATATCTGTAGACATTGATCACAGCCAGAAAGATAGCGGCTTCCCTTTGACTTCCCCCTCGTAGGTGCCTTCGCCATTACGCAATGATCCTCCTGAGAGGGCTCCAAGGATAGAAGCGAAGGAATCGCGGTGTAATTTCACGTTTCTCGCTGGCTATCGCTGACCGCGAAACTGAACACGGCTCAATTACCCCTGTGATTACTTTCTTTATGTCTGTTGCCTGGGCTCTGTTTCTTCCCTGCATCTTCTCTTTTTTCCTTCTTGTATCCCTCTCGCATTTGCTCGTTTCGCTCGCTTCCAGATACCCGTATACGTCGAATAAGTGTTCCTCCGGAAGACCATTAGGGCGCGTAACTTACGTAACGCCAGCAGGGCGAGCCGGGGGGATTAAGCGACGTAAGAGACTGCAGTAGAGCGAAGCGCAGAGAAACGCTTCTGGTGCATTCAGACGACGGACCGAATCCGGATTTGTCGTGGACGCGGATAGCTAATCCGCGGATGGTCCGCCTGCAGGCGCATCCACACGACGGACGGTGTTCTGGGGGAAAACAGCCGGATTACCCTCGACAGCAGATTCGGCGCTCACCTGCGCCCGCTGGCAGCAGACCGGTTTGAGAGTATTCAACATGGATGCCCACAAGAAGCGAAGCTTGGCTGCGATGTCTGTCGTGTTGTGACAAATGAACGAGTAGTGTTATTCTTTCAGGAGAAAAGGGAGTTGCTAGCAGGATATTCTTTCAACTACATTATTCCCCACTTGTAGAACTTCTAAACGTGTCTCCCGCCTTTTTTTTTTAGAAGCGGCACGTTGCCGGTTGCAGAAGTTGGAATATTTCACCACCATGACGGCTAAGAATCTCGCGTGTTAAGCGACGGCGGCGACATTTCCCGAACCACCAAAAGTGATTTCTGCATATTTAATCACCTGAGAACAAAGCCTCCGGAAACTAAGTAAACAGTACTCAAGCGTAGATGATGCCGACCAGTCATGCAGCTGTCCGCGAGACATGGAGGACATGCCGCGAGCAGACGAAAAGTGTACTGGTTGCCACCGACCCCAAGCTATTCCACTGAAGTACCGGCTCTCCCCCGCCAGAATCCCGATGTGAGAAACAGGTTGGGTTCATCCGTCCGCGAGCCGCGCGGACGAGTCGCGGACGAGGGGAATCGCTGATGTGAGGTCACGTGACGCGCCGTCCGTCCCGCCACATCGGGATTCGATCCGTCGTCTGAATGCACCATTCGCATCCGATGATCTGCACATAAAAAAAAATAGGACGGACGAAAGTGCGTCATCGCATATCGTGCCCACGCACTGGGCCTGGGTCGCTGTTGCGTGTCGCTGCTCCTGATGACGTCGGTGAATGCTTGAACAGCGTGCGGCCAGTCCTCAAAGGCCATAAAGTGTTACTTTTTGTGTCTCTGTTCTTAATTTCACGTCGTAGATGTTGCGAAGAGAGGTTGAAAGAGAGAGGACAGTCAAAGTGTCCCGAAGAAGTGCCGAGACAAGTCTCATTCACAGTATCTTCAAGGACGCCAATCCGTGCTTCATAGGGCGGCAAGAAAAAAAAAACCCTTATATTTTCTTGAAAGTTGATTCTTTTCGATATATTTAGTATGTTGAAACATTTCGAGGTGCTGGAACGTCCTCGAAATGGTTCAACATAGTAAATACGTTCTCGTGGCCACGTGGCCGCGAGAACGTTCCGACTGAAACGACGACTGAACGTTCTGACTGGAACGACTGTTCCGACGAGAACGTTATATATACGTAGTACCTGTACGCGCACTGAAACGTTCCGTATGCGATGTCCAATAATTCCGCATGTTTTCGTAAGAATCTTGCGGAAATATATGGAAAATATATGGGAAACATACGCATTCTGTATAGAAACATATGGAATTATTGGACTCGCATACGGAACGTTTCAGTCATACGCATCGGTTCTGGTTGGACACCTGAACCACGCCGCAAGAAATGGAATGTATATACGCGTAACAATGGGCGGGAGGAAACGCTCTCAGAACGCCTGCTTCTAGTACCGTTGCGAAGGGCCCACTGTATACGACATAATTTACCCTATTGCGAATTACACCAGTACGTTCTGAAAGGCCTATTCATTTTTTTATTGGAATTGGTGACAGCCCATCGTGTGAAGCATAACATAGCTGTGTAACGTTGTCTGGTAGTTTTCAGTAAATTTGTAGTAGTCTGGGTGTATGTTGCTTGCTTAAAGGGCCATGACACGGTCACCCGACAATTTGTGGTTTTCAGCAAAAAAAAAAAAAGATGTAAGAGGTCTATTACGCCTATACATATATGAAAAATAGACTTTAAGAGAATATTTCAGTGCAAACCGATTCCAAGAAGTCATCGGCAACAAACCCCCGCATACGTACCTTCAACGGCCGCCATTTTGTTGTAGCATTGGCGACCTCATGCGCAGCACGCAGTGAATTCATCGTCTTATATCAAATTGGTCAACCGCTACAGGTTGTTGAATTTCAGTGCCAAGCAGAAGGATGCTAAAATATGCGACCTTTACGCACAGCTTGCTATAGAACAATATCACTCACCAAATTACATGCGCTCACAAAACTATCTGCTTGTTACGTAATGTCTCGTGAAATCGCATGTAGTCTCGTGAACGCACGGACGGACAGATGGTCGCAGAGTCGGACGGACGGAAGCAAGAACGAACGAATGGATGGACTGATGAATGCTTCACCATTCTCATCATCGTGAAATCCTTGGATGTGCTGTCTTTTCTTTTTTTTTTTTTGCTGAGAAATTCTAGTTCTTTTCCTCTGTACCCGTTATCCTACCCAGAAAGCTATTGCATCCCTCTAAAAAAAAAAGCAAACGTTTTGTGGTAGGGAAACAGAAGAGTTAGAAAAGGAAGGCGACAAAGAAAAGGTCTAAAATTTGCGTTTCGGTTCATCGTGCTACCTTTCTAAGTTTCTATCTATGGCACATAGGCAACCTAAACCCTAACAGCCTTGGCTGTAAAATAATAAAACCTTGAAATAAAGAGAAATCTGCCGCCGTAGATGCTTCTGAACTTCTTCGCCTCAGCACATCACCAAATCAAAGCGCACGTACAGCTACTGTCACATATCGCATTTCGCTAAACAACGGCGTAATCGTAGGGGATGCTTGTTTGACTGGGAGTGTTCGCAACGTTTTGTAGCGCAAACTGTCAAACAGTATATAGGGATGCACTGGCAGAAAAAAAACATTTTCAAAGAAGTCATACGCGATCCCTTCAATAGTAATCAAAATATAGTTACACTATCTATTCATACTACCAATAGACTCTTAAAAACACCCCAAAAAGTTATTATGAGGAAGAAATAAGGTTTGATGGCAGCAACACTCAAGAACAATGAGAAATTATTAACTCCTTCTTAAACATGATCACGTCCTAATTACCTCTCACTGAGCTGCAAATTGCTGACCTTGTTATAGACCAGCCAATTGATATTGTCAATGAATCCAACTTATTTTACTGTAATTTTGCTTCTAGTCCCCTCCCATCGCCAAATAAATCTCAGGTCCGTTCTTCACAATCTTTATACTTTTTGGCAACAGGCCCTAATGAAATTATCGGCATTATTTTTAATCTCAACGTAACCTCTGCTGGAGTTGACGAAATTCACTCGTACAGCATTAAGCTAATTGCCAACCATATTGCCATCTCTCCTTCACGTGCTATCCATGTAATTTTCAAGACAGGTTCATTTTTTATTACAACTAATAGAGGCCAAAATATTGCCAGTGTACAAGAATGGTGAGAAAGCTTTCATATCTAACTGTTGCCCCATAGCTATTTTATGAGATTTTATTAAAATAACAGAGAAGTGTATCGAGAAACGCATCAGTAATTACTTTTCTAAATTTTCCCTTCCAACTCCTGATTAGTTTGACTTCCGACCTGCTTTCACGACCAATATCGCATTGTTAACTTTTACCGATAAGATTAAAAAGAAACTATTGATTCTGGTAAATTAGCTCGAGCATGTTTCATTGACCTAATTTAAGTTTTTGACTCCCTTAACCACATCATCTTGGTAACCAAACTCACGTCTATTGGTATTGTTAGAACTACCCTAACACTCATTAAGCTATGCCTCTGTAACAGACAGCAGACTATTTATGTTCGCTCTACATTATCATATTTTTTACTACTAATCAAGGTGTCTCTCAAGGGTCCATTCTTGGCCCACTTTTATTTTACAGCAAAAGCTGTTATGAGATCACAACTCGGGTTTCTCGCAGCGCAGTAGTTGTCCGCCGCCGCCGGTGTCCGTAACCACATCGCGCTAAATTAGAAACAAAAAACCTAGTACTAATGACACAGTGGGGCTCGAACCCGAATCTGCTGGGTGTCAGCCCAGTAGTCTACCACTGAGCCACGCCGGTTTTGTTTTAACGCTGATTTTGTTTTTAGGCCGGTTTTTTCTTCATTACTTACATTTGCACATCATAAAATAATAATACAGCGCATAAACAGTACATACAGAGGTAACGAACCAAATGGTTACATAGCGACTATAATTCCTTTATACGGATAAGTGCTTCAAGATGTTCGAGCCACTCTGGAAATGGGTCTTTAGTCTTACACTCTTCTATAAACTTCGTGATCATTTGGCGAAAATATTCATGAATGGGCAGTGTAATGATGTCGGCATGGCGGACTGCCATGTACTTTTCCAAATACTGTGAAAGCTGAGCAACATATTAGTATCATAAAGTGCTCCATCGTCTTCTTCATTCATTGGTAAAAACCTGATCCCGCAGGCATCAATCGGTAAATCTTTTTTGATTTGACTCTGCGGAATGTCCCAGAAGAACAGCCCTTCCCAACAATCCAGAAAGACATGTCTGATGGTTTCAGGTTTACGACAGAGAAAACAGTGCGTTCCCCACGGTACAAACAGCTCCCTTTCTTGCATCCACGTTTTAACTTCTAGAGTCTCTGTATGGAGCTCAAAGAAAAAAATGATTTTGAACTAGATGGTACAACCATTTTTTTTTGTATTTGGGCCAGTACACTTTTGACCACTTGCTGCTGGATGCGAACTCCTGTAAAGTGGTACCGGTAAAACTATGTCAAGACTGTGTCTATACAACCTTTTCCATTTGGTTCCCGCAAGATATTCACTAGAAAAACGTGCCGATTGCATGTACCGATGACTTCTTTTAAATAACCATAAAGCGCCCCATGCACGTAGTTTGAGGTGACAACTAGTGAAGGTAAAGCTCTTCCAAGCATCAGCTGAATAACTGCACGTAAAAACGAGTCTCTTGTGTCTCGCAGAAACATAAAACGACTAACAACCTGTCTTAAAAATAAATGTGACAGACTGAGACCACCGAACAGAACACAGCAAAAAAGATTAATGCGACTGGACTGTTTCCGCACTGGTCCCCATATAAATACTGCAAACACACGGTGTAGCTTCTGCAAATTTGTACGCGAGCAATGCAAATCCTGTAATGTGTACCAGAGTATAGAGACTAAAAATTATTACATATGGTGGCCCGTGTGAAAATCGAAATGTTCCATCCTCTAACATTATCTACTTTTTCACGCATTTCAGTGGCTTGACGCCCCGAGTATGGCTCACTGTCACGATAAAATTCTGGTGGTACATCCAAATATTTCGCAGGCTGATTTATCCATGACATTTTGGCAAAAACGTCTGAAGTGGAAGGCGAATCCCCATGCCAATATCACAAGCATTTCCTCCAGTTTACTGAAGTCCCACTGACCGTACAAAACTGTTTTGCAATATGGACTACTTCGTTAACACTGTCGTGATCTGAGCAGAAAACTGCGGCATCATCAGCATATGCAAGTAACCGTACTTCATTCTCATGCAGTTTGAATCCACGGACGGCACTACTGTTAATCATACTCGCACAGAAATGCTCTAAAAACGGACTGAACAGCAGTGGTGAAAGAGGGCAGACCTGACGCATGGAGCGTTGCAAATCAATGCGCGCCCCCACCAACTTATTAACAATTAGTCGTGTTGTACAGCCATTATATGCCATAGCCACTCCCTTTTTGATAATGCAGCCTATGTTTACAAAATACAAGACACTGATCAGAACATGATGTGACACAAGATCAAAATATATTCTAAAGCCAACTGAAGCATTGCTACACATCTATCAGTCGCATCACAGCACAACAGAACAGTTCTGGCCTTATGTATGTTAGTCACAACTGTGCGCCCTTTGATTTCGCACGTCTGGTGCGGACGAAATATTTCTGTTATTACGCCCTGTAATCGCTTAGATAATATTTTCATGAATATCTTGCAATCTAAATTCGTTGAGGTAATTGGTTGATACGACTTTCTATTGCGTAGTTGAGCTTCATCCTCTTTTTTGGGGATTATAGTAGTGTGCACCGTCAAAAAGCTGGGAGGCAATATCTTATACTTGTAAACTCCGTTGAAAAAACAAGTATAAATTGGAGAAAAATCGAATTTAAAACGTTTTGGGAAAGGCCGCACTCAACCCATCTGGTTCAGGTGACTTCCCTGCGTTCAGCTGTTCAATGGCTCTTTCAACTTCCAAATTTGAAATGGGCATTTCCAATCCTAAATCAGTATTTAATTTTAAGCAGTGTTTAAATTTAAATCAGTGATTAAAACGGAGCGTTCACTGGGACAGATTAGGCAGAATGAAACGGTACTCGTCATTTTCCGTTGCAGCGTTCCTGTTACCCCGGCCCGACTAGGCCGCTTCAACCGCTCCTACGGAGCACGACATGCAGCGTCTGAACGCGTCCGTGTCCATAAACAGAGTGACTGAGCAATGCCGGTGCTTGAGAGAGAGAGAGAGAGAGAGAGAGAGAGAGAGAGAAAGAAATAACGTTTATTGCACCCGTCTAGAAGGACGGGGGAGGAGGCTTCGGCCTCTGCCCCCAATCATCCCCCTAGCCATCGGCCGAAAACCCTTGGGACTCGGCGGCGGTCAGGGCGAGACCGATGACTTGACGCTGTTCTTCGGCGTCACGGCTGTGTAATAAGGCCTCCCAGGATTCTACGTTTCTACTTGGATCATTGTAGGATGGGCAGGTCCATACCATGTGCACTAAATCCGCAGTGCTGTTGCAGTGCGCACACCTGGAGTTGAACACTTCCGGGTGCCATTTACTGTACTTGAGACTTGTTGGCAAACTTGCTTCAGGCAAGGTTGGTGTCGGGAAAGTAATCGCGTTAACACGACTTATAAAGCGTTTTAAAACAGCGAAAGAAAAGCAGTCGTCGCACAATGCGAATTGCGTAACGAGTGGGTCGTCCAATGCTGAGCGTGTCTATCTATCTATCTATCTATCTATCTATCTATCTATCTATCTATCTATCTATCTATCTATCTATCTATCTATCTATCTATCTATCTATCTATCTATCTATCTATCTATCTATCTATCTATCTATCTATCTATCTATCTATCTATCTATCTATCTATCTATCTATCTATCTATCTATCTATCTATCTATCTATCTATCTATCTATCTATCTATCTATCTATCTATCTATCTATCTATCTATCTATCTATCTATCTATCTATCTATCTATCTATCTATCTATCTATCTATCTATCTATCTATCTATCTATCTATCTATCTATCTATCTATCTATCTATCTATCTATCTATCTATCTATCTATCTATCTATCTATCTATCTATCTATCTATCTATCTATCTATCTATCTATCTATCTATCTCGCTCATTAATATAAAGAGGTGACTCAATCTTTCTTTTTGTCTCAAATATGAGCAAGATCCCAGGTCATGGGTGCACGTTGAAGAATCCCAGTTGGTCGAAATTTCCGGAGCCCTCCACTACGCATCTCTCATAATCATATGTTGGTTTTGGGACGTTAAACGCCACACATCAATTAATCCCAGGTCGTAACTACTAGGTCATCTTTCCACTCTGTGCGGTTTGGGGAGATTCAGACAAGCCCTGCCACGGTGGTCTAGTGGCTAAGGTACTCGGCTGCTGACCCGCAGGTCGCGGGATCGAAGCCCGATGGCGGGGGCTGCATTTCCGACGGAGGGGAAAATGTTGTAGGCCCGTGAGCTCAGATTTGGGTGCACGTTAAAGACCCAGGTGGTCGAAATTTCCAGAGCCCTCCACTACGGCGTCTCTCATAACCATATGGTGGTTTTGGGACGTTAAAACCCGCAAATCAATCAATGAATCATCAATCAGATTCCGACAAAAGCACAATGCGGCGAACCAAGCGCAACTACAGTTGGTTTCATAAAAAAGCATTTGGAGGCCGAGGTTTCTTACTTCTTTAGAAATTTAACACGATGTAACACGTTGCTGTATTTGTAGCGAGCTGTTTTGGGATTTAGAACCACGATATACAGCCACAGATACTGATTCAACCTCCGGTTGAACGAACGTGTGCTGGATATTTTGTGCATTTTTAGTTTTAGGAATGACAGGTGAAGCATGCTCATGGTGTGTTTATATGAAGTTTTTGAAAAAATGTATAGTCCATGAATTATTGCGATCGCAAATTATGGACACTTTCAGCTAGATTGCGCTGCCAGCGTGGGCGTTGATGTCATGCACCGTAGATGTATCTATATATATGAAAACGCAAAAAAAATCTAGAAAAACTTGGCCCGGAGCTGCATGTTAATCTGGAAATGTCTTCGAAAGACGATAGTCTTGCGTGTGGAGAGAGTGAACGAAACATTTATTTGATGTTCTGTGCAATGAATCGGTGAATGGTATTCTGGAGTTAGAGTGCCTCGAGCGTGCAGCGGAGGCGAACGAGGGCATGAAGTCACGTCACACGTGAGACATGAGCGCTATATGGCAGTTTTCAGTGGTGATAAGGTGTAGAACGCAAGTTCCTTCAACCGTTGCATGATCAGCACATCATTATAAACGCTACGGTCCTTAAAATTACTTATGTATGCCTTTCCTAGTAAGAGACGCACATACAGAATACATACGTGTTGTTATGGGGCCTCAGATATGCGCAATATTTGCGTTTATTGACAATCGCACTAGTATGAATGATGAATCTTGAGCAACATTGGTGGGCGCTGCGGATGGGGTCGGGCGTTTTGGGTATCTGCTGGTGCCGTTCCGAGTACCCGGTACAGGTAAGGGTGGAAAAATGTACAGACAGACCAAAAGTTTTGCGTCGAAGGTCCTCAAGAAATGCTATCATTTTAAAAGACTCTGGTGCAGGGAATCGACCGTGGGACCTTCGCGTCGTGAATGTGAGGCGTTAACCACTGCGTCACCGAAGGGTACCTCTTCAAACGTTCAAAAGTCAAGCAATTTATGTCTGCCACTCTACCGCTGTTGGCGGGCATCTCGGGGGGGGGGGGGGGGGGCTGTCGTGTTTTCTGCATTATTAGGAAGATGGCGCAATGAGCGCAAGGCGGCTCTCATCTCTCACCGCAGTTTGCGCTCGAGCAATTTTGTTGTAGTTATGGGGCGTACAAAGGTCACTTCTATCATTGCACAGCCTCCGTTTGCGAAAAAGGCGTGCTTTTCAGACACAGCAAATTAACAACTGAGACGCTTCTTCGCGTTCATTTGTACCTGTGAGTATGTTTTGTGCGTAATTTGTGTGAGAAACGTCGGGCACGTTTCAATCTGCTTGCCATTCTGCGCATGACCGTCCAATTCGTTGCTATAACGTACTTTGCTTCGCATTTGCGACGAAGCGGTTACTTTTTTGTGAAAGGCTCACTGTCATC
The DNA here is from genome assembly GCF_013339725.1 of Rhipicephalus microplus. Taxonomy (NCBI): domain Eukaryota; kingdom Metazoa; phylum Arthropoda; class Arachnida; order Ixodida; family Ixodidae; genus Rhipicephalus; species Rhipicephalus microplus. The sequence continues at coordinate 83,115,010 of NC_051169.1, read as the reverse complement.
TTTCCTGACGAACTCGCATATCGCCCTTTATGAATATATATTATTCAGTTTACGGTCGTTATGTCATCATAAAACGCTTTGCTTTGCGCCTAACTATTATGACCCGGTAGCTTTCATGAAGCGAAAGATAACATTTGGAAACGATACTACTGGCTAAACACTTACCGACAACGCTATCTAGCTGCAGGAACATGGATACTCGATGCCTCCCAATTAAATTTTAACGTATACTGCTCTTAGATACATGTAACTAACCTAGAGATATTGTTCGAACATGTGTAGGTTAGATCAACCTATCAAAGCTGCTATCAATAAAGAAGCATGTTCAATTTACCTTTTGGATAAAACCTGCCAACTCGTAGAAGAAAAAAAAAGTTTACTTTCTCTCCGTTGCTTACGTCAACAGGGATGTTTTATTCGCCGTTCAAGAATACATCACTGCGACTAAACGATTTTCTTGCTGAATTGCTGTATCACTACTTTTCTTCTTTTTTTGTTCTGCAAACTTGATATCGGTATTTCAAATCAAAATTAAGTTACAAAAAATTTGTCGGAATGACGCAATGCTGAAAGTTTAGGGCAAATTCACCTTATAATCGGCCAATCCCCTTCTTTGGGTACGAGCCATTTGCACAGGGAAACAACAACAACAACTACGTCAACACATGGCCGATCCCACAGAGTGGATAGGTACCAACGATTTTAAGACCATCATCATCGTCGTCGTCGTCATCATCATCATCACCATCATCATCATCATCATCATTCGGGCAACCGGAAGGATACGCTGCTAGTGGTACCACCAGATGAATCCAATTCTTTGTCACACTTCTTTTTTGCTAATATTTAATTCTCGTTTATCGAACTCTTTTGCATTTTTCACCTTTTGAAAGCATTGTTAATATTGTTCTTACCTGATTTCTCTTTCTTTAGCAAGAATTGTATAAAAAATTGACAGTATAAGGTACAGTGTTGCCAATCCCCCCAGTGGGTATGAGCCAAGATCTTCTAGGCGACAAGAACAAGATGCCAAAATTGATCAGTATGTTAAGACGTTTATTGGCGGGCACTCGTTGATGAATCATGACAGCGACAGTCAATGCGGGGACCGACTCTCTGCACGAGCTGCTCTTCTTCTTATGAAAAGGGCGACCCACTAGAAGGCACTCGAGAGGACGACCCACTGTTCTAAGGCTTTGCCACAACTACCCCGGGTACGAAAAGGGAGCCGCCTGGCGACCTAACAGGTGGTTACAATGAGCGGGTCATGGTAGGCCTTGAGGCGCTCCACGTTAACAATGTCGCGTCCTCTACGGCGCATGTCCGAAGATGGTTCGATTGGTTCAATCAAGTAGTTGACAGGAGAAGTGCGTTTGACGACACGGTAGCGGCCTTCGTATTTTGGCAATAGTTTTGAAGATAGGCCAGTTGCAGTGGTAGGGATCGAGAGCCAAACGAGCGCTCCAGGGAGGAACGTGGGCGCAGTAGTGCTGGCGTCAGCGCGAATGCTTTTTTGCCGCTCTTGATCGTGCGCAGTAAAGGTCTTTGCAAGCTCTCGACACTTCAGCAAGCTTGGCTGTAGCAGAAATAGGCGCCCACTCAGACGGATCTGGCCTGTACGGAAGTATCGTGTCGATGGTGTGCGACGGGTGCCTTCCATATAATAAAAAGAAAGGTGAAATGCCAGTAGTGCTCTGAGGGGCGGTATTATATGCGTAGGTGACGAAGGGTAGAATGGAATCCCAATTTGTGTGATCGGCAGCGACGTACTTGGAGAGCATGTCGCCGAGCGTACGGTTGAAGCGTTCGGTGAGGCCATTTGTCTGCGGGTGGTAAGCAGCAGTTTTGCGGTGAACAATGTTGCACTCTTTAAGAATGGCTTCAACTACTTCAGACAGGAAGACGCGGCCTCGGTCACTGAGCAGTTCCTGGGGTGGACCGTGTCGCAAAGTGAATCGTTGAAGCAGAAAGGAGGCCACATCGCTCGCTGTAGCCGCGGGGAGAGCGGCCGTTTCGGCGTATCGCGTGAGGTGGTCCACAGCGACAATGGCCCAGCGGTTACCAGCCGACGTCAGTGGAAGTGGCCCATACAAATCGATTCCAACGCGCCCAAAGGACATGGCAGGGCAAGGTAGAGGTTGCAGACCTGTCGGTGATAGGTGCGTTGAAGCTTTTCGGCGCTGACAATCTATGCAGGAGCGAACAAATTTTTGCACGTAGCGGTACATGCCGCGCCAAAAGTACCGTTGGCGAATGCGGTGGTAAGTCTTTGATACCCCGGAGTGCGCACATTGCGGATCGGAATGAAAAAACTCGCATATGTCAGAGCGCATACTGCGAGGTATGACTAGTAGCCACTGGCGGCCGTCACCGTTGTAATTGCGCCTGTGGAGGAGGTCGTCGCGAATGGCGAAATGGTGGGATTGACGACGCAACGCGCGAGTGGATGGAGTGGATGGATCAGCCAGTAAGTCGATCAGTGAGGCGATCCATTGATCCTTGCGCTGTTCAGTAGCAATGGTATGAATGCTAATGGAACAAATGGCAAGGTGAGACGCGGAGTTGTGGGCGTTGTCGTCAGGCAAGGGAGAGCGTGACAGGGCGTCGGCGTCAGCATGTTGCCTTCCATTGCGGTACAGCACGCGGATATCATAGTCTTGCAGGCGAAGTGCCCACCGGGCGAGACGGCCTGAGGGATCTTTCAATGACGACAACCAGCATAGTGCGTGATGGTCGGTAACGACATCAAATGGGCGACCATACAAATAAGGTCGGAACTTCGTAAGGGCCCAGACGATTGCCAAACATTCCTTCTCGATGACGGTGTAATTAGTCTCGGCCTTAGTAAGCGTACGGCTTGCATACGCCACGACATATTCCGGGAACCCTGGTTTGCGCTGCGCAAGGACAGCGCCAAGGCCGACACCACTGGCATCCGTGTGTACCTCTGTAGGGGCCGTAGGGTCGTAGTGGCGGAGTATAGGAGGCGACGTAAACAAACGACGGAGCGTTGTGAAAGCGTCGTCACACTGTGATGACCATGAATGGAGAGGCCCGTTACTTCCAAGGAGCTTCGTCAGCGGCGATATGATAGTCGCGAAGTTTCGAATGAAGCGCCGAAAGTAGGAACACAGCCCTTCGAAACTGCGCCAATCCTTGGCGGATGTCGGCTTGGGGAACTTGGTCATGGCCCGAAGCTTGGCTGGATGAGGAAGGATTCAGCCCTTGGACACAACGTAGCCGAGTATTGTCAGCTGCCGAGCTGCAAATCTGCACTTCTTTAGGTTCAGTTGCAGACTGGCGTCACTCAGACGCGTTAAAACATGCCGTAGGCGCTGAAGATGCGTCGAGAAGTCCGGAGCGAAAACTACGACGTAATCGAGGTAGCACAGGCACGTGTGCCATTTCAGGTCACGCAAAACAGTATCCATCATGCGCTCAAAGGTGGCGGGCGCGTTGCACAGCCCAAACGGCATGACGTTGAATTCGTACAAGCCGTCGGGGGTGACAAAAGCGGTCTTCGGTCGAGCGTCCTCAGCCATAGGTACTTGCCAGTACCCTGAGCGCAAATCGAGGGATGAAAAGAATTCTGCTCCTTGCAGGCTGTCAATAGCGTCATCTACCCGCGGTAGTGGGTACACGTCCTTACGAGTGATCTTGTTGAGGCGTCGGTAGTCCACACAGAACCGCACAGAACCGTCCTTCTTCGTGACGAGAACGACAGGAGATGCCCAGGGGCTGCTAGAGGGGCGAATAACATCGCGGCGAAGCATGTCGTCGACTTGCTCGTTGATTACACGGCGTTCTGTGGGAGATACGCGATATGGACGCTGTCTCAGTGGTGGCTGTGTGCCTGTGTCGATGCGATGCGTAATGGTGGATGTGCGGCCGAGAGAAGGTTGGGCGACATCAAAAGAAGACCGGAATTCTTCCAACAGGCCTAGAAGCTGGGAACGCTGGCCTGGCGTAAGGTTGTCGGGAACGGAGGGACCGAATACATCATCGGATGATGAAGCAGATGTCGAAACAGCACTAAGCGTACTAGAACTTGAGCAGTGCATGTCATCGGGTTGATCCATAACTTGTTCCATAACTTGTTCGTCTTCGATGGGTTCCACGCTGCCGAGACATTCTCCTCGCACCAACGTAACGCTGTACGGGGATGAGTTCACTGCAAAAATTGTGGTGCTGCCGTAAGTGAGTTGCACGGTCGCGAAAGGAACCAGCAAGTCTTTTCTGATGAAAACACGATGAGATGGCGAGAGGAGTGCAGCGGTGTCAGAAAGGCCTGCGCAGTAGACCGACACCGTCGCGGACGAGTTTGCAGGCACTTGGGTGTCATCTCTGACGAGTAACTTGCTTGCGGCAGATGGACTGTCGGCCGGCGTCAAAGAAGAGAATTGGGTGAGTTCTATTTCTGCTGGTGCGCAATGAATGACGGCTTCATGGCGGGAGAGAAAATCCCATCCTAGGATGACGTCGTGAGAGCATGAAGGAATTATGATGAATTCGACCGCATACATCACGTCCTGAATCATAAGGCGGGCTGTGCACATCGCCGTAGGGTGAATGCTTTGGGCGCTGGCTGTACGGAGGGAGAGCCCGGAGAGTGGCGAGGTCACTTTGCGCAGTAATCGGCTAAGTTTTGCGTCCATGACGGGTACGGCGGCTCCAGTATCTACAAGGGCAGATGCACGAACGCCATCCACAAGTACGTCTATCACGTTCGATGGGCTTTCCTGAGGGCTTCCGCAGTTCGACAGCGTCGCAGCCCTTGCCTCATGGACTGCGACGACTAGTTTTCCTGGTCGCCCTCGAGTGGACGTGGCCGCATCGACGACAGTGAGCGACGTCGCGGAGAATGTGAACGGCGGGTAGACGGAGCGGGGCGGGACGACGGTGACATAGGTGGCGGTTGGTCATAAGAGCGGCTTGATTGGCTGGGAAAGTTCGAGGCGACCTGCGGTTGCTGCACACGATTGCAATAACGTGCTACATGACTGACGCGACCGCAAGCAAAGCAGATGGGGCGATTGTCAGCAGTGCGCCATCTGTTCGCGGGTCCCATCCATGTCGCAGAACGCGTTGGGCGAGCCGGCTGCTGATATGAGTGCATGGTGGGCGGGACTCGGGGCACGTGGGTGACGTCGGCGTATGTAGGCAACACAGTTTCTCCGAAGGCGTGGGGCCTCGCGGTGGTTTCGGTGTAAATTACAGGGCAATCCACAGTAATCGGTGGGGGCGGCCTGGCTACAACTTGGGCGTAGCTGAGTGGCGCAGATACAGGAGGCGGCTGGTGGTATTCTGGAACGACCTGCGCGATTTCCTGCTGAATGGCTCGGCGGAGCGGAGGTACAAGTGTACTTGATGGCTGCTGAGCATGTTGCGGCGGAGCGAAAGCCAGTAAAGAGACCTGGCGGGCAACTTCCTCACGCACGAATGACTTGATTTCGGCGAGCAAGGTTGTGTGGTCAGGAACCGCTGACAAAGCCGAGAGACCAGCATCACGTGGTGGCGATCGACGGGTCATCAAGCGCTGCCGCCGCAGCTCGTCGTAACTTTGGCATAATGTAATGATTTCTGCCACAGTATGAGGGTTCTTGGCCAGGAGCATGGTGAAGGCATCGTCGGCGATGCCTTTTAGAACATTCGTGATTTTGTCAGCCTCTGACATGTTCAGGTCGACTTTCTTGCACAAGTCAAGGATGTCCTCGATGTAACTTGTGAAGGACTGACCAGTCTGCTGTGCTCGTTCACGTAAACGCTGTTCGGCTTGCAGTTTACGAACGGCAGGGTGGCCGAACACGTACGAAAGCGGTCTTAAAAGCGGACCAAGTCGGGAAATCAGATGCGTGGTTATTGTACCACATTCCGGCCACACCCGCAAGGTAGAAGAACAGGTTACCGAGTTTAGCTGCCACATCCCAATGATTGGGGACGCTCACACGTTCGTACATGGCAAGCCAGTCCTCGACGTCGGTGCCATCCGCGCCGGTGAAGACAGGAGGGTCGCGGATGCGGGGGACACCGGGACATGGCGTCGGTGTAGGAGGGAGCGTTTGCTGAGCGGCGTCCTGGTGCATGGTAGAAGGCACGGTACGGGATCGAAGCTCGAAGGGCATCGAATGCGAACCAAAGATGTTTGAAGGGGACAGCACTTCCACCAAGTTGTTAAGACGTTTATTGGCGGGCACTCGTTGATGAATCACGACAGCGACAGTAAATGCGGGGACCGACTCTCTGCACGAGCTGCTCTTCTTCTTATGAAAAGGGCGACCCACTAGAAGGCACTCGAGAGGACGACCCACTGTTCTAAGGCTTTGCCACAAGTAATTTTTAATACCACTCGATTCTTGGCCAATCCCCCATGGTGGCCATGCGCTACGATAAATAGGTGAACAGCAACAACAACAACAACATGGCTTCCGTTCAGGCACAGAGCCGTTCACGTGCATCCGCTTGGCTGTTTCAAGGAAGAAGAAGCTGTGAAAGGGACGTTGGCGTAAGTAACGAAGTGCTTCAGTTTTCACTGACGCCTGGCTGGACGTTCTCCTCCAGTTGGAGAATGATAGCACGTCTCGTTCGCGCACTGCACCCCACCTTCTGTATCGTGTTCGCCGTCTCCATCGCAAACGCCCACGCCCGCCGAGATGATGGCTACGGTGGGAGCATTTCTGAAGAATACGGGCCGCACTTCAGCGCTACGAATGCGGATGCATCCAAGCATGCTTACAAGCAACGCGGCATTCCAGCAGTTCGGTACGTGTTCGACATCGCCAAAGAGCGCATCAGGTACAACAGGAGCGTAGCAAGTCACGAAGACGAAGCTAGTAGGAACGCCAAAGAAGTGCGCATATTATACAACGCACCACCACGCTCCTACACTACGGCCACTATCGGGAGTTGGCCCTGGCCCAGAACTCGCCACCTGCGTTCGTTTCAAGAAGGCGCGCCAGGAAACGCCCTGTGGTCGTCCTTTACGAGTACGGCTGTGAAAAAATTCGACGTTTTCCCAGTGCGAGTCACCGGAACCGAGCGCTCTCTCGTCGCTAACAGCTTAACTGCGATGAAAGGTAACGGCGCCATTTCCCATATAACTTACAACCGCACGACCGAGAGTTGGCAGTTTGGCTACAAAGGCCGCGCAGCGGTGATAACAAGACCGAGAGCCTCCGACAGATTGCGACGCCGAGACAACATCCGCTTCACGTCACTGGACCCGAATGATTTTTCGACGTCTGCTTCCAAGCGCCGCAAGCACCACCTGCGGGGTTTCCGCCGTACAGCTCTGTGTCTTTTGGTGGCTTGCTTCGTCCTTATGGCCATAACGATATGTCTAGTAATCGCCGCCCTTTGGCTACGAAGCCGGTACAGAAGCCAAGGCGCTGCCCTTTACAGTACGTTGGAAGCGAGTGATCCTGACCTGCCTTCCCAATTACTTGCCCATGGGCCTACGTATCGACCAGCAATATCGAAACTTCATGACGACGATCAGTCGTCTAGGAGAGAAAGAGAAACAGTTGAGTTACCCCGGAAATTAGCGGGCCAGTCAATCTCGGAGCCCGTTATGTGGACATCAAAAACAGCTGATGACTCACCGCATGGGAGAGAAATAGTAGATCCTTCAGTAAATACAGTTACACCTGAACAGATCAGCTTTCTACCACAAAGGCAACCAAATCCGGGAACCGAGCTTGACATATCCAAAACAACGCTTTCGCCTGTGGCCAGTGAGCATGAGAGCAGTACTTATTACGCTGAGAAGGAACGAAAGTCTCTAAACGTGCAGCCGAACAAGGCTGTCTTCCCGCAGCAATCCTTTAATGCGAGCCGCTCGGACGTACACCAGATGTTCGGCGCTGACAGCCGTTTCGGCTCCAATGACGCTCTTTCCCCAAACCCTTACCCGAATGAGCTTGAGGACAGAGCCCATGCTACAGTGAACGAAAGCTCTGAAGTCATAACCAGACAAATAGATCACTGTAGAAATGAGAGCCTGTTTGAACCAACAGGCACTGGTCATCGCGATGTAACTACGATCAAAAGAGGCGCATGCCGAGCGAAGAGCGAGCAACCCATGCGTCACCTTGAGGGGTCCTTTGCGAGTAACTCGTCGACGGGACCAACAAGTAGCACACATGAAAGTTGCCCGTGTAACTCACGCTCGGACGACTTTCGCATCACGTTAGCGACCAGCGCTCTTCATCGGCCAACGATTATACGGCGGTCACTAACGAAGACAACCAGACGTTGGCGCACAGCTGGCGCAGGTACGACTACAACTTCCACGCAATCTTCGACGCGTAAGGCACGCGCCCAGTGGAAGCAGCCCACACTCTCTCTTGCGCCTCTGCCGGAGAGCAGCTCTTCTGACAGCCTCGAGAGCCTCGCCATCGTCAAGCGCATTGAGCGGCCCACCGAAGCTGACTGCTGCTACGAGGTGATAAACACGGGGTCATGGCTTCCGCTTGTGGCATTATGCAAGCGCTCCAAGCCCGTCGATTTCCTGCACGTCATACATGAAGACAGTCAGGTGACCAAGCTTCACTGGGAGGAGCCTGGCAGGGGAGATGTGTTCCACGTGCTAGGAAGTCAGGGAGAGAGGCTTGTGGGTGTACTTGAGCTTCGCGAGTTGGATATCCCATGGCATACATCACGTCTCCGAATTTCCAGAGAGCTGAGTAATCTCAAGGACAGCGTCGACAACCGTACCTCGGCCTTTTTCGTGGACGCTAGAAGCACTCTGGTCAGGGACAAGTATCCGAGGCTATTGTCAAACGCCCGAATGCAGTACGACGACAAACTCCTGCGTTCGGCTGCAGCTTCTGAAGAACCGGAACTGGTAGCCGACTACCTGGTGACAGAGATGCAGCCCGGGTGGAGCCCCCTCCCGAATTACACGTTGACCGATCCGGAACAAGCGCTAAGCGTGCTTGGTCAAGCGTGTTGGGCCCTAGCCGTCGCCGAAGCCGAGCTAGAGTTCGAACACCGCCTCCCAGTTGCCGGCGCCGTGCTCGTTCGCCCAACGCGCTCACCACGCGTCGAGTTCACGCTACGGGGCCATATCGTGCGGATCCCTAGTGCCGGGCTGAAGGTCCGGCTTCAGGGGCTTCAACTGGCAAGAATACGCATTGGAACTCGGGTTGAGCTCATGGATTTCGAGCGTTTCTACGAGTTCGTGAAAGCCGAAGACGAGGTCACCGTGTGCACCAGGATCGCCGACCTGCTGAGCAAGAACCCCACCAAGTTCGAGCCACTGACCAACGTGGTTTGGCTTCAACATTTGGCTGACTGGCTGGCATGGCAGTATGCGGATGCGGCGTCCGCGCTGTCACACTGGCAAGGCGTCCTGGCAGCCTCCTGCTCAGCCGAACACGCGACAGTCGGTAGCCGGCGGAGCCACTCGCTTTCCGGAACAGCGTCGCCTTAGATGCCGATGTGAGGCTGCTGTACACGCCCCTAATGGAACGCGTTTACGCATACTCAATATTATTAGCAGTGTTATACTGACTGGCTGCTGTTGTTATTGACCTATTCTGAACTAGCTTGTGTGCCAGACTGTTCCGTCAGTACTGAATTCCTAAAGTTTCGCTTTTGTGAAACATGGCTGACTTTAGGGAACGTTTAACCTTGCAGCACTACTTTGGGAGGAAGTTTTGACAAAATATAGTGGATTTAATTATGCGATAATGTGTCTATGGCGCATGGTAAATACGCTATAAAAACGCATGTTCGCGAAAATGGGAAGCTTTTCAGAAAATTGTACACAGTAACAGCTTTGAGGACACATTAAGAGTTGCTCATGAGGATAAAAAATTGTGGCAACAAAGCATGGTGTTCCTGAATTGACATCGTGTGTTTTTTTGAAGTTTCTGCAACGGCGTAGCATGTGCAAATGATTAATACTTACTGGTTTAGCATCGCATATCACTTTGATTAGCAGTAAAAATGAAAAAAAAAATAAGATACAAGCATTCCATTTATGACATTTTAATTTAAATGCGAAGCATTTCTTTGCGTATTGCAGGCACTTTTAGTGTCAATCTATCTATCTAAGTAACCGCGGGCGGCTATTTGCCACTGATATGCGGGTATGTGCCACAGGTAATCGGCACTCTATATCTACTCAGGAACAGCAAGAACACGCTCAGCCGAACACGCGACAGCCGGCAGCCGGCGGAGCCACTCGCTTTCCGGAACAGCGTCGCCTTAGACGCCCATGTTAGATTGCTGTACCCGCCCCTAATGGAACGCGTTTACGCATACGCAATCTTAATTTTCAATAGCAGTGTTATACTGACTAGCTGCTGTTGTTATTGACCTATTCTTATTAAGCTTGTGTGCCAGACTATTCCGTCAGTACTGAATTCCCAGAGTTCGGCTTTTGTGAAACATGGCTGACTTTAGGGAACGTTTAACCTTGCAGCACTACTTTGGGAGGAAGTTTTGAGAAAATATAGTGGATTTAATTATGCGATAATGTGCCTATGGCGCATGGTATATATGCATTGAAACGCATGTTCGCGATAGGAAGGTTTTCAGAAAATTATACACAGTAACAGTTTTGAGGACACATTGACAGTTGCTCATGAGGCTAAAAAATAATGTGGCAACAAGGCATTGTCTTTTTGAATTGACAGGGTATGTTTTATTCAAGTTTCTGGAACGGCTTAGCATGTGCAAATGATTAATACTTACTGGTTTAGTCTCGCATATCACTTTGATTAGCAGTAAAAATAAAAAAGCAAGACACAAGCATTCCATTTGTGAGATTTTAATTTAAATGCGAAGCATTTCTTTGCGTATTGCAGGCACATTTAGTGTCAATCTATCTAAGTAACCGCGGGCGGTTAATTGCCACTCATGTGTGGGTATGTGCCACAGGTAATCGGCACTTTGTATCTACTCAGGAACGGCAAAAACACGTAGTAATTTTAATGCGCGAGCATTAAGAAAATGCTGAAATCGGCAGCGTTGACACGAACGATGTAAAGAATAAAAAGCAGGAATCGAACCCCAGAACTCTGCGTGGCAATTGAGTATTTAACCACAGAGCCACGCCGGGTCTCGGAACTACTTTTCAAATAGTCCTTAATGTTCTTTAAGTGCAAATTCTGGTTGCAGTCCTGACAATTGAAGTTACTGACCACTACACTGGCACTCCTGCTATACAGCTTTCACTTCGATTTAACGCCGATTATTGTAGTTAAGGGCCATCCAGTGAAGTTCATTTATGTTGCGGCATACAGAGCTATAGCATCCTCGCAAGCACTAGCACTTCATATCAGCTTACCGCATCTGCTGTTGCTATTATCCGTGTTGCTGCTGGCATCGTTACGCAACTTTAAACAACTGTTTATATAAAACATATGTGGATGTTTTACCTATGTATGTGCTTGAATTTGCACATATCCTTAGCGCCACTTCGTGACGTTTCACTCGGCAAAGAATTACAACACAGTCGCCTTCCATGTGCATGCTTCGCGTAGCATCGATTCCCAAGGTGCGTGGGATCTACCGAATTCTTATTTCTATCAAGTTTTACTAACGCATTCCAGTAATGAATTACACAAACTACACGTCTTGTCAAATAATTATTGCAGTGTGACGACGTCACAGTATACTACCATCTACGTAGGGCCATGCGGTCGTGTACACCATCCCCTCATTTTTGGGCGTGCGCCCACGAGAAAAAGGGGAAGCAGTGTTAACCTTCAAATATGACTAATTTCGGCTTTGCGTAGCGTTTTAAATTTCGGCAGGAGTGATCTTGAATGGTCAAACTTAGTGAGAGGCTCCTTAAGGGCCAACAGCCAATGAAGCGGATGTGCAGCAGGAGACGACCGAAGCAGTGATGCTGTGAGGGTTAATTCGATGCTATAATACTTGCGGCAGAATCGGTGCTGCGTAGGATGAAAATAAGAGGTGTGTGCGCTAGGAAGTGAGACACCAATTTGATTCGAGCCAAGCATATATGAGAAGTTAAACGAAAGGCTTTTAAACCAAAATTGCTACAGCAACGTTGAGTAAAGTGCAGGGCCTTCAGCGCTCAATTTAAGTGCGAGCTACGGTTCCTTCACTTGTGAAAATAAAACGTGGCCTGTATCGGATTAAAGCTTCTCTCCTTTATTGGACAAAATCATACTCTAATTGTCGGAGGTTTGTACTAAATACGCGTGTGGCAAGCCTGATAAAAATATCTACAAGGAGGTTTTAAAAAAATTGCTGCAGTGGGAGCTCCCGCAATGCTTTTCCAGCAGTAGCGAAGCCAGCTTTTGCCCTCCAAAGATCTCAGAAACATGCTACTTTCTGATGGTGCCCAGCAGCAGCAGCAGCCTGACTACGTCCACTGCAGGACAAAGGCCTCTCCCATGTTCCGCCAGTTAACCCGGTCCTGTGCTTGCTGCTGCCAATTTATACCCGCAAACTTCTTAATCTCATCTGCCCACCTAACCTTCTGTCTCCACCTAACCCGCTTCCCTTCTCTGGGAATCCAGTCAGTTACCCTTAATGACCAGCGGTTATCCTGTCTACGCGCTACATGCCCTGCCTATGTCCATTTCTTCTTCTTGATTTCAGCTATGATATCCTTAACCCCCGTTTGTTCCCTAATCCACTCTGCTCTCTTCTTGTCTCTTAAGGTTACACCTACCATTTTTCTTTCCATTGCTCGCTGCGTCGTCCTCAATTTAAGCTGAACCCTCTTTGTAAGTCTCCAGCTTTCTGCTCGGTAGCTAAGTACCGGCAAGATACAGCTGTTATATACCTTCCTCTTGAGGGATAGTGGCAATATACCTGTCATAATTTGAGAGTACTTGCTGAATGTGCTCCACCCCATTCTTATTCTTCCAGTTACTTCAATCTCGTGGATCGGCTCTGCGGTTATTACCTGCCCTAAGTAGATATAGTCTTTTACAACTTCAAGTGCACTATCACCTATCTCGAAGCGCTGCTCCTTGCCGAGGTTGTTGTACATTACTTTCGTTTTCTACAGATTAATTTTAAGACCCACCTTTCTGCTCTCCTTGTCTAACTCCGTAATCATGAGTTGCAATTCGTCCCCCGAGTTACTCAGCAATGCAATGTCATCGGCGAAGCGCAGGTTACTAAGGTATTCTCCATTGACTCTTATCCCTAACTGTTCCCATTCTAGGCTTCTGAAAACCTCCTGTAAGCACGCAGTAAATAGCATTGGGGAAATTGTGTCCCCCTGCCTTACACCCTTCTTGATTGGTATTCTGTTGCTTTCTTTATAAAGCACTATGGTAGCAGTTGATCCCCTGTAGATTTCTTCCAGAATGTTTATATATACTTCATCTACGCCCTGATTCCGCAGTGTTTGCATGACGGCTGATATTTCTACTGAATCAAACGCCTTCTCGTAATCTATGAAGGCTATGTATAGTGGTTGGTTATACTCTGAGCATTTCTCTATTGCCTGATTGATAGTATGAATGTGGTCAATTGTTGAGTAGCCTGTTCGAAATCCTGCTTGTTCCTTTGGTTGATTGAATTCTAATGTTTTCTTTACTCTGTTAGCAATTACCTTTGTAAATAGCTTGTATACTACAGAGAGCAAGCTGATCGGCCTGTAATTCTTCAAGTCCTTGTCATCTCCTTTCTTATGTATTAAGATGATGTTAGCGTTCTTCCAAGACTCTGGTACTCTTCCCGTCAGGAGACACCTCGTAAACAGGGTGGCTAGTTTTTCTGACACAATCTGTCCTCCATCATTCAGCAGATCTGATGTTACCTGATCCTCACCAGCAGCTTTGCCCCTTTGCATGCTCTCCAAAGCTTTTCTGACTTCTTCTATCATTACTGGTGGGGTGTAATCTGGGTTACTGCTAGTTCTTATAGTATTAAGGTCGTGGTTGTCTCGGCTACTGTACAGATCTCTGTAAAACTTCTCCGCTATTTTAACTATCCTATCCATATTGGTAGTTATTTTGCCTTCTTTGTCCCTTAGGGCATACATCCGACTTTTGCCTATCCCAAGTTTCCTCTTCAATGCTTTGACACTTCCTCCGTTTTTCAGAGCGTGTTAAATTCTTTCCATGTTATACCTTCTTACATCGCATACCTTACGTCTATTAATCAACTTCGAAAGCTCTGCCAGTTCTATTTTGTCTGTTGTACTTGACACTTTCGTGATTTGACGCTTTCTTAATTAGGTTCTTCGTTTCCTGGTAAAGCTTGCCAGTGTCCTGTCTAACTACCCTGCCTCCTCCGTAATGATACTCGTCAGATTATCATTCATTGTATCTACGCTAAGGTTGGTTTCCTCACTAAGAGCCGAGTACCTGTTCTGCAGCGACACTCTGAATTCCTGTACTTTCCCTCTCAGTGCTAGCTGATTGATTGGCTTTTTTGGCTAGCTGATTGATTGGCCCAACTAGACATCAAATGGCTCGGATTCGTTAGCATAAAGGCGACGTTCGTTATAAATTAAAGGTAGCTGTTTCCGAAGAAATAAACCACAGAGACTAGTATCGGTGACATCTCCAATAAAGTTTGCCTTGAGTTCAAGGCTTTCTAAAGAGAAGTGGTAACACAGGAACGAACTTGAGGCATCTATCTGACCAGAAAAGGTTGTCATGTTAAACTCATTCGGCGTGTGAGGAAAACGCTCCTTCTTGATCGCCGAACACCAACAGCTCATTATGCCCCTGGTAAGATGGCTGCCGCAGCCGCCATCTTATGGTTGGCACGGCTTCACTTGTGGGCAAGAATTTCAACTCCAGCAATAGACCTCTACTGGGGTACGTCACGGAGTGACGTCACTGGCGCACATGAAGGCGTTGGTTGGCGAAACAGCCCCGCTGGCGGCTGAGCGTTATACAATAGTGCGGTGTTTGGGGCTAGCTTTTGTTTTCTTTTTTAAAACTTATACTTTATGTCACAGTGGCAACATTAGCTAGAGTAAGTGTATGGCTGCCATCTACGACGCACAAATTTTCACATGTTAAGCTAACGAAATTGTGGACGTTATGCAGCAACGCTTTTTTTTTAAAGCTGGGACTTCAGAGAATAACAAACCACAGAAATTTCCGTTGGAGGAATGCATATACACGCAGCGCTGTCATGCAGAATGATCCCGCTGACGGAACTTTCTTGCCAACCAGCACCTTCTCCGAGAGAGGGGATGGTGGGCGGGGTAGTGACGTCACGCTGTTTGCAAACAGGATTTTTTCGAAAAAACCTTGGTGTCAATCCCTCACTCATTGAGCAGCTGGAATCCCACACACGGCGAAGAGGCTTTCCTTCGCCAATATCACTGTTCTTTTGGGGAACGTACAGCCAGCCCACCATCGCTAGCGAGCAGCGATGGTTCTGTGCTTCAGTGCCATACGACGGAGCTGAGTTGCAAAAGGGGCGAGGATAAGCGCATGTCCACAAAGCTCGTTCAGCTGGGCCTGTCGTATACTATAGGTTTGCCTTTCTTATAGGCTTCACTCCTTCACTCCTATTGGCTCAATTCAGATGAATAGACTGAGTGAATAGTCAAACAATTCACTCTGATTTTGTATTTTGAAGCTACTCAGTGGCAAGAATTCGAGGAAGTGATATTTGAAGACGCGCCACACGCTCCCACTCATACGAAAAACGCGTCTGTAATGCGCTGATGTGGGATTACGTCCTCAAGAAGGAGCAGCTTAGCGGACGATGAGCTCAGCTGAGCACATTTTCTGAGCATGCGCTTATTCTCAGTTTGAAGGAGTCGACAGCTTCGACAGGATCGGGCTGTTTACAAGTTATCATCTTTCCGTTAACCTTTTTTTTACATTTATATCACGATTGCTTGTAATATTATCCCTTGTATTTTCCTTGGCATCATTGCTAGTTCTCATTAAATGTTCTGTCTACCGCCTGGAAAATTTTTTCTCTGATTGTCGCGCAAACAAGATCGTTCATCACAGCGTACATGCTTTTGTCTCATGAAAAATAAATACAATTTTAACTTGATGTTGCAAATCGACCAAAACTGACCGCTAGCGTCACCCAACAGCGATGTCGTAAATGTACGGGTAGGACAAGAAATCCTCGCTGGTGGACTTAGTTGCCTTGAAGACAAACATGCATAACTTAAAAATTGTATTTTACACACTTCATACAGCTGTAGGTTGCGCCAAAGACTAATTTTCGCTTGTTTTTTTTGCGCGCGTTCTAAGAGGAGCTTGGTGACGCTGCCGGTGGTGCGTTTGCTTGGCTACATGCGTGCCTGCAAACGGCGGAGAAACGCGAGCACGGCGTCTGGCACCGGTCAAAAAAAAAAAAAAATGTATGTGTGCATGCCTTAAACGACTACTAAGGTATTTGTTTTATTGATAAACGAAACTTGACAAAGCCTGCAAAGACCACACGTGGTTTCAGTTTTCGACATTCACCAGCAGAACAATTGTCATCGCCTCCATCCACCATTGTTGTGGGCATTCATCCCACCGATGGTAGAAGAGCGAACGCAGATAAAAAAAAATCTGTTTTTAAAATTTCTGTACACTTACCAGAAAGGTCAGTGCAAGATTAACACTTCAGATTGTACGCTTTTTATTGCGGCACAAAACACAAAAGCAGTGAAGGATGGTAGAGAGTCGCCTTAATGTTGTGTTTCACGCACAGTATTGCTGTGCCACACTGTAACGTTGTCTGTATAAAAAAAAAAACCAAGATTTCATCTGCACTTTAAATGCAGGTTTACTGAGGAACTACTTTTAAGGCGAGGATGCTTGGGTCCACGCTGGGTCCAGTGTAGGCAGCAAAGCGGTCGGCTGCGACGTCACGTGATGCAGCGGCACCATTGGCTGGAGGGAGAATGTTACGCGGCAAAAAGCGATGCGGCTTTTCACTTGTAACCGAATATAGAAACGAAGTATCTTTTGTGCTCTAAGAAAGGCTTCGCATTTGATATCTGTCAAAAAACATCATGTGATGTCAAACGTCATGGTCTGACGGATAAATAAAAAACGCCAGGGTGACTCGAATATAAATGTCGCGTTGAAAAAACGAAAAACGCTATTCTACGAGTAGCATCAGAACACAAACAATATATTACATGTTCCTGACACAATATAGTGATGTCACGATAGTGTAAACAATGTCAGAAATGAAAATAATAATGCGGGTAATAGCGTCTTGTTCACGACTGGTACTTACACCATGCGAGTTGACTATTACATGAGAGCAGCATAAGTTCTTATCATGTATTGACGCCGCATTTGGCAAACAAAGCGAACAGAATGGCGTGGCTTTGCTGTTTCAGCGCATTTCTAGTAACCATTGACACGTAGTTTCGCTTCACCAACAACCGTCTTTCGAAGTTGTCGTCCGTGATACTTCTTCCACCCTTTGTATATTTCCTCGTGTGAGGGCATTAGTAGGCATACAAAGAATTCAGTGGGAATGCACACTGGAGAGAAGGGTGGTTTCATATCGCACAAAAACGAGGATGGGAAAAGGGGCATGCAGGCAACGAGGAAAAAAAAAAGGACATTACTGTAAGACTTAGACTTGCTGTGGTAAACTCAACAAGTTGGTGCTGCTCTTGCCGCGTAGAAACTGCATGACGTGCTGAAAGGTGTAGACGCTAAAGAAAAAAGCAAGAATATTAGGATACTTTTCCTTAATGGACAATTAGGGGCAAGAGAAGCTTGTGTTAAGCTTGCCTGACCTGATTCTTTCTTTCTTTCTTTCTTTCTTTCTTTCTTTCTTTCTTTCTTTCTTTCTTTCTTTCTTTCTTTCTTTCTTTCTTTCTTTCTTTCTTTCTTTCTTTCTTTCTTTCTTTCTTTCTTTCTTTCTTTTGTTTCTTTCTTTCTTTCTTTCTTTCTTCGTGTTTTCTTTCTTTCTCTCTCTCTGTCTTTCTTTCTTTCTTTTTGTCTTTTTTCTCTCTTTTTTCCTTTCTTTTTCTTCTTTCGAACTTTTCCCCGCCTCCGTGCTCGGAATTAGACCAAGGAGGTTTAAAAAAAAATTCTCGAGCGGTAGCTTTCACAAAGTCTTGGGAGCAGATGTGAAGCCAGCGTTTGCCTGTAGTCTACCTGAAAACATGGCTTTCTGTCGCGATACTGAATTCGAGATAAAGTGCTTTTGTTCTGCTAACGCGAATGCTAGCCTACGCATGAAGTGAGAGATCTCTGCTCCTGTATTAAACAGGGACTCGTGCAGATGGCATGCTCTCTACTAATACTTCCGAAGACTTCGAGGTTTCTTAAGGAAACCAGTTACACTAAGACACATGCTGAGCAGTACCTATGCAAATAAATTGCCGCTGTTAAGTGTGTACGGCATGTGAGCCGAACGCCGCTGTTTTTGCGCTCCGAAACAACGGGCGCACGCTCGTTTTCTCTCGGAACGGCTTTACGCCCTCCCGTAGTAGAGTTCAAAATACTCTAAATCATTTAGTAATTCTTCTGAACACAATGTCTGACAGTGCCTGGAGTAAGATGGTGACGGTCTGTCTTCGTTTTCCAAACGTGATTTTCACTCAAGCAGTTTCTTTCAACCTCCTTGGACCAGACCTTCATGCGGGTGCTTAGCAAAGCAACGCCCCATTTGTAATGCGGTTGCAAGGATGGTCGCACGTCGATATCCAGGCACCAAAGAAATGTGGTGACGGAAATTGATCGCAAGTAACCTCGATAGATAGATAGATAGATAGATAGATAGATAGATAAATAGATAGATATGTGAGGTTTTACGTCCCAAAAGCACTATATGGATTATGAGAGACGCCGTAGTGGAGGGCTCCGGAAATTTAGACCACCTGGGGTTCTTTAACGTGCACCCAAATCTGAGCAAGTAACCTCGATAACAGGTCAAAAATGGCGAATCAGAAACGACCGATCCGCTCAAGCTCAAGATTTAGAGGGCATCGGTTATGCGAAAACCATTCGTATTAAAAGGCACGAGACTGGTGCACCTTGGAGGGTCGCATCTGTACGTACACTTGCCAGCACTTGTTCGTTTGTGTATGACAAAGAAATGACATCACACATAACAGTTTCGCGATGCACATGGGACGGCTCTCCGCTCTCCCGTAGTTTAGCAGCAAGTGCTCCACAGCGTTAACCACTTTTCGTAAACACACACATAACTTTAATATTATTAGTAATAAGATGTTTCACAGCCTCGCCGCGGTGGTCTAGTGGTTAAGGTACGGGGCTACTGACCTTCAGGTCGCGGCTTCGAATCCCGGCTGCGGCGGCTGCATTTCCGATGGAGGCGGAAATTTTGTCGGCCGGTGTGCTCAGATTTTGGGTGCACGTTAAAGAACCCCCAGGTGGCCGAAATTTCCGGAGCCCTCCAGTACAGCGTCTCTCATCATCAGATGATGGTTTTAGGACGTTAAACCACACATATCAATCAATCAAGGACTAAGTTGCCTAATTTCATTTTTAATGGTGCAAAAGCAGCTTAGGCTACGATGCGCCAAGCAAAAGGTGATTAGCTTAGCCGTTTACTGCTTATTTAAAAAGTCGCATTCTCTCTTACGAACCTCGCCACAGCAAAAAAGAGTTCATGAGTATCGTCTCCAAATAGTAAAGTAGGGCGAATAGGCATGGTTGCTTGCACAGTTGTCCGAAATATTGTCGTGTCGTATTATAGGGATCGGTGATTAGGATGTGTATAATTGTTCAGGGTTCTGAAAACTTTTCGCAGATTAGCTGTTTGTCGCTCGTGACTGGATCCGGTGTAAAATGATGACCTAAACTAAACGTTCTTGGTGCTGACAGGTCTTTCTCCAAGTACGGGCTTCTCTCGGTTAAGCATGTTATTTGTGTACGAGGAGCCTTTACTTACTGCCATTGATAACAGCACTACATATTCTTCGCTGATTGTTCTTAAATGAAGTTGCGTTTTTTTTAATGACTGTTGCCTGAGCTGCTGCAGGGAAGCATGTTTACCTGCCTTTTTGTTGCCAGGTGTCCCTGCTGCGTATGGGACCCAGAAAGAAAAACCTCTAGAACCGCTTCCACTTTTCAGAATGATCATATTGAAAATGTCACCTACTAAGGACTCCCGCTCAAACTTCTATTGTAGGGATTCTAGCCTAATTAATGAGCCAGTGTTCAAAGTGTCGAATACTTCAACCAACAAAGGAATACGATACTCTTTCAGAAACGGTGTTGCGTGTACCGCAAAAAAATGAAGTCGTTGCATATTTAAAGAATTGGTTTTTCCGTGACACAGTAATTATGTTTACCATTGAAACAGCGAAGTAAATGTTCTCATTTAGAGTTTCCACACTGTCATACGACCACACTCACGCCCTTTGCAGAGAAAGAGCTTCATGCGCCATAGCCTCTTATTCACTGTCGTGTTGAAGGCGGAAGTGAATGTTCTGAAACAAACTAAATTGAACAAATAAAAAAATAATTGGGGAATTTTACTGTCGTGTAATGCTGCTATCGCCATAATCAGCTCAGCGTAACATAATTGCGCAAGTTTGATGGCGTTCGTAGTTCTATACACCATGTCACATGGTAGCGTAATTAAACAAAAGCACGGAATCGCACACTATTTCAAAAGAACTGCACACTATTGCAGTAACATTGAAGTAATCTAGGCTACATTGACAAAAGATAGGCATGCGCGGTTAGTTTTCAGGTGGTTGTGGCACTCCGTACCCCGCTGTTACCCGTGGTATGAAAAACACGATCTTTGGGTTTGTAACACAAGCATTGCTTATCTGCGCCTACGCGCGCAATCAAAATGACCTTTATGTATGGTAAGTGTCGCACTAGGAAAAAAAAAGATGTTCCACATGTTAATCGTATGAACGCAGTAAACTACGTCGTACGAAATAAAACGATGTTGCGAAGACAGAGAAACAAAACATTTTCGAGGCTGGTAACTCTTCATTAGCTTCGGTGGACCATGAAGTGTTTCTCATTGGCGTGTCCCCAGCTTGGTTAACGCAGTCTGTGCTCTTATTGTATCGAACCGAACAGAACACGGAAGTTACACAGAAAACGAGGAGCCGAATATTGGAGGTAATCAATCACGTCAACGGCGTTTTCTCGCTTAAAGCGGCGAGCTCAAGTGGGAAAAAAATTATTCTTAGGTTACAAGCCTAGGGTGCGCACTTTTTGAATATTAGAACTCTGCAGCGCTGTGCGAACGCTGCGCAAAAGCGTGCAGTGGTTCAAATATTCGCTCAAATATGTCGGTGTGTTATTGCGTTCTATATCGGCTGCACAAGCTTATAAGTGCGTGTCCCTTTTTTGCTTTTTTTTCATCGTTGTACTCGAGATTTATGCAGAGAACTGA
The DNA here is from genome assembly GCF_013339725.1 of Rhipicephalus microplus. Lineage (NCBI taxonomy): Eukaryota > Metazoa > Arthropoda > Arachnida > Ixodida > Ixodidae > Rhipicephalus > Rhipicephalus microplus. The sequence goes on along the minus strand of NC_051169.1, from coordinate 83,093,746 downwards.
ATGGCACTAGGTGCGCTACTCCCTGCTTACCATGTATACAAGCCATAACTGTTACTGAAACTCAATATGAGAAATTGTCCTCGGACTCTATGACATCAATCACGAAAACAGGAAACAGGAAGTATGATTACAACTGGATGCATGAAATTGAAAACGCCTAAGTAAAACAAAAACACGGGCTTTCTTCTGGTGTGGCAATCGAAGCGTTTAATGCGATGCGAAGCACACGAATATAGTCCTTACAAAATGGTGAAGGTCGTCATTCAGTGGCATGGCATGACCCTCAGACTTAACACCCAAAAACTCTGCTTGCGGAGCCCTTCGCTGTTTCTTCGACGTTGCTCGTTGTAAGCCTGCTTCCGCTCAAAAGCTCGGTTTCCCTACTACGTTTCGTTGGCTAGGAGTGAAGCAGGATGGTGAAAAAGAAACACAACTAATAATGGTGTTAAATGCAGGAGGGCGAAGAAGCAAGAATGAAGAAAAAAATCTGGCAGATAAAGGCGATCGCATCGTAGGCTTTTCATTGTCTGTATTCGACATCTACAATCTCTGCTGCATTACAAACGACTTTGTAACGTGGGAACAGCAATCCCAGAAAGAACGACAAGGGCTTTCCCGCACAGGCGCACACAGAACAACAAACGATCTACCAATGCAAATATAAGAGCGTATTTATTTCACGTTTATTTTGTTTTAGTTCATTCAGTGAGATGTCCCGTAGTCAGAAAGGCACGGCCATTCCAGGACCCACAATCTCACGATACGAGCACTTTTCCTATTTCTGTCCCGTTCCTCTTACGCGTGAGCGAGCTTTAACCCACTCTCAGCGCCGCTTGAGCAGGTACCTAGCAGAAAAGAAAGAAAGGAGTGAAAATGCACAGAAGGGTGGATAACAGAAAAGCAATAAAGGTATAGTGTGGTGCAACCTTTTTACTTCCCTTGCCGCCCTTCTGCTCGATAGCAGAAAAAGAAGGCAGAGAAAGAGAGATCGTTCCCTGTGATCGCCGAGGGAGTGCAGGTGAACGGGAAACCCAGGTAAATGGGGGTGCGTTATGGGCAAGTACGGTGCAGACCGCAGGGATGCCAGGAAGTATCGCTGTGCCGTGGTGCTGCGAGCGAATGGCCGGTCCTCTGTCGTCGCTGAGCGCTGGGGAAATGGGGAGAAAGCAACAAACGCAACGGGAAAGCGGGAGACGAAAAGAGAAATCAGGGAAGGGAGCGTGAAGGATGGAATGGACTGCGACGGGAGAAGGTGGAGCCGCTCCCCCAGAGAAAAAGCTGTTCGATCGAAGAATCTGCAGACTCCCGCGGTGCGCTGCAGCGGCGCAGCAGTCAGGCGCCGTTGTACCGTTGCTGCGAGGAGAGCGGCAACGGGCAACGCGTACGTGGCACTGCCAGCCCTTCTCCGCTCTCCTCCGCTCCTCCGACGCGGCGCTTGCGCATCCCGGAGGATGCTGGGATTCGGTCGCCATCTCTCCGAGGCTGGGCCCTGCTCCCGACATCCCGCTCACCCCCGGGGCCACCGCTTTGCTCGCGCGATATACGTGCCGGCATGAGTTGACTGACGGTCGTGGCTGCTGGCCGCTGTTGTCGCCCGCCGCATTCCCGGCCAGTCTCCGATTACGCGCCAGTGCTGCTTCGTCCAAGGTGAGTGGCGCAGAAAAAAAGCCCCTCGCTATCGCAGCCAGCCTCGGATGGTCGGCGGCGCGTGGATGGTTTCGTTCCATGCAAGACCACGCGCTCGAACGTGGAGGCTCGCGGGGATTCCGTCGAGGTTGTTGCGGCTGGGTTCCTTGCACGAACTGTGTCAGTTGACCGCCCACTTCGCGGTCACCACCTGCATCTCCTTGAAGCGCGAATTGTTGAATTGGCCAACAAAGGCTGTAGTGAAATGATTCACCTTTATATATTTGCTGTCGATTCATCCGCGTGGTGCCACTACACTTCCTGGGAGAATCTCATTTTTTCATGTGGAAAGCGCGAAACATTTGCGTGTGATTTGAACGTGCATTGTTGTAATATACGAATATTTAGCGCGTCCAAAAGCGTCATAAGCAATGCGGGTGAAGAAGATGCGCTGGGTTTCGTGATGACTTTGGTGCAGTGCAACAGCTGATTCGGTTCCCCCGCCAATACAATCTGAGCGCTGGGGCAGTCACTTTGGCAATGAACTGTGTTCTTGCATAGAATGGTTTAGACTACGAAACTGCTTTGTGCTCATATACTTACTAATACCTAAGCTGGTATCGACGGGCTAAGTCGAGGCCTCACCGAGAGCACCGAACCCAAGCGCGTCACGCGAAAGCACGCGTTTCTTTTGATGGTTAGATCGTAACATCCAGATTGATTTTGAATATATCTGCGCGGGCGAGTTCTTGTGGTACGCACTTCGCTCTCTTTTCGTCTTTTATACACACTTATGCTTCATTTATTATTTCGGTGTGAGTTCACAGCCGGCACTAATAGTTTTTTTTTCTTTGTCGATGCACCGAATTACGAACGAGTACTCGCAAAGGACTCACCTTAAATCTAAGCTCCGCAATATAAAGTGCAGTAAGGCATACACATGCATTCGACGGTGGTGCCAGTGTGGGCTCTCTGGTTCATAATCGTGGAAGGACTTGCTGCACAGCGTGGCAGGAAACAAGGACCCAATAAGAAACGCTTGCCGTGCTTGTCTGTCGTTCCTTGTTGTGTTCTTGCATCTTGCTGCGCTATAATTGAGGCCATTACACAAGCATGCATATATTGCAAGAAGAAGAAGAAGAAGAAGAAGAAGAAGAAGAAGAAGAAGAAGAAGAAGAAGAAGAAGAAGAAGAAGAAGAAGAAGAAGAAGAAGACAACAACAACAACAACAACAACAACAACAACAACAACAACAACAACAACAACAACAACAACAGTGCAATGACTCTTTGACGCAAAAGGTAACGGCGCACGCCTTAATAGACATTTTTGGCAAGCTACGGAAACACGTTACGGAAAGCCGGCAATACGGAACCGCGTGACAAGTGCGCATGCGCGAACATTGTGTGCGCATACGGAAAGGAACCATGTCGTATTTTCTTAACGTGTGTCCGTACCTTGCTGAAAACCTCTAATAATCGATTCTGGTACACGTATACAGTCCCCTCGCTTATTCCCTGTGTAGAATAGCAGAAAAAAGTGCATTTGCTCGGGCCGACCTCTCTGTCTTCTAATAAGGTCTCTCTCTAGATCTCTAGTGTATTTGTCACTTATTGCCCCCTGTGACGTCATGTTTCGTAACCCCTTCGGGCAAGGACCAATCGCCCGGAAAATTCGGGCTTTCACGCCTCGAACACGCATATCCTATGCGAAGCGTTCGCGCTTTTTTTCGTGCGACCTACGCGTAGAAAAGAAAAGCATGGGTACGGGCTTTTGTGTGGCACGGGCGAGCGAGATGGCAGTGTAGGGGATTATCGGTTGCTCTTTTTATGCGCAAAATGTGGGTTAGCAAAGATTACAGTGCAATTGGGGCTCATACATGCCCGAAGAAACCGCGGCAGCCTAAAGGCGTCGTTACCACCACATTTTCAACCATAGGCATGGATACTGGGTGGAGAGAGGTCAGGGCAGGACGCCCCCTTGGTCATCTAAGAGGGGGAGCAGTGAAATTAGCACTATACATTGAAATGATAAGGAGGTGGGGTGTTTTGACTCGGTGGACGGGGGTGCAAAGTGATACCTTTACATTGACATAATAAAGAGGGGGTCGCAGCAACGAGACTCCCCCCCCCCCCCCTTCTACCCTGAAAGGTAATCCTGCGCACGCCTGTGTTTACAACGCCGGGTAAGATTCTGTCTTGAAGGTGTTAAACACATAGCGAAATTGAATGTAACACTATTTTTTCTTGCTTATATTTAATAACCCTTCTAGACCCTCTAAGCTTCGACATCAAAACATCCTCGCGTAAAACGCCTATTGAGGTACTCATAATTTGTTACAATAAATTATTAAACAAATGACAATTGAAGAAAGAAATGTGCACGAGCTACACCAGTAAAAGTGAAGCTCTATGGATGATTTAAGGAGCTTGATGGCTTCCTAAGCTAGTCGAAGCTTGTGCTTCGGCCGTAGTTGAGAACGCATAAGCGTGTGATGCATAATGTCGTTCATACGGAGATATTCACTGCCGGTTATCGCGTTTTGACTTGATCATGCTCACCTTAGGGCGGTCGTTTACACTTCACTTGAGCGTTCGCGAAGTTCGCGTGGTCGGCGTTGTAAGCGGAAGTCCAGAAACGTTTGTTTTTCACTTTGCCTTTGAATCATGCACGCCTTGAGTGCTTGGGTTTTTATAGCATCTAAGCGTGCGGCCTTATATTAAGTTTATTTAAGGAGCGAGTGAATTTTTAACACGCAAATGCTTCCAAAAACTCCATTTTCTGTTATTCTAATCACTGCGAATCGTAGAGTTCTATAGTTTGGTGACGTCAAGACACGCATGGTACGAAATTTCCACGTACACAACAACAGCAGCAGCAGAAACAACACCAAAATCATCATGATCATCATCATCATCATCGTCGTCGTCGTCGTCATCGTAATCATCAACAACAAAACGACAACAACGAAACATACTTGGTCGTTTTTTTTGTAAGCTTTATGTCACTTGCACTACATTTTAAAAAGCAGACTAAAGCTAGATCAGTGTTACTTCTTTGTTTGTGCAGTGCTCCATTACGATTCGGGAAGAAAGCGAGAGAGAGAGGGGGGAGAGAGAGAAGTACATTCTCTCTCGGGTAGATCAAAAGACGAGCGTTGCTAGGATCCTTCAACAGAGTCCCTTCCGTGCACATAAAACGCAATTAGTTTCGACAAGAGAAGAGTGACAATTGGGATCTGATGTATCTAAAAACTAAGCTATACTTTTATCGATTTAAGAGAATAACAAAGATGTTGTCCTTTCTAATTGCTTTCAATCTTCACAACTGCACTCTGTAAAACATTTGTATAGGTATGTTGTTTTACTTTGTGTTGGCATATGCTGCACTATATCACGGCAACGTGCTGGAAATTTCTGACAACTCAATTATCGCAATCAGATCATCTAAGATCATGCATCTTCAAATGGCACTATCTAATATAACAGCAAATTATATTGAACGAACTAGAGATAGCTAGAGCGGCGGGATGATTCTGTAATAACTATCTGAAATATATATGATACATTCTGGTATACGAATTTCCGGATCTTAACAGTACACCTAGGCACATGTGATGCATGCCTATGCAGGCACATTGTTCTTAACGGTAGCAATAAGTATTATCTTCGACCCCTTGAATTTTCTGAGTCTTGTTGTTTGCTCGGCCTTTTGGCTAATATCAAAGTAACGCACAGTTCTTGGTTTCAGCAGGGACGGCACATAGCTCTCCCATAGTAGAGCACTTAGTTGTCTAAATCGTAAACTACTTTTAGGACAGCAGCAGAGCAGGATGCATAGAACAGAGAAGTCGCACTTTAGAGAGAGAGGGGGAGCGACGAGAAGGAATATATATATATATATATATATATATATATATATATATATATATATATATATATATATATATATATATATATATATATATATATATAATATATATATATATATATATATATATATATATATATATAACGCTTGCTACCCTACGTGTGGGGAGAGGGAAATAAAAAAACAAAGGAGAGAGAGAGAGAGAGAGAGGGGGAGAGAAGGAGATGCACATTGCACACCACACACACAGTGCAGGGTTTCACAGCGAGCCTTCAAAAAATGTAGAAGGGCTTTTGTGGCTTTCCGAGCTGATGTACTGTGAGATCGTCAACATGAGATCTTTTCTCGAGTAAGCGGCTGCTCCGGATAAAGATACAGATTGATTGAGGTCGCAGACTGCATTGAACAATCGTTAACACACATTTACGCATTGTGGTTTGTTATACGAGATCTATTACACATCACAAGAACACAAGTGTGCGCCTTTCCATTAGTTTAGGACATAATGAACAACAGTTGCCCCTGTAATGTGCTGCTTCACCTAAAAACTGAAATCTTTGCGTTTTAAGTTGTTTATGCGTAAGTTAATAATAATAATAATAATAATAATAATAATAATAATAATAATAATAATAATAATAATAATAATAATAATAACAAATATTAGTTTCCACATTGTGAAGTTCCTGCGCAGCAGCAGAAATCTGGCCTACCAGGGAGGCATCTGACCGCTTCTATTCACGAGATACGTCGACGGCACGTGCCGACGGGAACGGCGTGTAGGCAACTGTCACGCGCAAACACGGCGTCATTCTAAGGCGAATGTCTTGTACTTTGGCAGGGCTTGTCACACTCCTACGAAGGCTCGAATACAGCTGTGCTGGGAGTGCACGAGATGCGAAAACATTTCTCGTCAACACCAGCTGTGACTGTGGCCTTGATTCATCTTACTGGCTGGCTCTATTGTCCTTCCTAGATAAACAATCTTTGTTCTCATTAAAGAATGTCTAACGCGGTTGGGTGCGGAGGGATATTATTGCCAATAAGTGAAGAGACAGCACTGCTAACGCGCATTGTTCGTTCCATGAAAAGGAGCAACGAGTGATAGATATACACTGGCCTCAATTAGAAATATTTGTAAGGGCGAAGCTTCTTATAGCGGCACCGGTTCATCCCACGTCGCTGTTGTAGTGTGTGACGGGTATAACATTTTGACCTCCAAGGCGGTGCCGGTGAAAGATTTCTTCTGTGCGTTGTTGAACCATAAAAGATAGTGCTCAATGTACATGCTAATGACTGCTAAGGGGGAATGAGAGACAGGAGCATTCGGCTTTTAGTTCACGCGCACGCTGCGATCACCATTAGCAGCCATTGGCATGTACATTGAGCACTATCTGAGGAGAAAAGGTTGCTACGTTATACTCGCTGGGTGTAACCTCCTTAGTTTTAGAAAAGTTTAGCGAGCGTTGAGGCGCAGTACTATGAATACAAATAACTAGTATATACAATGAACGCGAGGTGGTTCAAGGTGGGAAGTAGATACGAAGCGCAAGCCGCAAGAAAGTAAAAGCCGAATTCTCCTGTCTCTCATTTCCCATTAGCAGCCATTGGCATGTACATTGAGCACCATCTGAGGAGAAAGGGTTGCTACGTTATACTCGCTGGGTGTAACCTCCTTAGCTTTAGAAAAGTTTAGCGAGCGTTGAGGCGCAGTACTATGAATACAAATAACTAGTATATACCATGAACGCGAGGTGGTTAAAGGTGGGAAGTAGATACGAAGCGCAAGCCGTAAGAAAGTAAAAGCCGCATTCTCCTGTCTCTCATTTCCCATTAGCAGCCATTGGCATGTACATTGAGCACCATCTGAGGAGAAAGGGTTGCTACGTTATACTCGCTGGGTGTAACCTCTTTAGTTTTAGAAAAGTTTAGCGAGCGTTGAGGCGCAGGACTATGAATACAAATAACTAGCATATACCATGAACGCGAGGTGGTTAAAGGTGGGAAGTAGATACGAAGCGCAAGCCGCAAGAAAGTAAAAGCCGAATTCTCCTGTCTCTCATTTCCCATTAGCAGCCCTTGGCATGTACATTGAGCACCATCTGAGGAGAAAGGGTTGCTACGTTATACTCGCTGGGTGTAACCTCCTTAGTTTTAGAAAAGTTTAGCGAGCGTTGAGGCGCAGTACTATGAATACAAATAACTAGTATATACCATGAACGCGAGGTGGTTAAAGGTGGGAAGTAGATACGAAGCGCAAGCCGTAAGAAAGTAAAAGCCGAATTCTCCTGTCTCTCATTTCCCATTAGCAGCCATTGGCATGTACATTGAGCACCACCTGAGGAGAAAGGGTTGCTACGTTATACTCGCTGGGTGTAACCTCCTTAGTTTTAGAAAAGTTTAGCGAGCGTTGAGGCGCAGTACTATGAATACAAATAACTAGTATATACCATGAACGCGAGGTGGTTAAAGGTGGGAAGTAGATACGAAGCGCAAGCCGCAAGAAAGTAAAAGCCGAATTCCCCTGTCTCTCATTTCCCATTAGCAGCCATTGGCATGTACATTGAGCACCATCTGAGGAGAAAGGGTTACTACGTTATACTCGCTAAGTGTAACCTCCTTAGTTTTAGAAAAGTTTAGCGAGCGTTGAGGCGCAGTACTATGAATACAAATAACTAGTATATACCATGAACGCGAGGTGGTTAAAGGTGGGAAGTAGATACGAAGCGCAAGCCGTAAGAAAGTAAAAGCCGAATTCTCCTGTCTCTCATTTCCCATTAGCAGCCATTGGCATGTACATTGAGCACTATCTGACAGGAAAAGGTCGCTACGTTATACTCGCTGGGCGTAACCTCCTTGGTTTTAGAAAGATTTAGCGAGCCTTGGGCCACAGTGCCACGGATACAGTGAACTAGTATATACCATGAACTCGAGGTGGTTAAAGGTGGGAAGTAGATACGAAGCGCAAGCCTTAAGAAAGTAAAAGCCGAATTCTCCTGTCTCTCATTTCCCATTAGCAGCCATTGGCATGTACATTGAACACTATCTGACAGGAAAAGATTGATACGTTATACTCGCTGGGCGTAACCTCCTTGGTTTTAGAAAGATTTAGCGAGCCTTGGGCCGCAGTGCCACGGATACAGTGAACTAGTATATACCATGAACTCGAGGTGGTTAAAGGTGGGAAGTAGACACGAAGCGGAAGCCGTAAGAAAGTGTGCGTGTGCCTCCTCTCGTTCAGTCCTCGTAATGTCCGCTGGATGACGGTGCTTCTATATGAGGAATAAATGATGAAAAGATGCGAGATGGTGGTACTTGGAGTGTTGAATAGGTGGACGAACGGACACACAGACAGATGCATGGACGGACGCTCGTATGGTTGCACGGACGGATGTTCGCATGGACGGACGCAGGAGCGGATGCATGGACGAAAGCAGGGATGTACGCCCAGATGAACGTGTGGACGCACGAACAGACGCACGCACGGACGGGCGGATGGACGCACGGGCGGCCACACAGACGCACGCATGGATGGACGGAAGCAAGAACGAATGAACGGACGGATGCTTCGCCCCACTATCCATCATTCACTCCGTGGATATGCTGCCCTTTTTTAATTATTACTATTTGAAGCACCACCGCATCACTCGTACAAGTCTAAATATATCAAACATGCATCTGAAACGCCTAGATTAGTTGAGAAATCCTGGGGAACCTTCAAGCCGTAGATTCTCAAAACTTAAAAAAAAAACAATGGTTATGGTATGTAATTTCCCCAAGAGCATCGCAAAATATCAAATAAAAGTCATACGCAACCGTCCAAATGCTTTACGATGGTTTGATAACAATAAGGTCGAGCAAGAACTACACAGAAAATGTTAAAAGGAGACAAAGATTCCAATTCCACATTTAAAGGTTGTGTAGAATGGCATTTGTTAAATAACGTGCTCCGACGCCTTGATCAAGCGATTGGCTTCATTTGCAGATTTCACTGCCAGTTCATCTGGTTCAGGAGGTCTACGGGACGGCTTTCAGCTCTCCCATAGTAGAGTACGAAGTACCCTAAATTGTAAACCACTTTTTCTGAACACAAAACCCATTTTCAACAAGGCCTCATCAAGTGTGAGGCCAGCGGGACGGCTTTATGCTCTCGCATAGAATAGTACCTAGTGCTCCAAATCGACACCCACTTTTTGTTATCAGGCCCACGAGAGGGCTTCCAGCTCCTCCATAGTATAGTATACAAAGTACTCAAAATCGTTAACCACTCTTTCTAAACAGTTCATGCCATGTGGGGAACGTGCGCTGGAGTTTTCGTGGACAGGGCAGCGCCCCCCTGTCGAGCGCAGCCGGAAACATTCGGGCGTACAAGTGCTAACGTGAACCATGCCACAGTGCGCGACGATCAAACGACAAAACACTAGCTTCGAGATCGGCGGTATACTGTTGTGTTCACGAATGCCACAACCACAAAATGATTTTAATAACAGGAAAAAATCATCCAGAGCATGCATAGTCGACTCCCTCCAGCGTCGATTTCCACCAATGACCAGGGGTGTGTGTTCTGCAACATACAACAGATCTTTTAATTAAAATTGCCTTGAACGTGCAACGAAGCACACGAGAACTTCGGTTGCGTACGCATTACGCCGTATGTTACACACACCGTATTTCACTAAAAGCGAAAGTTGGGCTAGTTGGTGGTTCGTGCTTGCATGCAAAAACATGAAAAAAATACGTGTATTCTTGCGTTTTTTTTAAATTTGCGTTGTTTTTACATTCAAACACCGTATTTATTGCAGTGTGATACGGCCATGATTGTAATGTGAGGGGTGGTATTTCTTTATGTCTAGGAAGAAAAAAAATAGAATATTGGTACTCGATACGCAAAGGTTAAGGTGAATAGAAAAATCTGAAATAAAAAAAAACCCTCACGTAACAATTGAGTAAATATGGTGATATATTTGACTGTCACGTGCACAGTTCCAGACCGTTGACAAGACGATGACTGCTAGAAAAAACGTGATGATCTACGCATGTGTCTATACTGATGACACAATGCATGACAACACTGGAACCACCACAAAGTCAATTACCACCGGGTCGTTCGAAAGCGTTCTTTATTTTTTAGTTATCATGCTTAGACGACGGCCGACCGCAAGCTTGCGAATGCTCTGCAGACGACGGCGAGTCGACTTCATGAAAGCACGACCGATTGCGGCACATTTACATTTCCGTTAACACCACTAATCTTCGCTTTACACTTGCATTTCACGTGAAAGTTGCTTTAGACATTCGTTTCACGATTCACCGTCAGCTTCAAAAAAAAAAAAATTCTTAAGAACTGCGATACGAGCATGTTGTGGGGTCGCGCTAGCCGTTGAACACAACATAAAGAAAAGCGCGTAGCGAAACAGCTTTTGTAATACATAGTACAAGAACTGTGACCACCAACTACGTAAATGTGACGTTCACGCTGAAACAGCCGTCAATGGGCCGATGCTACCTCAGTGCTGCCCGAGAAACTACTAATTGTGCTCCAAAGCGGGCGCATAACCAGCAGCCTACACACTATACGTGGAGCTTCGCAAGCGCTGTCTGAACACACTTACCTGTAAGTTTACGCCCTATAATGCTTGGAACTACTTGAAAGGTAGCACCTCTTTTTTTTCCGCGTTACAGACGTACTCCGAATCAGACAGCGTCCGTAATTTTGACAACACGGTCTCGCGAAGTATCGGACAGCGTGCACCACATCGCGGAAACCGTAGCTGAAAGTAATCACTGGCATCGCTACTCGCCCGTTGCGTTGCAGTTTTCAGAGAAGTGTGTCCAATTATATGTTTCATGACGAGCGAGTCGTATTCGTCAAACCATCTTACCCTCCCATACTAATTCTGATTTATTACATGTTAAGGGAATGGTCCCGAGAGCACCCAGACGTAAGTAGTATATATATCCCATTGCGTCAGTGTTTCGAAGCATTCCCCAGTTAAATTCCCCCCCCCTCTCTCTCTCTCCATATATATATATATATATATATATATATATATATATATATATATATATATATATATATATATATATATATATATATATATATATATATATATATATATATATATATAGAGAGAGAGAGAGAGAGAGAGAGAGAGAGAGATAGATAGCGAAGAGTTCCATGATCAAGGCCATTTCATTGGGGAATGCTTCGAAACAGTGACGCAACGGGAGCTGTGTGCCGAAGTAATAATACTTGTCCCCATAGAATGCGAATGAAGGAGCATTTTCGCACAGAGTCGCCGTGGCTCTCTGCAAATGAATCCGACACTCCATACACGCACCAGGATTCGCGATTGCATCAGCTATGATCGCGTCCGCTTTCCCTCCTTCGCTGCTCTTCGATGACGGAATCCACTGGGAGGCGAGGCTGGGACAGTTTACGTTCGGTGGCTGCGCGATGAACGACTCCGGCGGCACGACACGGTTTCGTGGGAACGCTATCCGCAGCGGATGCGCGGTATAGCAGTGCCCGCCGGGGGTGCGACGCGAGGAAATTGTTACGATGAACGGCAGCGGCGGAGGCGGGCTGGGCAGCACAGAGCGAAATCATATATACGCTGCATGTGTCTTCGTAGTCGTCGCAGTGGCAGTGGGACTCGGTGGACAGTTATTTGTGCGGAACTGGAATGGTGTCGCCATCGGGATACGGTAATTCTAGTCGCGTAAATTGCTGGGCGATCATTTTTTTTTTTGTGGCTCCCTAGTGCAGGGAGTGCGTTTGCAGAGACGAGGTGGGCGCCGGCCTATATGCATTTGCGATGAATCAGTTCTGTATGGAAGGTGTAGTGGAACTCTAAAGTCGTTTGGCGACGTGTCTCGCAATTACTTTGAGTGCTTCGCAAATATGACAAAGCGCTGACAAGATTTTGGAAAATTGAATTCATATTCAAATTAGAAAAATAGGGGGAGGGGGGGCTCTAGTCGAGTTTCCGGAAACTGGATTGGTTCCAGTCGGGGTAACGGCTGTATTTCTTTCGCAGTGACATGAGCAATAGCTCACACAAAAGTGTGAGAACGTACAAATGAGGAAGAAGAATCTAATTGATTGCTTAGTAAGGGAGGCAAAGGTTAGATCGTTTCTTGATGTTTATGAGCAGCCTAATGACATGATAAAATGGCACAAGCTTATGTACGTTGCTCAGTGAAGCAGGTGTGTTCGTGTGAATTTTGACAAGCCCCCATGCTTGTGAAAAGACAAGGAGCTGGTGCTTGTCGGGGCAAACGCACATTTTTGAACCATAATGGTGTAGCATCGCATAGGAAAGTTGCACGCAGCTTTTAGGTAGAACATTGCACTTCAAGCGTTACAACTTAGTGATATAGTCAACACAACAGCTTCAGCAGGAAATAGAAATAGCAAGAGACAAACACTACAAGCTTCCGGTCTCCATCTCTTTCTTTTTACTGATGAAGCTGTCGCTGTAGGGAAGCAAACTGTACACTCGTCTGGCTAACTTCCCTGCCTTTTCTGTTCTCGCTTTCTCTCTCTCCTTCAGTAAGAAAAAAGAATAAAGAGAGATGAACTGCGTTGTAAATGCAGATAAAGTTTCTAGGTCGTTTTAAGTTCTGGCAATCTTACCTGTTCCTGGAGGACATGGAGGACATGGTTGCCAGGATTGGAGCTGTTTCGCCTGGTCTCCAATTGCTCTGGTATGAAGGCAAAATAAAAAAAATCTGTAGCAACTTCGTTACTATCATGCATATTTTGTAACAGCTGTTACTAACTTGAATAGCTACGAGATATATTTTTATAAAAAAGTCCTTCAGAGTGCAAGCAGAACATTGAGCCCACCTCTACTGCATGCAACAACGACTCATAGGTTCATGCCGAACGTAGAGAAACTGATTGAAATACAGAATACAGAATTTTCAAGAAAAGATCTAGCCCTTAAACGCTGTGTCAACAACAACGGCAACAGCAGCAGCATGTAAGAAAATCAAAGCATATCCACGAAACGAATGATGATCAGTGGGGCGAAGCATCCGTAAATCCATCCATTCGTGCGTCCGTCTATACGTGCATTCGTCCGTCCACGCATTCGTCCATCCGTGCGTCCGTTCATGCTTGCGTCTGTTTGTCTGTCTGTGCATATGTCTGCTTGTCGACGAGCACGAGCCGCCACGGCCATCCGCGCCAGCCGCTTCGCTCCGTCCATGCCCCACCAACAGCCCGCCATGTACGGCGAAGATCCAGAGGACTTCTAGGCAGTCGTTCCCCGCGCACACAGGCACAGCCCGCGCAGCAGCCAATCGGAGAGTAGCGGTACAGCGTCATCTAGAATATCCTCATTTAACTGCAGTTTGTATGTGCTTCTATGGGACAGTGCCATCTATTATACTGTTCGGGAGATACTGCTGGTAGAGATGGACAAGGGACAAGGTTAGACTAAGAGAAGCTTGGCTCCTAAAATATACGGACTCAACCCATGATAACCTGCGTGATCACTATGTTCTTATCGGACTTTACTGCCTTAGTAGCATTTTTGTGCGCCAGACGTCACATGTGCGGATTAAACTTCTGATTATCTTTCTGCGCTTACTCTTTTGTTTTCTATTTCATTCTTCCTGCTGTGCATTTGCTCAACATGATTAGTGTGATGAAAGTACAACCGGATCTTTGTGATAAGGAGTAGCCGAGGCAATAGGCACCTCAACCTCTCCCCAGCAAAACAGTTAAAACAGAACAGAACAGAACAGAACAACCGGCTCTAACGTATGATTATAACTTCCCATGCTTTGCCTATGAAACAACAACAACAACAACAACAACAACAACAACAACAACAACAACAACAACAACAACAACAACAACAACAACAACAACAACAACAACAACAACACAACAACAACAACAACAACAACAACAACAACGACAACAACAAAGACAACAACAACAATAACGACAACAACAGCAACAACAACAACAACGACGACGACGACAACAACAACAACAACAACAACAACAACAACAACGAACTTCAACACTAACGTCGTTTTTCTGTTGCATCGTACTACACTCATAAGTTTATCCCCGTAAATATCCGCAGTTCGCTACTGGCAGATTATGTCGTGATTCTGCTTGATCGGGTTCCCAATTACTGGCACCGCACATCTTTCACAGTGCCGGTAGGCTCCCGGTACACGTGGCTTCTCAGATTGCTTTGAGGAAAAATGTATTCGCGTTTCAGGAGTGCTGAGTTTAGCCTTAAATAACATTCTATACGTGACCCAGCTTTAAAACTTGGCGAGTCGGGTATAACTACGCTGTTGTCGACACTAAACATACTTTAGGGAAACGCTTAAGCTTTATAAGCGCGTAATATTCACTGGTTCCTCATGTAGCGGAGTGCTAATGTTTACGTTCAACGATTCTGCATAATGTTTAGAACGACGGGAAGGAGCAGGTTTATTTATATAGCCCAGCGATACCCTAATAAGCTTCTTTCTTTACTATGAGTGGAACCAAATCCAGGTTCCTTATTTCACAATTCCCAGAAGCACCACTCTTGCCGCAACTAGACTTTTGGTAAATAACTAAGCACAGGCGGCAACGCCACCTCGGCAGCTCCTGCGCCACTAGCCGTGAAGTCTTATAAGTTTCGACGGAGTCTGCTGTTTCACAATTTGCTGTTGTAAGCCCAACTATAATATCCATTAGTATCTTCAATCCGTGAAATGAATTAATTGATTTACCAATATAGTTTCCTTGATCGCTAACGAGCTTGAAATTTTTGTATTGCGCTGTTGCAAAAATCAATAACAAATTACCGTAGGCATGCTCACAAGGGCAGTGGGGGTGGGGAGGATGAAGCAGAGTTATCCTCACACATTGGCATGATAGTGAGATGGTGCTGCGACAATCTTTGCCCTCCTCCCTTTTTTTTAGGAAACCCTGCGCAACGCTTATGGCAATTAATGCAACAACTAAGTCTTAACTCCGATAATGCTTCATTGGTGTGTGTTGGGGGGGGGGGGGTGAGGTAAGCGTGTACGCTTCGTTTGGTATCGACGAAGTCGCTTTGGAAATGAGAAATGGGTTGCATCAGTGTCGCTAACGAAGCACCTCATCAGAATCGGTTTTACGCGGTCTTCGTTGGTGACGTGTACATGCCGCTGTATACTTCTCCAGCAAGAGGGTGATTGAATGTCTCAGAGAAAGCGCATTCACCACAGTGCACATTGGATGCGAAAATCTCATAATTGTTGAACAGAGGTGTAGCAAAAACACTTTTTGGGGGGCGAGGGGGGAGCTCTGCATGCGCGTGTGTGTATACTACTCATGGAAGGTTGAAAAATATCGAGAAGAAACAGCCATTTTATGATGAGGCAAGAGCTGATGAATATTTCTTCTCAGTCATCGAATTTATGAGGCGAAATGCTTGAAGCCATTGTAGTTGAATATAGATGCGCGTTAAAAAGCACGAGATAGGTGAGAATTTTCGGAGCCCTCCACTTCTTCCTTCACAATTGGATTGTTGGTTCAGGACGTAAAACTCGGACAGTTACTCTATGTTTTTCATGACCAGCTTCTCCCGCTCTGAGGCTTTCTTAACTTCACACAGTGTTGTTCTGCTACCGAGATAAGCCCAACTATCACCAAGTGATGGTGTCATGTGACGATGTAATAATGCGACGTCATGGTGCACGACGTAATAGTGACACGATGATGTCACAAGTTTTGGTGTTCTGTGACGCCATTGTGACATCATATGGGATCACTTGACTTCATGAATTACGTGTGTTCAGTCGGTTAATTGGTCCTTCATATTATCATAGCGCGATGACATCCCCGTCTGATATGATCGTGACGTCAAAGACCCTCAATGATTGTCCACGTTCCAAAAACAAAAGAAGCTCTCGTGTAGTCCTCCTGACAAACCGAACAAGCGCTGCGAAACGCAAACATGGCGCCAAGACTGCGAAAGCTGGCATCTGCTGAGCCGTTTACACGCCACGGTCATTTGTGTTGTTGCTTAAACAATGTACCGGGGAAATTGTTATTGAAATAAAGTGGGCAACTTCAAAAAACAGGAAAAATAAACGAACGAGCAGCGAGGTCGGGCAGACCGTTTCGAACGGATTGCGCTCTTAGTCTTCGATCCTGCGCATTGGGGGTATGGGGTATCCTTCGGGGGAGAGCCAGAATATCTGCCTGGAGGCCTTCAACCAAGAGGAAGAGGCCATACGTTGTTGCTCGTATGAACGTGTGCTCGGGAATCAGCCGGCGGCACGCAAGCGCTCGAGTCGCCTTCCCTGGCACGAGTTCACTCCATGGTTTGATCAGAACCAGTGCTCTTTGAGTGGAGGTACCACTTCAGATTTTGCCTTGTACGTATCGTGGTCATCTTGGTAGCTGAAAGGAGTTCCCAGACTCTATGTGTCCAGGTCTCGGGATGGCTATGTGCTCTGTCATAGTAGATACCACGTACTCTAAACTATTGACCACTTTTTCTAAACACAATCGCAGGTACCGGGACAGTTTTGGCTCTCCCATAGTAGAGTGCTGGTAGCACCCTAAACCGTTCACTATTTATTCTGAACTCCCCCTCCCCCACGTGCCGAGGCACGTGAACTTGTTTAGTGCTTTGCGGCCTCATCGAGTGAGAGACTCACGGGACCGCTTTCAGCCCTCCCATAGTAGAGTACCAAATAAGTACTCTAAATCGGTAACCACTTTTAATGCTTAATGCGACAGAATTATATGGACACTCTCGATCAGCTAGATTTTGCCGCCCGCGTCGCCATCACTCACCATATATGTATATGTATCAATATTGCAACAAGGCAGTAGTAGGATTGGGCATAAAGCGGTAGAGGGTCTCTGCCTGGAAGAAAAAAACTTCGATGTGGATAGAGACTGGTCCCAGCCCACCAGTGTGCCAGCCATTGTCGTCACGTATAAACATCGTAAATATCCGCAAATATTCGTTTCCCTTTAAAAATGTATATCCAAACGCGAGAAATAAAAAAATGGCAGCATATTCACGGAGTGAATGATGGAGAGTGGGCAAAGCATCCGTCCGTCCATGCGTCCATCTGTGTGACCGTCCATGCGTCCATTCGCCCGTCCGTGAGTGCGTCTGTTCGTGCGCCCGCACGTCCATCTGTGCGTCCGTCTTTGCGCTCGTCCATGCATCCGCTTCTGCGTCCGTCCATGCGTCCACCCAACGGTGCAGCCATCCGTGAGTCCGCCCATGCATCTGTCTGTGTGTCCGTTCGTCCATCTATTCAACACTCCAAGTACCGTCATCTTGCATCTTTTCATCATATATTCCGCATATGCACCGCTATCCAGCGGACATTCCAAGGACTAAACGAGAGGTGGCACACGCACACTTTCTTACGACTTGCGCTTCGTGTCTACTTCCCACCTTTAACCACCTCGAGTTTATGTATATACTAGTTCACTGTATTCATGGCACTGTGGACCAACGCTCGCTAAACCTTTATAAAACCAAGGAGGTTATGCGCAGCGAGTAAAACGTAGCGAGTAAAACGAAGGAATGTATTCATCGCGTATGTTCACTGGGACGGCTTTATGCTCTCCCAAGCGATTTGGAGTACCAAGTACTCTAACTTTGTTTAACACTTGCTTTAAACACACACATAATTTCTTAGAGGTACCGAAAAAGAGGTACAGTACTTAGTGCAGTTCTTTAACCATGCCCCACACAGCGCTAAGCAATTCGCCATTTGTGACACGCCTTAGGATGCTATTAGGCTCGTTTTGTAGTCTTGCAAAAAACACTGGGAAGGCGTTTGAGCTTAGCCTTCAAGACCGCGATAGCGTCATCTGGTTTGACTTTACTGTTGTCAATGAGCCTTAACGAGATTATGTAAACGGGGTAATCTATGTGTATTTATGTGTATGCTATTGTGTGTTTATCTGTGTACAAATCAAAATCGTCCACCAGCAGCTGGCGTATCATGTAAGGTGAAATGCCATGCTAAAATCTCCACATTTTCATTAAAAATGCCTCTATCTCTCTCTCAATGTTGTTCGTCATTTATTCTAATTGGTGTACAGGATTACATCGTTGCTGCGATGCTGTCCTAAAGATAAAAAAGATAGAGATGTTGGTTCTACAGGAGCGGATATCAAATAATTAGTGTTGGCAGTGGGCAGGTAAACACAGTAACAAACCTATAAATCAGAGTTACCGAACGTCGTTATAACTCATTAGTGGAGCCGTCGGGAAAAGACCAGAAAAACAATGTTACCGAGAAAGAAAAAAAAATGCTGCAGTTGTGCTGATACTTTAGTTATTCACGTAAAGTATCCTACGTTCCGATAAAGGTCTTGAGGGGACAGTTTTATGCTAATCTGAAGAACCCGTGAAACGAATTTGTTTGTGAAAATAAGATCGAGGACCTACCAGTAGCTACCCTCTTTAAAAAAAGCCCTTAGTTTTGTTTCGAGTACTTGGTACTACTCACTCGACGCATAAATAATTGTCTACTAATACAAGTTAACTTGTTCCTTTTTAGAGATAACTCTTCTTTCTTCGGAGTGTAGTTGGACAAGCGACTCTCGACAGAGAGTTAACGAGCATCTTTAAAAACAGTTATAGCATGATTGGAAGGTAGAGTGCCACGCAGAAAGAATAACCTTATTTACTCTTTTTTTTTTCTGAGAGTGAAGGCTGCACATAACCGGAGCTCTTAACGACTATGCATAAGGTAACGGACAGCTCAAATATGGGCAACTTCACCGTAACTAAAGCGCTTTTTCACTTCTTATATTCTTTTCTCCAACACGTGCAGTTCCAGCATGATTTCAGCAGCCCCGCATACATGGTGTAGGAGTTGATATATGCCGTGCTCTCGCACGCGAAAGCTGCTCCGCTTTTGAATTTCACGGTCGCGCTTAATTTGTCCACGGACTTCACGTCTTATGCCTAGGACTTGATGTGCAACGCCGAGTGGGCATTCTACTCCGGAGGAGTGACGTGAACTGAAATGTGGGCGCATTGCGCGTTCCGAATGGACAGCGGCGTAGCCCATATTGAATACAGTATACGCAGCAACCACAGCTGTCTGTTCGGGCGAAGAGAAATTTCGTAACGACGGCACGGAATTGCTCTCCGCACTCACTCCACCCGGGTAAATCTCGCAGAGTGCTCCGTGTGTATGTATACTCTACTCATTTGGGAGTCGAGGCCTTAGGTAAAGCGAGCTCGTTTCTATGGGCTGTTACCACCGCAAGAAGAACACTCGAATCTCTTTACTTGGCTTGCCGCTTCGTTGCCCTTAGAGGTGATTCGGGTAGAGCGAAGCGTAGTGAATAAACTCGTTGACGACGGTCTGTTCCTTTATGTTTGTTTATAACGGGAGCAGTTGAATGGGAAGTGTGAGACCTCAGTAGAAGTTGTCTTAGTACGCACGCACGCACACACACACACATACTTTTTTTTTCTTCGAGATAAAGCTGGGGTAGAATGTATAGCGATGTAAGGTAGACCCAAGAGACTGCTATGACCCAAGAAGAAAGATATAAGACTATGTAATTCATGAAATGCAAACACGTTCGCAGACCATCTGACTAAGGTGCGCGTATCAAATAGGTCAAGGATTTCACATGCACGTGTTGAAACCTGTAGCTCTACTTATCGTTTTATTTTCTTTTTGCAGTACTTATCGTTTTCTTTTCTTTTGCAAAATCGAAAGGGGCCAAACTCAGAGAACACCTTCGTGCTTAGATTTAGGCGCACATTACACAATCACAGCGGGTAACCTGATTCGGAGTCCCACTATACGACTTGCCTCATAATTGGTGAGGGCTTTAGCAGCAATCACGATGCCACAGCTTCTTGCACGATGAGACGGCGCGTGCGCCATTACCCCAGCGGAAACGTCTCGAAACGTCTCTGAATCACGGATGCTTTCCGTCGGGAAATACCGGTTGTTCTGGCTCATACCAAAATGGTGGAGCGGAACACAGAAAAAAACGAGAAAGGCGGAATATTGTTGCCCGTGCAGTAGTCTATAAACACTCGCCTTTTCAATGAAAAAAAAATAGCTTGCTTTAACAGACCGCTTCAAGTATGATGAACAACGTGCCAAACTGAGTGATCGCTTGAACCGACTCGACAGACGACCATTTACGATTGAAAGAGTACTTGGACTGTGGCGACATTCCAATAAACAAAGGCGCGCTGTGAGCACTTTACATCAATTTTTAATGAACAGAACTCTAATTAACTGCCTTTAGTTCACATTACTCCTTGCCACTATTTGTACGGACTAGATCAGTGATGTGATCACGATATATGAACTGGACAAGGCCCATGTATACTGTACTCATTCATGCGTTATAAGCCTTATTTATTTATTTATTTATTTATTTATTTATTTATTTAAATACCCTAAAGGCCCGAATGGGCATTACATAGGGGGGGATAGAGTGGGGTTATGATCACAAGTGCAGTACATAACATAAATGAAGGCAGAGATGGTATACATGTCAACTGCATCGAGAAACTGAAAGTGCAATCCAGAAACAATGCCATACAACAATAGATTACATTGAATGAAAAGAAAGGGGTTCACGCGAAATGCACTTTAAAACAGTAAACAAGAACAAAAAAGTGCGATCAGTACACTCAACAACAGTGTGCAAAAAAGAAAAAAGAAAAAAAAATACAGAGAGAAACATAGAAGAAGAAGAAAATCAAAATAAAGATTTATGCGTCATCAAAGAACTTCAAGAAAGGTTTTGAGTGCATGTTGAAAAGATGATGAATCGGACAGTTCTGCGATGTGAGCAGGTAACGCGTTCCATTCTGCGATTGCAAGAACTAAAGAAGAGTTTTTATATCTTTCTGTTTTAGCGAAAATTGGTTTAACTTTGAAAGTGTGGTCTATCCGGGCGGAGATATGAGGTGGTGGAATGATATGAAGCTGGGAAAACGGCGTGTTACTGTGGTACAGCGAATGAAAAAAAGATAGTCGAGCCAACTTTCGGCGCATGGCAAGCGAGGGAAGATGAAGTGAATTCTTTAAAGAAGATACGCTTTGGTAACGTGAGTACGAAGACGTGAGGAACCGGGTTGCCTTGTTCTGGACAGATTCCAAAAGGTTAGTTAGGTTAGCGCCCTGAGGATGCCATATGATAGAACCGTATTCTAGTGAGGGCCGGATAAGACAATTATATGCATGTAACCTGGTTTCCTTGGTGGCTAAATGTAGGCGCCTTTTGAGAAGGCCGAGTTTTTTAAGGGCTTTAGTAGATATGTATTCTATGTGGCACGTCCACTTTAAATTCCCCGTAAAGAACACACCTAAATATTTAAACGATTGAACTGAATCTATTGGGGTATCATTTATTTTGTAGTTAGCGGGAACTGTCTCGGGGGTAGGACTAAAGATTATGTGTTTGGTTTTTTCTACATTTATTTCCATTTGCCAGCGGCTACACCATTTCTCTAGCCTAATAAGATCAGATTGTAAGATAGTTGTATCGTCTGGATTAGATATTTCTCTATACACTACGCAATCATCCGCAAACAAGTGAATTGGTGATTTTAGGCTGCATGCTATGTCATTGATATAAATCACGAATAAAAGAGGACCTAACACTGACCCCTGAGGGACCCCAGATGAAACACGTGTTTGGTTAGAAATATGATTGTTTAACTTGACTGTCTGGAAACGATTGGTTAAAAATTCTTCTATCCATCGTGTTGTCTTTTGGTCGAGTTGGAGTTGGCGAATTTTTAGGAACAGACGTTTATGTGGCACGCGATCAAAGGCTTTCGAGAAATCAACCAAAGTTGCATCAACAGGACGGGACACGTTTAGAGAAGAATGAAGGTCAGTTACCAATTCAAAGAGTTGTGTTTGGCAAGATAAATCTTTACGAAACCCATGTTGGCTGTTTAGGAGCAGTTTATTCAGATTAAGGTGGTTCATTATATGCGTGAATAATATGTGTTCGAGTGATTCACAACAGATTGATGTTAGTGAAATTGGCCTGTAGTTATTGGGAACTGTATTGTCACCAGATTTAAAAATTGGGGTCACATGCGCTGATTTTCAATCATCTGGTATAAATCCTGAATCAAGTGATTGTTGAAAAATCAAACAAAGAAAGTATGACGAAAAGGGACTTGTTAATTTTAGAAGTTTCGCGCTAATTCCGTCTGGTCCGGGGCTAGTCTTGAGTGCCAAACGATCTATTGCGCAGGCTACGCCATGCGTAGTGATTACGATAGCGGAAAACGGGTGTTGAACGGTTAGTGACGGCAAATCAAGAGAGCTATCTAGTGGTCGCTCAGCAGTGAAAACTTGAGAGAAGTAGGTGTTCAGTTTTTGAGCACATGCTGCAACAGGCAAGGTCTTGCCATCTTCACTTGTGATGGGTGGGGCAGAGTTGTTGTTCTTTGGATTAATAACATTCCAAAATTTTTTAGGGTCTGTTTTCAAAAGGTTTGGGAGCGTGCAATCGCAAAAATTAATTTTTGGCCTTGCGAATTGCATCCGCGCACGCGCTGGATGTACTTTTGTATTCAAGCCAGTCGTGGGGGTCGCTCGTTTTAGTGGCTTTCTGGTAGGCTCTTTTCTTTTTATTTAAGCTTCTTTTTACTTCTCGAGTAAACCAAGGGTCATTTACTCTTTCGCTTATTGATAGTTTAGGTACACACAATTCCTCAACTTCCTTTAGTTTATCGCGGAACAAACACCAGTTATGCTGTACTGAACGATGTGCAAAGTTGTGTTCAAAGTTTTCAGAGAAGCTCTGCAACAAACCGTTTAGTTTTTCAGTATTTGTTCGGCTGTAGTTAAAGATACGTTTCTTCACTTTAGATTTGTCGGCACGTGGTATTGACAACGAGCAATGTATGGCGTTATTGTCACTGATTTTGTCAAGTATGTTTGTTTAGTGCATATAGTATGTACTTAGTGCCTCTAATAAGCGTTTTCTTCTTTTATTGTTATTTTTCTTGTTTGTGTGTTTATCTTGTACATTGCTGTCATCATGTTGGGATAGCCAGCTCTAACTTAGGCTACCTTCCCATACTTTACAAAATATAATTAAAAAAACCGGTACAGTTGCATTCATCAGTGACATCACCATCTCTTCGTCTTTGTTAATTTTATTCTTTTCCCACCTGTATGCATAATGTACACCTGCAGTAAAAGTTTGCGGGACACAAAGTTTCAAAAAAAAACGTGTACTCCCATTTCGCCTGGCAACATAGTCTTGAATGAAACGTTTAAAAAAAACACCATTGCAAGCGCGATTCAATAAGAAAGCCGAGAATTCAATTTGTAATGAAGCCGACGTGCCGCAAACTTTTGTTGTCGGGTGTAGCAAGCGCACCAGTCAAGCCCTACCCCGCCGGCCACGGTACGGCGGATATTTCGCGAAGCAACAACAACAACAACAACAACAACAACAACAACAACAACAACAACAACAACAACAACAACAACAACAACAACAACAACAACAACAACAACAACAACAACAACAACAACAACAATTGTCTTTAGTTTCTATTATATCCTGCCTCTATTTTCACGTACCCTATCTGCAATGTGATGCCGATATATGAAAGATATATGACCATAGATACTGTGCTCATTCATGCATTATAAGCCCCATAGTGTATATAGTACGTACATAGTGCCTCTGATCAGTTTTTATTCTACTATCCTTAATTTTTCTTGTTTGTGTGCTTATCTTGTACATTACTGTCATGATGTCGAGATAGCCAGCTTTAACGGAGCCTACCTCCCCATATTCTGCCAAATAAAACTAAAACAACAACAAAACAACAGCAACAACAATGACGACAATGACGACAAGAAAAACAAGCACTGCTACCACTTCCAGGCTGCGGAATCGTCGAGCACACGCTCGGCCGAGCTTGGTGATTGGGCGAGCAAGCGTGACGCGCATTCAGGGAGTCTCTCATTGAGCCGAAAGAAGCAGCGGCTTATCGACGTCGACCAGAGCTGAGGCGAACGTCGTCGTTGGGGGAGGATAAACACGAGCAGCGAGCGCATACAAATGCGTCCACCGCACACAACGGGCGTCTCTACGCGCGCGGACTCCGAGAGTCGGGGTAAGCCATTTACGGCCTCTCTATGTGGTGCAAAGAAGATTGAAGGAACGTTCATTGCTGTTAAACGACCACACTGACAACAGCAGAAGAGCGTACAGGAAAAAAAAAAAGTTATCCTTCGAATTTGCTGATATGCGCAGTGGCATGGCAGGCTTAAACGGCGAAACTACAAGCCTCTTAGAAAGGAAAAATGACAATTCAGAAGGTACTGAGATTACAGAAATAGCGGTCTCGTAGTGGTGTTTTCTGCGCTGTTAAGATGGTGCAGCGCTAAGCCGGACAAAGCGACGCGGCAAATACGAGAACGAGTGCTTTTCCGTGTCCGTTGTTTAGCCGATTCCGCGCCCTTTTGTGTGGCTCCGCGCTGCACCATGTATACCTTAACGACACGCAGACCCAATCGTCTCAAACCAGTACTCTTAATTCGTGCATAACTAATCATCTGGGCATTAGTTCGAAGTTTTGGCCCTTGTAATTTCCAAGCCAATTGCTGCTGCTTCCTGCAGCCTCACCTTCACTGCACAGTGGCGCAATACTTAAGATAAATGAAAGGTTGCGATAGAAAGAAAAGAATGGACTTTGATTCCGTCTAAGAGAAAGTGTCACGGGTGCCAGCCTGAGTACCGTGCATCACAACACCAGCTAACAGTAGCCTAGGAAAACGAAGATTTACCGACAGTCCCCAGCATACATCAATATTAAGCCAACAAGAGACAACACTTACCTATAAAGTGGCAACAATAAGTAACAGTTTCTCAACATGAAATACTGCTGGTGTAGTGCACCCTAGAGCTTCTAGTTGCTCAGTTAACCGTCGGTGAGGGCTTCCTAATGGAGTTATATTTCACAATCGGCTACAGCTTGCTTATATAGTTCGATATGACAATTATATAGTTCTATAATACAACATGTGACAGTTGCCCCCGCCGCGGTGGTCTAGTGCGTGGCTAAGATACTCGGCAACTGACCCGCAGGTGGCGGGATCGAATCCCGGCTGTGGTGGCTGCATATTCGATGGAGGCAAAAACGTTCTAGGCCCGTGTGATCTGATTTGTGGACACCTTAAGGAACCCCAGGTGGTTGAAATTTCGGAAAGCCCTCCACCTACGGCGTCTCTCATATTCATATGGTGGATTAGGGACGTTAAACCCCACTTATCAATCAATGAAAGTTGAAACTGGCTTGTGTTAACGAAGCTTTCGCACTTGGCTGCGTTTTGTGTAAGGGGTATACCATGGTTTAAACCAGGAGCAACGATGCTCATTAAATCTTTCCAAACTTCGTATGCACCCGCTAGGAGGTCTTAACGGATTACGCACAGCATAACGAGTGGGCTTTTCAAAATGGGTGGCCGGATCGTTATGATAATCACGTGTATTGACGATTAATAGTAATGAACGCTTGCAGCACGCAATAAGAGAATATTACCTGTTTTATTGTCACGCCTGTATACAGGACCCGTGTGTTTGTAAAATATGAAAGTTACGTTCACGGAATTTCCAAGCAGAGAAAGTTACTCTGACTGTACTTCCAAGCATACGAATGGCTGTGTGGTAGAACAACTGCCTTTGTCGGAAACGGCCAGGGTTCGATCTCTACTCGGAACTGAAAATTTTTATTATTTATTGTAGTTCTATCATTCTTGACGTTTCAGTCACGCACAAGAACATGATTATTCGCTCACAACCGAACCACACCGACACCGATGCCGGAATATTTGCGGGACGAGCTCTTTAACGCTACCGTCTTAATATGCGTTTTCTGCTCAATAAGATCTAGTCGCGAGTCTGCACCCGTCCTCGTTCACTTCATGTCCGTGTTTTATTTGCGGGGCACCTTGCTTAATGAATAAGTATGTCGGAGCATTTTGTAATTGGCGGGCCTTTGAAACAACCACTCGTTTCTCAGTTCACATGTTTTGTCGTCTGGAGCAATTCTTCGCTTCTGCCGCCTGCGTTAAGGTGACTCCTTGCACTGCATGACCTCATGCGGTTTCAACGGTTTCAAGCGATGGCATGATTTTCATACCAAACTGTTTTAACAGGTTGTTAAAAAAACCTATTGGATACGTTTGTGGAGGGACCCTTAGGTATTTTGTACGCTATGAATGTCCATAATCATCATTTGTAACAAATACCATGAAAGAGAAAGATAAATAGCGTAAATTTGTGGTACAACACTTCCTTGCCACGCGGGAGGCTTCAGTTCGATTCTCCATCGAACCGAAAATGCATTTTATTTGCATCTTTCATGATGCTTGGGTCATAAACAAAATGATCGTTTTTCGCTAACATGCAGCGGCGCCAACGCCAACACTGAAGTATATGCGAAACAAGCTTTTTAACGCCATCGCGTTGAACCTTATAGACGACCAGAAGAGGTGGGCGTGGCACTTCTTCCGGTAAAAGTTTGGTGCGCACCAGATAAGGGTTACCTGAAGAGTTATAAAGAAACCGAGTTGTACGATCGCGATCCCAGGACTGCGACCATTTTCGATCACGATCGCCTCAATCCGGTGCCGGACCGACAATCGATCTCAATCGGTTGAACGGACTCACGTCGCAGGGGTAAAATATTCGCTGTAACTCAAGTGTTTTAAGCGAGGCTTTTGTCGTGGAGAGAGAAAATTTAATGCGGAAAGGCAGGGAGGTTAACCAGAAAACATATCCGGTTTGCTACCCTGCACTGGGGAAAGGGTAAGGGGAAAGGGAGGAAGAGAAGCACAAACACACATACACACACTCGCACACAGTAGTGTCACAATCGTTCTACGAGGCGGGTCGCTCGCAGAAACTTCATCAGCGCCTTCGTTGCTTTCTGGCGTGAAGCTCGATCTTTCCGACATTCCAAGATTGACTGCTCAGAAAATGGCTGGTCGTCGAGGCGAGCAAACACTGCTGAGAGGGACTGTCGCTGAGAGCTGTACTGGGGGCACTGACATAAAATATGTTCAATTGTTTCGTCATTGTCGCAATGGTCGCATGTAGCGCTGTCTCTCATTCCGATGCGGCAGGCAAAAGCGTTCGTGTTTTGTCGTGGAGTTCCCTATAAATACACTAGATAGAACTGTGGCGCAATTGTCTAGGGGAGCTGCAACGCACGGCGCTTCAGCGAGCATGGGAATGAAGGGTGTATAAATTTTGCGTATAGTCTTTGTTTTTCTTGCTTTATTGGGCTTCGCGTGGCCTACCACCATATTCACAAACGCTCCTCCACTCGACTTTCACCCTTCACTTGACAAAGTTGAGCACTGCGCCACCGCTCGGCTGAAAATGACGCTGCGCTACTCAAGAATTGCAGCAGACTATCACTGTTATGCAGTGACTTACCGTGCCTAAAGATGGCGCTCCCATCGGCTTTCTCAGACGTAGCCACGAGCGCCGAGCCCATTCAGACATAGGCTATATTAACGTGCAGGGTGGTAGGAACAGGCTGAAGTGGGAAGAGATAGAAAAACAGCTAAGGGAAGAGAGGCCGATGGTATACGGTTTTGTAGAAACACATCTCAGGGACATGGAACAACCTCCGAACAATCCGGACTACGCGTGGGAATATTGTAATAGAACAGAAGGCAGCAGGTATTGGGGCATTCATTCATAAAAGTGCAGACTGGCAAAGGGTCAAGCAGGAGTGCAAGGAACATCTATGGCTAAAAGGGAAGGTGGCAGGTCAAATGACACTCCTTGGTTTCGTGTACTTGTGGACGGGAGCAAAGGCCAGAGAGGAAAACCAGGCAATGGTAGAGTGTATATCAAAGGACATTCAGGAGTTAGGAAGAGAGTGCGAGATAATTATACTAGGAGACATGAATGCGCACATAGAAGATATAGATGGGTATACCGACCCGACAGGCAAAATAATCATGGATATGTGTGAAAGGCTTGATTTGATCATTTGCAACAGTACCGAGAAGTGTGAAGGGCAAATAACATGGGAGGTAGGAAGGCTGCAGTCGACGATAGATTATGCACTGATGTCACATAGGATGTATGCTAAGCTCAGGGGAATGCACATAGATGAAGGTGGCTCCAGAAGTCTGGGTAGTGATCACAAACGTATCAAGCTAAGTTTTGGAAGAGCAGTGAAAGTGGGAAGGAGACAAGATGAGCAACTACAGGAAAATTTTTATTCAGAAAGGCAAATTGAAATAGCCACTAAACAAATCGAGAAAGTAATCACGAAGGATAATAAGACAGTGTGGACATACACGAATATAATTAGACTCTTTGAGCTAGAGCCTGCTAAGACGCGTAACAAGTCACCCCGGAAAAGAAGACACAAATCCAAAAGCTGGTGGGATGAGGAAGTTAAGAGAGCCATAGCAAAACGTCAGGAAGCCTCTAGGGAACACAGACATGCTAAGCAGCGGGGTGAACCGACAGATGATGTTGAAAGAAAATGGGAAACCTTTTTAAGCTGTAGAAGGGCTGCATCCCTTCTGATCAATGAAAAGATTAGAAGAAAGAGAGCTGAGTGGCTGGCAGAAGTACATAAAAAAGATAGAAAGGCAGCTGCGAAATTTCGGATTCATCTAAACTCTCTAAGAAATGAGACGAGCCTAGAGCAGAGTTTTATAACTACAGCCCAAGGTGCCAGGCTAGAAGGGGACGAAGCTATTGAATGTATAAGAACAAGGG
Source organism: Rhipicephalus microplus (assembly GCF_013339725.1). Taxonomy (NCBI): domain Eukaryota; kingdom Metazoa; phylum Arthropoda; class Arachnida; order Ixodida; family Ixodidae; genus Rhipicephalus; species Rhipicephalus microplus. The sequence continues at coordinate 83,064,483 of NC_051169.1, read as the reverse complement.
TGACAGAGAAATTTCAACAAAGAAGTACTTTATGCACCACAATAGACAAGGACGAATCAAGTGGTGCAATGGCTCCATTTCCACAACGAGAGTGGGAAAGGGCTGAGAAAAGGGTTCCTAGTAGTACATCAACAGGCCCAGATGGCATTCCAATTAGGCTGATAAAGACATTAGGTCCGAAGTCTAAGCAGGCTTTGAGAGAGGCAGTGAGCAAAATAATAATCGATGGTGAAGTTCCCGATGGATGGACACTTAGCAGGATGAGCATGATCTATAAAGGAAAGGGGGACAAAGCTGACATAAACAACTACCGTCCTATAACAGTGACATCAGTGGTCTACAGGCTGGCGATGCAGATTATAAAGGAAAGACTGCAGGCATGGATAGAAGATGAGGGGGTGCTGGGGGAACTGCAGAATGGGTTTCGGAAACACAGGAGGTTGAAAGACAATCTGTTCTCACTGATGCAGTGCATCGAAATAGCAGAAAAGGAACACAGGCCCCTGTGGCTAGCATTCTTGGATATTTAGGGAGCGTACGATAGCGTGGTTCAGGAGGAATTGTGGGGAATACTGGACACACTAGGCGTGGAACATGTAGTCACTAATCTTTTAAAGGGTATCTATAAAGGTAACAAGGTAGTTATAAAGTGGGAAAAACAGGTATCTAAGCCTGCAGAGGTAAAACGGGGGCTTAGGCAGGGGTGCCCCCTGTCACCCTTATTATTCATGATGTACCTACAAGGATTAGAGGCAAAATTAGAGGAAAGTGGGCTGGGCTTCAACCTCTCTTTAGTCAAACAAGGAAAACTTATTGATCAGGCACTACCAGCATTAATGTACGCAGATGATATAGTGCTAATGGCCAACAACAAGGAAGATTTACAGTGATTGATGGGCATCTGCGGTAATGAGGGAGATAGGCTAGATTTTAAATTCAGTAAGGAAAAATCAGCAGTCATGATTTTCAATGACAACAAAGGTAGTGAGCTTAGGATACAGGAGGTCACGCTAGAGATAACAGATAAATACAAATATCTGGGCATATGGATAAGCAATGGGCCCGAGTACCTGAGGGAACACGAAATATACGCGACGACTAAAGGTAACAGGAATGCAGCAGTGATGAAAAATAGGGCACTGTGTAATTACAATAGGTATGATGTTGTGAGAGGAATATGGAAAGGGGTCATGGTTCCCGGGCTGACGTTCGGCAATGTGGTCTTGTGCATGAGATCAGAAGTTCAAGCAAGATTAGAAATTAAGCAACGTGGAATAGGTAGGCCTGCTTTAGGAGCTCACGGGAATACACCAAATCAGGGAGTACAAGGTGATATGGGATGGACATCATTTGAGGGCAGGGAAGCTAGCAGCAAGATAAAATTTGAGAAGCGATTGAGAGAAATCAAGGAGGAGCGTTGGGCTAGGAAGGTTTTTAGCTACTTGTACATGAAGAATGTCGATACAAAATGGAGGAAGCCAACCAGGAAGTTGACTGGTAAATACTTAGAAAAGAGCAGGTGGCCAAACCAAAAAGAACTATCGGTTAAGAAGAAAGTGAAGGAAACGGAGACTGACATGTGGAAAATGGGCATGATTAAGAAGTCCGCACTAGAGATCTATCGAACTTTTAAGCAGGAAATTGCCAAGGAAAGGATCTATGATAATACTCGGGGTAGTTCTCTACTGTTTGAGGCAAGGACGGGAGTACTGCGAACCAAGACATATCGGGCCAAATACAAAGGGGTAGACACAGTATGCAGTGCGTGTGGAAAGGAAGAAAAAACTGCCGAACACTTGATAATGTTCTGTAAAGGGCTTCACCCTATCGTTCAGGATGATGGCGCAGAGTTTTTCAAAGCACTGGGGTTTAGGGACCGGGAGGGCAAAATAGACTTTAAGCAAGTAGACTTAACTAGAAGGAGGTTATCTGATTGGTGGCTAAAGTCAAGGCACGAGTGAAAATTAAACTCTTCACTGCAAAGTACGAATCCTCAAACTCACTTTTTAAGGAAAAAAAACAAATATAGTTTTGGGTTCATTAAGTATTACGGCTTGGTGACGCTAGCCCCCGCCCGATCTAAAGGGTACAGCCATATCCATCCATCCATCCATCCATCCATCCATCCATCCATCCATCCATCCATCCATCCATCCATCCATCCATCCATCAAGTGAAGGCGAAGCATTGAGTGAAGGGAGGTTCTAGTATACGAGGGTTATTGTAGGTTTGTCCCGAGGCAACAATCGGCAAATTCTTAGCAGTTACACTTCACTACCTAAAGGTTCTAGGCTCACCTGTTCAAATAAGGTCACGAAGTTCAAAATAGTCTGTTCTTTTATTCTGACGAAACCGAAACAAAACAATTAACAAATATACAAGCGCGTTATAAGCCCGGAAGCACGAAAATGGTAGGCAAATCTGCAGTGTACTGCCCTTAATTCACATGGCGACGGAGCGATCGCAGCGCCAGAGTCTCTTCCAATTAATTTTAGAAAACTCTATGGCTTTTATAACTCGCATACTTCAGCCGTATAGCATGGCCTCTGAGTTTGCGGGTGCGCGGCGGGTTGCCACGCCACGCACCCGCAATCTCGGAGGCCATGCTTGTATTGTCATAAGCGAAGAACCCACCGGCGGTGGCGCCTCCGGCGAGCGTACAGAACGTGCTTATCTGTACGGAATGTTTCACAATAATTGATGCTTTCTCGATCATGGGCATGTCGGATATCGATTAGCTGTTTCTGATAATGGCAATCTTCATCTTTCGTAGAGGTCGCCTGACATTTCACGTCCGCATTTTATTATTCTCAGAAATTTTGGTGAGACGAGCACTGACTCTCAACTATAGGTTTATTTGAATCAATGGTAACAATGGCACGAATGAAATACGAAGGCCGACCGGCTATCTACAGAGCAACTGCGCATGTGCGGCAGAGTCATGCAGGTGACATACCAAACTTACGGGACTCGTGGAACGTGTCGATGCCATCTAGATAATTTCAGGCCTGCTCACCGTGTACGCCAAGGGTTGTGACGTCACTCCGTTTGACCGGCATGTTTCGCTGCACAGACGTACTGCGAAACGCAACGGTCAGCTTGCTCTCGTCGCTCGACAGACATGGATTGTCAAGCCCAACGAACGTTTTCGTGGCGTGCTAGTGTGCTTGTTGGCGACTCGAGAAGACCGTCTTTTTTCTGTGTCTGTGAACTGCAGTGTGGATATTTGATGCGATTTGTGCACTGGATATTCGCAATCTGTACGGCTGTGAATCCAAATGGTTGGGCGTTGCGAATTGTCGCGGAAAAGGGACCGAAGCTGCGAGTTTTCTCCTTTTCTAAAGACACCCGAAGAAGGAAATGGGAGCGTGTCGTTCGTTGAGCTGACGTTCACATTCGTTTTCTTCGTTACTCGAAAGTACGTGTCTTCGTACTACATATTTTTAAGTCATTCCGATAGCGCCATGTCCGCCATGTTTCGTTCTTGCTCTAATATAAAGGCGTCGTGTGTGCTTCTGATTTGTTGGTGTAAGCCCTGGAATTAAAATAATAAACGTGCGTGGCAGTAAGTTCAGAGCACTGAGAACAGGTGTTTTCCTTCAGGGTCGGGAAACAATTTTCTATTGGTGATTAGCGCCACGGACTTGTACTACTTCTGCTTATTTGGTTGATCAAATTGGAAAGAATGTTGTTGCATTACTTATTACATCGGTTTTGTGTATAGTATTTTCTCGCTGGTATTCCTGCCACTTTATTGCGGTCAACACCTTAGCCTAATATGTTTCCTTGAAACTTGGATGCGTGGACACACTTACGGTAAAGAGCTTTCTTAATTAGTTTTCAGGAGTGTGATTTCTACTTCAAGCTAGAATTTATGAACCACTACCAAAAATATACCGATCCGAGAACCGGCAGGGCAGTAGAAGTGCCTAAAGGGGCTGCATGGTTTGATATAGACCCTGTACTAACAGTTTTTCCAGGCCCTAAGTTACATGACCGACTGCGCACCACTGCGAGAGGGGCCGGAGCCAAAGAGGAAACGCCGCTTCTTGTGTCGGTCACAAGGGATTCTTTTTGAACGAAAGATTTTGTTTTCTCCCGCAATAGTCATCGCCCTGCTATTGTGCCTAATACCATACCTGTGGCAGCAGCACACACTCTCCTCAATAACTACGGGTCTATGAAGACAGATGTTCGAAAGAGTAGAAATAAAACTGCAGGAACTTTGCAAATGAGTAGGAGCAGTTAGCTGTACTCTAGATAGTGTGTGTGTGTGTGTGTGTGTGTGTGCGCGTGTGTGTGTATGTGTGTGTGTGTAAATAAAAGAAGAATGAATGTAATTTACCTTATTTATTTCACCACTTTGTTGGTTCATCGAACTTTGCTCTGATAAATCGACCACACGTTCGATAGCGTACAATCCTTGACTTTTTCGTGGAAGAAATATCTCCAGGTGAATCTCCAAACGCTTTCAAGCGCAATACAGTACTTAGATAGCGCCGTTTATGACCGAAAAGGCAGAATATAGCTGTTAAGCATGCAAAACTCGCCGCGAACGCTTTTACTTTTAACGGGAGACGATGGTGGCAATGAATTCACAACGTCCCGTACGCGCTCTCGCTGGGGCAAAAAGAGTGACGTCACGGTGGCAGAGAGCAGGCCTGATAATCTACTAGGTGGCATTGAACGTGTCCCGTGAATTTGTGTTCTGTAAACGCGTCCTGTAGAACACGTGATAACAAAAAAAAAATACCATCAACGAGCCCGGATTTGCCTTATTGCCAAGCTTCGCTCGTCCCCCCCCCCCCCCCCCCCTATTTTTTTTCTCGCTAAGGGATGGGCCCCAGAGTTATTTATGTAGAAGGCAAGTTGCTGAATCGTCTAACATAGATCATTATCACAAGCACTCACGTTCTTACACGTTTCTTTTGCTCGTGGAAAAATAATAATGAGAGCTAGAATATCAACACCACAATTGTTGTTCGTTAGATTGGCTTCATTTCATTTGCTTTCCAATGAAATTCCCGGGCACCTTACCTGCTAGCAAGAATATTAAACTAGTATAGATGCTCATATCGAGTGACTGTGAGCCAATTTAAAATAATTATTTCAACTATTCTTTATCGAACAAGCAAGCCCTAAATATATTTTGGATTCGCGATCCTGGCTCAGAGCGGTCGTCTAGTGGTTATGGCAGTGAACTGCTAACTTTGAAGTCGCGTGGATTGAATCCCGGCTGTATTTTTGATTAAGCTAGAATGTTTAAGGCCTGTTTACATTGATTTTAGGTGCACGTTAAGGAACCCGAGTGGATCCAAATTTCTGGAACCCTCTAATGCGGCGTCTTTCGTAATCGTATATCGTTGCTTTAGGACGTCAAACTCCAGATATTCTTATCACAGTGGTGGTTTTGTGGCGCTGATGAGCACGTCATTGCGCAGGAGATTCCCGAACACGGCAACAGAATACTTAGGTTTGAGAGATGTGAAAACGCCTGCGTGTTTAGATGTATAAAGGTGCACGCTGAAGAGCACGTACCGCCGAGCGATGAAAACTATTCTTCACTGCCCCAGTTACACAGTGACACTTATTATCACATCTCTGCTATGAGACGTGCAGTTATGGAACAATGTTTTCAAGAATACTCACTCTACTGTTATCACCAACGATCAGTCAGTTCTCATAAAACATCTGCGTCATGTCGGCACTCAAATTACTGCAAATTTAATTTTCCAGTACAGCGAAAGACTGACTACGTTGCCCTGCAGGAGTATACAGAACAAAGTTAATTTGTACAAACACGCGCTGCCTAGAATATCGAATGATGGAGTAACAATCTGCGATGAATTGATTCGCAGCTCAGTGATTGCGTAAAAGACGTCTCGACTTCACGCACGATTCCCTAGGCTCTTTCGGCGAATAATTGCGTTAGCCGACTTGATGTTTTTCATTCCTCATGGTCGGGACGGTACGCACTCGTTGAATATCGCGCATATACTTGAGTTTGTAAGAAGTCCTTACGTTGCCCGGCCGCTTGTCTCAGTATGACAAGCTTTCCCATGATTACGAAACAGTTGTTCTACTTAGATATTTACTTTAAAATGCAAATGTCTATTCAACGAGCACAAGCAGGATCTTCCGTTCATCTATGCTTGTTATTTGTGCTTTCGTGTAAAGAATGATTTGACGAAGCTCTGCCGACCAGAGCAGGCACATAAGCTTTTTCGTTAGGTAAGTAGTTTATCAGCACCTGCGTTAGATGTACTTTACAAGCTTAATAATTTTCGAAAATAAGCTATGCTTCTCTCCAGAGAGTCTATGATCTCGCTCCTAAAGGTCACCGCCTCAGGACGTTTTATAACCATGACCTCTGTCACTGGCGTGTGGCTTGAGAAGGTAGTGCTACGTGAGGTCAATGGGACTTGATGTTTGTGTATGATCCATGGACTCCCGAATTTCCTCAGGTGATCCTGCAAATGAAGAAACGCATTCTTTTATTTATTTCATTCGTGAACATGGCCGTCTTCAATGGCGCATTTACACTTGAGAAGTGAAGAGAAACGAAAACGCCATTGCGGCCGGAAAACCACGGCTGCGCGCGTCGAACATGTTCACATTTGTTGTGCCTATTCCGCCGCCACTTCCGTCGACACCTTGACAGTTAATTCGATTTTGCCTGTTTTCTGAGAACTAAAGTTCGTACCGAATTTGAGTTATTCACGCAAACTAGTGAAAAGAAACATCTGGCACCTTTTCAAACGTTGTTACGGGAGATAAGCGAGCAGAAACACACGAGCGAACGCGGCGGTGGCGCATTCAGCTGGCTGTACACAAATGCGAGACACGTTGGGGCATGCTGACTCACTGCTGCTGCATCGTCCAATTCCAGAGTTCTCGGCAATCGTAACCCAAACCAGGCTCTTGATCCACGCGTCGTCATTGAGGCCGTCAAACTTTGTCGCGCTGCATAGGTATAGTTTGCGATTTGAGCCAATGCGAGCCACCGCCAACGCCTTCGCCGCCATGTTGAATATGACGTGGCTGGTTAGATCACGTGGTTTGATCTGGCGCAGCCAAGGCCGTGAAGCGGAAACCGGATCCAGTTTCACTTGGCGGAAAAACTGGTCTCGGATCGGTTTTCGCGCGCCAGTCGCGCGACGTGATTGTTTGGCCGCTTGGGCGGTGAAACGAGCCAGTTTCCGGAGAGTTTTGCCGCTTTCGCTCTCTTCGAGGCCAAGTGTGAACGCGCCTGAACGCTGTGACATGAAATCGGCGCTCCAGGAGAAGCGCGTGGACGGACAGAAGGGGATAAAAAGCGCGCCGCATGTGCGCAGGCGTGCTCCCTCTCTGTGGCATTTGTTACGGCCGGTCATATCTGATGTAAAGTCGCTTCTCGATGCCTAGTGTTGTTCACACCTGTACATATAAAAAAAATCGGCAGATACCACGTACAGTGGGAATCGATGATACGCGAATCCCCAATAAGAAATCGTGATATGTCACTTTGAAATCAGCACAACGTGACGAGGTGGAGGTAAATGATGCCATACATGACTTCCGTGTCATGATTATCATGTTTGGATGTGTCGTTTACCTTCATCATCGATTCACGTCACGTGATAACAAACTTAGTATGAGTGGAGTTAGCGAAACGGCCACGTGCGCATCATGAAGGGCCCCATATACTGCAAACGTAGCGTTGATGCGCGCGTACGCTGGGCGTAGCGACGCTACGCTATAGCAAAACGCGAGCACTCTATAGTCTGACGCCAGGCGCGACCGACACGACCAGCGTCCGTCGTCGCGGCCCGACGGCAACTGCCGTAAAATGCGACATGCTGCATTTCGTGCCGATGCGTTACCCAGACAACCCTGCGTCTTATTCTTTTCGTAACGGAGGGATGCCGGACGCGCTGAAACGCGCATGCGCCTAAGCAACGTAGCGCAGCGCGCGCCTGCGAGTATTTGGCACGACCGGTGCCTGGCGTGGCAACGCCGGCGTGACCCGACAAAATGAACGCCAGCGAGCACGCACACCGCATCACGTCGAAATGTATTGGCGCATTGACTGCGGAATGTAGTCATGTTCTCACATAATACGCATCTCATGATTATTATGTTTGCACCAGTCGCATACCTTCGTCGTCCATTGGCGTCACGTAATACCAAATTTGGCATATGTCAAGCTAGTGAATTGGCCGTGAGTGCATCATCAGTGTGGCATGTAGTAATGTTGTTACATGACACGCATGTTGTGATTACCATGTTTGGATGTATCATTTACCTATGTCGTCCGTTCACGTCGCGTAATACCGAGTTTGGTATGTGTGAAGCTAGCGAAACGGCCGCCAGCGCATCATGAGCGTGGAATGTAGTCGTGTTGTTACATCACGCGCATCCCATGATTATCAAGTTTGCACCAGTCACATACCTTCGTAATCAATTCACATACTGTAATACCAAATTTGGTATATGTGACGCTAGCGAAACGGGCGCGAGCGCATCATGAGCGTGGCATGTAGTCATGTTACATGACACGCATGCCATGATTTTCTTGTTAGGGTCTGTCGCTTGTGTTCGCCATGCAATCATGTTATACCGTAGCAGTTTTGCACCATGTCATGTGAACGAAACCCAAGCAAGAACAGCAAAACCCTGAAATGCAAATCATGACATTCATGGCATACATATCATGATTTTCATGTCATGACAAGTCAAATATACTCGTCATACAGTCGTGTTAAGCCATAACAAGTTTGATATCGATAGCATTATCGAAACGGCCAAGAGAGCTAAATGTCATAGGCGGCTAGATAGATTGCTAGATAGATACGCTCAAAGGCGCTGAAGTTCGCTAAGAAATGCTTCGAATTTAATAAATTGTGTGTTTGTGTCGTCAAGAAGCTTCTCAAAAGTTCTTCCTTCCCCGGCGCCTGTAGCCCCGCTCCTCGGTCTACAGGTGACTGCCTACAGGTGACTGCCTGTAGCCCCGCTCCTCGGTCACATGAGTCCAAAGAAAAGTTGATCTTTCGGTGTGTCCATGCTTCAATTTACTTGGGTACCCGTACAATCCACTCAGATTTGAGTAATAGCATGGTCTCTACTGAAGGACCCACGTATGGTGTATAATCTCAACAGTGACACTTTGTTATTGGCTTTTACTTCGTTCCGACCATTCTCCTCACCAGCAAACTGGATTCATTCTTGTTAGTGTCACTTACTTTCCGCATTATGCATCCTCTCTTTAGCAACGAGTCCAGGAATGTGGCAGTACCTAGAATAGAGCATGGTACGCCTAATATCCAGCGTTCAGTTCTCAAGGTACGAACGAGCCAATATTTTCGACGTACATGAAACGCTAGAGTGTTTAACCTCGCGCGAACATATAAAAAATTGTTAACAAAAGAAATTGAGATGGTAGACTACATTACAGCTGGCTATCTCAACAACATCACTGTAGTAGCGAAGAAAAAAACATAGGAGCAAGGAAAACTGGGATGAATATCAGAACGCAAATATTTTATACGACCACTTTTCATCAATTCGCTATCTTTTCATCCCTTAATCTCCTTCCCACGGTGCAGGATAGCACACCGGACGCGCGTCTGGTTGATCTTGCCGTCTTTCCTTCCTTCAATCCTCCTATACACACCTTTGCCTCTCTATCTCTTTCGCTCTATCTCGTTGTTCGCGTACACTCCCGTATTTGCGGTAACGAAATGTCTACGGTGTCAAAGCAACTAGTCCCGATCGGAGTGCTCGTCGCGCTGTACTCTGTAGCAGACAGCTGATTAGACGTCGTTTCGTGCAGGGAGTGAGTGATTCGAGATGCCGTGCTTCAAGCTGGGCGCCGACAGCAGCGGCCCTTTCTCGCCGCTTCGTCGCGGTGCCGAGCGCCTGTGGCTGGGCCGAACGCCGACCCTGCTGGCGTGGCCCAAGCGATGCGTGCTCGTCTCCATGGTGTTCGTCGGCTTCTCGCTGGCCGCCGGAATCCGCAGGTCCTTCGTGGAGGCCGCTTACAGCCTGCAGAGGGAATCCCATTGGAAGGTACTGTTACATTAAGCGTCGGTGGGCTTATAAAGCAAAAAGCTTCCCCTTGTCTTTGTTCATTTAGGCCACAAGTGAAGCGCTTTCTGTGAGTGTCGCATTTTGCTCGCAGTGGTATTTGTTACTGGCTATCTTGAGCGAACGTAAGATATATATATATATATATATATATATATATATATATATATATATATATATATATATATATATATATATATATATATATATATATATAAATATATATATATATATATATATATATATATATATATATATATATATATATATATATATATATATATATATATCATGATGCTGCCAGCTTGCTTTAAAGCCATAAATAAGTGGTAGGAGGGGATTTTGCATAGAATAAAATGTATAGGAAACCGCGAAAAACAATTTCAAACACATCTGTGGAACAAATATGAAACCTGTGCTGAACAGTATTACAGCGGTGCAACAGTATTTGCAGTGTATGAGAATGAAATAGAAATTGAGACAAAGGAGACGTAAACAAGTAGAAATTGAGGGTGGTGGACAGAAATAAGTGAAAAAGGAGGAAAATAGAGGGAAACGAAAAAAAGGCCGCCTACCTACACTCTTCATTCACGCTTTGCGCCACTAGTGGTACGCTGTCCTAACTTGTTTTTTTCTGCTCACTTTCGCGTTCACTTTGTTGTTGATCTCAGCGTCATGTCCCCTTTTATAAGAAAGCCACGAATTCGGACTTCCTCGCAGATGTTCAACAACGACACGTCCAGCGGGAACTGGACGACAGACTTCATCCGTTCCTTCCAGTCGTCCTTCACGTGGGGTCTCTTCATCGGTCACGTGATAGGATCGGCGCTCTCGTACAAGTACCACGCTAACAGGTAATGAACTGCATGCTCGGCAACGAGTTACCATATGCGCATTCGAAGTCATGAGCGCATGTCACATTCTATTTTTACTGACATTTGACGCGTGGATCAGAGTTCGCAGCAAACGTGAGCATCGTCACAATGTTGTCTCGTGGGGGGGGGAGGGGGTAGTGCAAACCCATGTTGAATGGGGCTGGGGTAGGGAGAGGGCACTTGTGTGACTTGGGTGAGTCAAGCATTGGCGAGGCTTGAGGGGGACAAGTACCCCTTTGAACCCCCATGCAATTCCCATGGTAGCAAAACACAGTTTCTTTTCGTTTGCGCGAGCATTCGAAAGCAGCTCTGGCCCTCCCGTCCCCACCTTTGCTTAGCTTAAAATGTCGTTAAACCGTTTCGAACACAGGCGTTGACAGTGCTGCATCGTGCGCCTTTACACAGATGGATGTGGATTTGTTAATGATTTGACATAAACAGGCTTTAAAAGAAAATACCTAGAGGCAGACAACCTGAATAGTATGGCGTTCAATAGTATATATGGTGTTCAATAGTAATATACGAGTTTTTCTACCAAATACTGGGGGTTAGGATAGAAATCCTATAACCTTATCAATGCAGGCGGAATCGTTCACGCACATTTTCTCCATCGGGAGAGCCCTGGTTAAAGCGTACGCTCAGCGCCTGATCTAACCGCCCAACACATAAGGCTGAGCTATCGGGCTGTTATGTGCGTTCATTTCCCACTAGCATTAGTAAAGAAATACATTATCAAAGTTTACTCCCTACGACCGGAGGTTTGATTTTGTACTGTGATTTTTATGCTATAGAATATTTATAGGGCTCTTTGGTTTATTGTCACTCGAAGAGGAGTAGCTTGTAACAGCGAATACATTGCACGCTATAAAACATACGTAGGTAATACAGAAACAAACAAAAATAAAACACGTGATGTCATCATTCATCATTGCAAGGGTTTGATCGTTAAAACCACAATATGGTTATGAGAGGCGCTGTAGTGGAGGACTCCGAAAATGTCCCCTACCTCCCCTACCTTCAACGGTCACCTAAATCTAAGTACATGGCCCTCAAGCAGTTTTCATCTCCATCGAGGATGCGGCCCCATAAACACTATAGGCCACCATGGCTAGTAAGAAAACACATGGCCTGCGCGACGGACTCGCTGTCTGCGATGAAGGTGAAATCGCGACTTAATGTTCAGAGTAAATTGGGAACGCTTTAGAACACTATACGTACCCTACATGGGAGAGTTGTAAGCTGTCCCGGTTACTGCAAGCCTGTTACGTAGGACGTACACGGAATTTTTAATGAAAACAGGTTGCATGCCACTGCGTGAAAAATTCGAAGGTGACTCTAATTTATTATTTGGGTGGCTGTTAGCGGCACTGGCATGTTGCTATGTGCCCAGGTGTGGTCCTCGGGTTAAGTTTGTGTTTCGAGAGCTGCCGAAGCACGTGGTTCAGATCTTGTTTGCCATGTACCAAAACAACCCCGCTGCTGACAAAAAAAAACGTTGGCTCTTTAAATTAGGTTTTGATTAATTGTTTGGACAAGTTAATTGGCTTTACCTTGTGTAAAGTTATGCTCCAATATTATGTGCATCCAATTTAATGTTTCTCTTGAACCAAAACTTTTTATATATTACATCATTTTTTGTAATTAAAACAAATTTTCTAAATATTCGAAAGACCGGAAGTAAAGGCTTCCCCAGAAGTACCTTGAAAAGTAACAGGCATATGCCACTACGACTCTAGCAGTTAATTTATTTATTTATTTATTTATTTCCAATACTGCTGCTCTCATCTGAGAGCGTAGCAGGAGGGCAATACAAAAAGTGCAATATATAAAACATAAAACATTTCAGGAACAATGAAATATCTAATAAATGTAAAAAAAGAGGTTACAATAAATATAAGGCAAGAACAAATAGCGTTTACCAAAATATATACAATGAATACATTTATCACACTATTGAGACAGGCCTGTAGTTATATCCTCTCTGTGTCGAGGATTAGTTGCTTGTGCCTTCAATTTTATTGACAAATTCCGAGAATGATTTGGTGTTTGTGATCGATGGATGTACTTGATTCCATTCCCTAATGGCAAGTGGAAAAAAAGAATGCTTGAAGGTTTCATTACTATATGAATATTCTGTTAGTATATGACTGTAATGTTAGTATGTAACTGTAATGTTTATCGCAGCTGTCAATACGTGTCATCTTCTAAACACATTTATTTATTTATTGTAAAGATCTTTGATTGCTATTGATTGTAATAAAATAGCGGTCTATGTGTTGTCCTGTTCATTAAACGTTTCTTATCTAAGACATGCACGCAATCTCTTCGCACCTGCCACAGTGGTCTACTGGATAAGGCACCGGGCTGCTGATCCGCAGGTGGTGGGACCGAACCGCGGTAGCGGCGGCTGCATTTTCGATGGAGGAGAAAATACTGTAGGCGCGTGTGCTCAGATTTTAGTGCACGTTAAACAACGCTAGGCGATCGAAATTGCGGGAGCCCTCCACTATAACTTCTCTCATAATCATACGGTGTTTTGGGACGTTAAACCCCAACAATTAATATTAATTTATTCGCGTTCTTTTGTCTCTCAGCGTTTTTGCAGCCGCCATACTGCTGGACTCATCGCTGCACCTTGTTGTCGCTGGAGTGATGCAAGTGCACCAGATATTCCTCGTGTCCCTGCTGTTCCTGCAAGGAGTCGCAGACGTACGCATGACTACCGGTTTCACTCCTAGTATAGTATTACATTGCACTTCCTGGCGGTGTATGAGCCGTGCATAGCCGATAACAATAGACCTGCCTTCGTTTGTAAACAGTCTGACGTCACTGTGGGCACCCCGCCCACCATACCCTCTCTCGGAGCAGGTGCTGGTTGGCAAAAAAAAAAGTTCCGCCGGCGGCATATTTATGCATAGCACAGCTGCGCGTCTGCAATCCTTCGACAGAAATTTCTACGTTGCTATGTTCTAAAGTCACAGCTTTTGAAAGAAGGGGGTTGCGGAAGGGTCACTGCTCATAGTGTGGAAATTTGCTCGTCGTAGATGGATGGCTGGAGAAACTTTAGAGTATTGAGAGACGCGACTAGCACGCAGTAAGCTTCACCCATGTAGATGGCAGCCATAAAAAAAAAATCTGATCTTTTGCGAAAGCAAACGTTTTGAATGTACACGGTGACTGGCACTTTGAAAAATATTTGCATGACATGGATGTAAAGTTACTCAATTCCCATCGTGCCATGTGCAATGCAGTTTTAAACGAGGTACAGCATTGGCGGATAGCATGTTTTTGAGCTGCTGTGCGCGACGTCACGGATAAGATTCTCGTTCCGAAAAAGTTTGTTCGGAGATGAATGAAAAGAAAAAGAAACACTTCTGGTCGTGTGATAGCCTGAAGGTAACATATCCTCGCCAAAATGAAAGTGAAATACTGCCACTTCGTTTCTCGATAACCCAGTGAAATTCAACTTGATAAAATATGATTTATCTGGCGCAATTATCCTGCTGCATTTCACACCTATAACATGTTCTAGTAACTGCATTGCCCCTTTAGGCCTGACACAATCTTCTAAAGCTCACTTCGTAAGGATCGAGCCGTAAAAGTAGGAAGTAGATAAGAAGAATATCCGCTGTTTTCATCAACACGTATCAGGTATCCGATAATACGAGTTATGGCTGAGGTGAAGCGTACATGCAGATTCGGCAACGCTACAATATGCTTATAGCTCATGCGTAGTCGCATATTTCACCAGGAGATCATGCACTTTTATTTTTCTGCACGCCGCGCATTCCTCCACTTGTACCCATTCGCAGATGAACGCGTAAAATGCATTTTTACCTTTACTAAAATGTGAGATCGTGAAGTTCCATCGCCAACCGGTTGCTCCAACTGGCCCACAACGAATGCCAGTGTTTTCGCAAACAGGACGCACCACGTTATTCACACCACACACACCACACACAATATTCCCAGTTTCACCGTCCACTACACTACATTACACTACACTACACCACACTACACTACACTACACTACACTACACTACACGACACTACACTACACTACATGACGCTACACGACACGACACTACACTATACTACACGCCACAGTATACGCTGCACATTTCTAAAGATGATGCTGCTGTTACCCTCACGGGCCGCCTCGTGTGTTCACTTCTCCGAGTTAAACAGCCAGCCAGCGTGGCAAATATTTCATCACGCACTTTACCACACACCTGAATGCTCTCTGAAACATACCACAGATAACGTTGCCACTGCGAGATGAAGATTAAGCTTTCAAAAAAAAAAGCTTGCCCTAAGCACTGAGCGACTGCGCCCCATTCAGCCACCGGAGGGATATATATATATATATATATATATATATATATATATATATATATATATATATATATATATATATATATATATATATATATATATATATATGTATATGTATGCCAGTCAATCAACGATCGAGCCCTTGTAGGGCTCTTTGCCATTACACTCGGCTCCAACTGCTAGCGTGGTGGGCTGCCGACAACGTCTCCTGTGGGTGGCATTGGCTATTCCGGAGTGGGCGAGTTCGGCCACGCTGGGACTTCGCCCGGAAATTTGCCATATGAGGTTCTGGTGGCCGGCACCAGCTGTGTCGTAGAGATCGTATGTCTGACTCGCTCGCTGGATTTCGTGCCAACCGGTTGTGCCCCCGCCATCTTAGACGACAGCGCAGCTCTGGCAGACTGGCTCGCCCTACGCCATCTCCTGACGCCGACAAGAGCTCTCGCCCAGTGGAGCCCCGTCCTCGGACTCTTGCGACCGTGTACATCTTTTATATCTTCTCCTTACTTCCGTATGTGGCTGTCCCTGCGCCTGGCTCTATCCTTCCGCTCTCTCTATCTCTATACTTTTTAATTCTATCCTTTTAATTCCTCCTTACCCCCACTCTTCGTGAGCTGCTGTTGAGGTGTCCTCCCCCTGAGAGACAGTTACGGGGCTCACTCTTATCTTTTTTTCATTTAAGAATCACTTTCAACTACTACACTGCGGTCTGCCTCAGAGTGTTGCCGATTATGACTCTGGCTGATAGGGCCGACAGTCTTGCGGCCACACGGTTGAGTTGCTGAACGATGGATGCGAACTAGGTCAGACGTGTATGCGACCCGCGGCCCGAGTTTAATAAGACCACTTGCTGCGTTCTCCTCCGAACTTGTCGACGACCGGCTGATCAGTGACAGGTCTAAGGGAGAACACCACAGCGTTCGTATCTATGCGGCCCTCAGAAGACACACTGGCAGTCCGAGCGAATTGCTGTTTGTCATACGTGGGCTCACATGCCACTTTGAGGGGCTGATGGACATAATCTTTTTCTGGCTTGAAAGTAGATATGTAGGTAGATATTTATTTCAGGCACCGACAAAAACAAATGTACATTTGTCGTGTCTAAGAGACTGACAAAAAGGCACGAATGCCTGACTGAGTGTCAGACCCCTATGTAAACACATAACACAAACAACAGAGGCCATTACATGAGCATATAATAATACATACACAAGAATAAATATATAAGATACATATTTAGTAATGTATTTGTATACAAGATGAATACAATTATACAAGTGTACTTAAGACATATAAGAACATAAGAGAAACGCATATACAGATTGCAGCACAAACAAAAACACAAATAAAACAAAGAATTCTTTTTGTAATACTGAAAGGTATGAAGCTCCCTTTTTTTTGAAGCATTTAATGCTAATAATTTTTTGTGCCATTTTCGTAACAGTGGGGTGATGATTTAAGAAGTCTGCTATTACGTAAGATTATGTTTGCGTGCCATAGTTAGTCCGTGTAAAACCTTTGCAACGGACTAGCTATGTATTGGTATGGTCAGCCACGCTTGTGTCCCTGCATGACGCAACGGATTGGGCTTCGACAATTCGGGCTTCGTCTGTCAATTAGATTTTTCAAGGAGTATGTGTCTTTGCACTCGGCTTAGATGTGACAAAGACCTCTGTCTAAATTCTCTGATAGGTCAGGCTTCCGGAGAGGCTGCTCGTGAAGTGAGGGGCCCATCTATGACCGCTGCCAGTGGAAATATAGATTGATTTGATTTGTGGGGTTTAACGTCCCAAAACCACCATATGATTATGAGAGACGCCGTAGCGGAGGGCTCCGGAAGTTTCGACCACCTGGGGTTCTTTAACGTGTACCCAAATCTGAGCACACGGGCCTACAACATTTCCGCCTCCATCGGAAATGCAGCCACCACAGCCGGGATTTGAACCCGCGACCTGCGGGTCAGCAGCCGAGTGCCTTAGCCACTAGACCACCGTGGCGGGGCTGCCAGTGAAAATAGGTCATCTTAACGTGTTCATGAGATGTTGAGTCATGTGATCACTTAGTTGGCTGCGAATGAGATATGGTCTCTGTCTGTATCAGAGTTGATATGGTGTTGATTACAAGAGCAGAGTCCGAGACCTGAAATGGCTGGCCTGACCAATGCGGTGGGTGGGTACGAGGGCAGGTTGTTAAAGTGGCTTCCAGTAAGCGGCAATACTCTTGCAGCCTTGAGGTGAATCTTCTCCTGAATTCCATCCTCGATAGCGGTCACGTTGGACTGGGTGGTCGTAGAGAGGTGATAGTGACTCCGTCCAAAAGCAGGTATGAGCGTGTCACTCCACTCCACCCAGGACTGCTGCTGCACGCCTTCGTATCCATACCACGCCATGGCAGCATTACGAAGGTGGTCTATAGTCATCCACCACTTCTTTTGGCCCATCCACATTTCACGACCTCCAAAAGCATTGACGGTCGCCGCCCATTCGTCGGTGTCGTCCTGCAAGCCGCGGAACTCCGGTAGTTCGAAGGTAGGCGGGGATGGTAAGATGCCTGGCGAAAATCCAGAGTGTGCCGACGCCAAGCTGTGCGGTTGGTCTGAAAGATCCGTGAGGGAATGCCGGACCTCGTGGAAGTTATCGGGTGAATTGGCCTCAAAGTCCTGTAAGGCGGCTACACCAACATGCAATCGATAGGGAACCATTTGGGCATGATCGCAGGAAAGAGGGTAGAAATAGGCGCACCCATGGCGTTCACCATGATGCGGAGTCGAGTGATAGTACCGAAAATATTGGTGGTGTTTTCAGTTGATCCGTACGCGGAGCCAGCGGGGACGTCAGAGGAGTACTAGGTTGTCGCTGTTCTCAGTGCGGGCGGGATTCTTGTCAGAGGGTGCATAATCATCATCCCTTAGCAGCTGAGGTGCCGATAAAGTTGTGTTTGAGAGGCTGTCACCATGGGAAGGTTAAACAGCGTTCGCGGGCATCAAGAGGCCGTGTGATACCGTGGTGGCGCCGCGATAAGCTTGCCCTTGGGTCACTGAGGAGGCCTGGACGCCGTACTTCAACGGTGGCACAGATGCTTTCGGCAGTAGGAGGGACACGGGTTGCTTGATTGTGGACGGTCCTCGGATTGAAGGTCCACGGCGCCGATGAGCCTCGCGGATGCACTTACGGACGCTCGTCGTAGACTGGGCCATTGTAGAAAAACGCAACAAAGGCAGCACCCGTTCCAGGACCAGCTAATGAATTGTCTGCCTCGTCCGTCGCTGCTACTTTGGGTTCCCTGAGCTCGCGCCAGTCAATGCTCGAGCCCTTATGGTGCTCTTTGTTATATATATATATATATATATATATATATATATATATATATATATATATATATATATATATATATATATATATATATATATATATATATATATATATATATATATATATATATATATATATATATGTGTGTGTGTGTGTGTGTGTGTGTGTGTGAGAGAGAGAAAGAAAGGTATCACTGAAGAACAATAGGAAGGGTAGATACCAGCGCATGCACTCGCGATAATACATGGTGCAGGCACAACAGTGCATGCATTACAGCGTGTGGGAACCTGTATCCGCGCTGTTGGCGGGCTACGAGAGCTAAGGAACGGTAAAGGTGCAAGCTCGTCCCATAAGACAACAGGCCTTCAAAAGGACCCTGTAATCTGCAATACCATAAAACCTGCTGAACTATTAGTGTCGCACAAGCTAAGGTTTTTCTTCTTTGGTTTAAATAGTTTGTATTTAATGGGTGGTCCAAGATGACTTGCAATGGAATGGTTCAAACGAGATCTCGAAAAATAGTGTGGATCTGGGTGAGCAGGGGGTACATTTATTATGCGAACAAACCACCAACATAGAGGATAGTTAAAGGGCACACTAACTCTTATTCTTCAGTATATAGAAGTCCTTATGGTAATTTTTGTCAGAAGAGACTCATCAACTGTGAGGCCCATGGGACGGCTTTATGCTCTCTCATGGTGGAGTACCAAGAACTGAAAATCATTAAACACTTTTTCTAAACACATAGGGACTGAGAAGGCTTCATGCTTTCCCGTGGTATAGTATTCCCAATTCTTTAGCACTTTTTCCAAACACAAATTTATCTAAACACATGATTTTTCTTGCATATTATCTTGCTAGCGCAGAGTGTATTTGCTGTTTTCATAGGATTCCGTCTAGCATTTGTATTTTCTGCACTGACCCAATTAATAGTGATTTCAATCATAATCGCCTTTAGCGCTTGCGTGTACTGGTTCAATAAACTTTCATTTCTGCGCCACACCATCAGCCGAAGATGACAGATCTGTAGGACATGAGGGTATATGCATATCAAGCCCATCACTTACATTTACAGGGTCTGACGTTCCCGGCGTTCTTCAGCTTACTGAGGTACTGGGCACCACCTTTGGAAAGGACGCGGATGTTCGCAGCTGGTTACGCCGGTAAGCGACGAAATTTCAGTATATGGTGCATTTCAATGGTATGTGCTTACGTGGATGCTCTTGTCTGTAGCTAACGGCCCGACACAGAACTCCGATGACAGTTTGGTTTATGAAGAATGAATTGTTGTTAAGTGCTGTACGCGACTTCAGGTGACATCGTGGGTATATGACCACCAATGAAAGAAGCATGGATCTTTCCTTATTGATTTAGCGCGTTTAACATCCTATGCCTGCCTCCATAGCATACGAGCCATTGATGAGCGGGCAATTCCTTACTTACGTAATAACTACAGTCGTCAAAACACGAATGACATACCGCTGTTAAAAAAACAAACTGTTCCTACAGTGAACCATTTGTACTGTTCCTTTCATCAAACGTTTTTCTACGTGTTTTAATATGCGACTAAACATGATCCTGCAAGACAAGTTTTATTAATAATATGCAATAACTAATGATCTTATGATGATGTTGATATGTTGTTAAATTGTGCGAAAGCCTTCGTCAAGCCCTGATGGCCTTTTGCTTTCACCCAACAGAATCACGGTTTTGAATTTTGTAATGTCTCTTTTATGTCAAAATATTTAGAATTTAATAGAAATTGAATTATGACTTTTCGAAGCTAGCTATTCAAACTTACTTTTACCTTCCTCTGCGATTGTCTGAATGCAATTAGCTGTTTGGTGCGTCTACTGTGTCATATATTTTTACTATGGCCAACATAAATTTTCTCCGCATTGAACTGGTGATTTGCATTACTTGACAGAAATGGGATAGTGTTAGCCTCGTTACAGTTGCTTCTAAAGAGCAGTCAGGCTTGATCTCCGTTATGAACAATAAGTTTGAGTTGTTTGGCAGTCCGTGATATCCTGGGAACTCTACGCCAACCCCACAACTCAGAGGAACTATCCTTTTTTCTCAGTGTTACTTACAAAAAGTCTACAATTTGCGATCATACATGCATGCAGAAAAGACAATTGTTCTTATGTGTCGAATTTCTGCTTTGAGGTTGACATGTTTGTGCTTGAAATTCTTGGAATTCCACTGATTTCTGTCCGTTCTAATGCTAGTATTATTCTCCATATTACCTCGAAACACACACACAAGCACACGCACACGCGCACACGCACACATGCACACGTGCACACACGCACACAAGCACGCACGCACACCGACACATGCACACAAGCACACACTACACACATATGCACTCTCGTACACACACGCACACTCACTCACACAAGCACACACTACAGACACATGCACTCACGTACAAACACGCACACTCACTCACACAAGCACACACTACAGACACATGCACTCACGTACAAACACGCACACAAGCACACTGCACACATAGGCACTCACGTTCACACACACACACGCACACGCACACACGTGTACGCACGCACACACACACACATACGCAAGCACGCACCCACACAGTTCGAGTGTAGCTAGCTAGCTGCTTTGCAGAGATTGAGTCTCTGCCAAGGAACGTCAACTTGTCGCTGGGAAACACCTTGCAAGCGTTCGATAACACCACGAGTATGTAGACCACTTCACTGAAGGCGTGACTCAGGCGTTCTTAAATATAGTTTGGGTGTTTTCGGTCGCCGTGCAGATTTTGAAAGCAGTGCGAGGGAACAATCAACGCCGCGAACTTTACAGGGGCATTCGCAAGGGTATTTTAAGGTTTCACGATTGAAGGTGCTCGCGAAAAAAAAAATCACAGCCTATTCACGGATTGCATGATGATGAGTGGGGCGAAGAGTCGATCCATCCATCCATCCATCCATCCATCCAACCATCCATCCATCCATCCATCCATCCATCCATCCATCCATCCATCCATCCATCCTACCATCCCTCCATCCATCCATCCATCCATCCATCCATCCATCCATCCATCCATCCATCCATCCATCCATCCATCCATCCATCCGTCCGTCCGTGCGTCCGTCCGTCTGTGCGTCCATCTGTTCATCCTTGCGTCCACGCATCCGTCTGTCTGGGCGTCCACCCGCGCGTTCGTCTCTACATTCATCCGTGCGTCTGTCCATCCATGCGTCCATCCGTGCATCTGTCTGTCTGTTTGTCTGTCCATCCGTTCGTCCGTCCATCTGTCCGTCCGTCCGTCCGTCCATCTAGTGAACACTCGAAGTACCGTCAGCCCACAAATTTTTATCAGGTATTCGGCGTATAGAAGTACCACGATCCAGCCGACAATACAAGGACTAAACGAGTGGTGGCACTAGCGCACTTTCTTATGGCCTGCGCTTCGTGCCAACTTCCCAACTTTCACCACCTCTAGGTCATGGCTATATACTAGTTCACTATGATGATAGCACTGTGGCCCAACCCTCGCTAAACCTGGCTCTAACCAAGGAGGTTACGCCCAGCGAGTTCAACGTGGCAAACCTTCCTGGTCAGGTAGTTCTCAAAGTGCGTCCTTCTGATACTAGTTTTTTTTTGGTAAGCATCAAAACCAAGGCAAGTTTTATTGGAGATTAAGTCGCCAATGCTCGTCTCTGTAAGTTGTTTCACCAGAAACAACAATCTTTTTAATTATGAATAACGTGTGCGGTTTTCCTCCTTAATTGGAAAGAGTGCTTGTGTGCCGCTCCTCTAGTCTGGCCGTGAAGGTGGCTACCTATTACTACGACGACTAATACTATTACATACATCGCGAAAGCACGACACACGGCATAGGGAGCTTCGCCTCCCAAAAAGTTAGAACATGTTGATGAACGTTGCCCTGCGGTACACTATCGACGCTTTCTTCAAAATGTTTACAAGCATGATAAAAGAAGCAAAAAGAAGCTTTTAAATAAACACCCCCGCCCCGTCACAAAACCAGAACGAAGTGTGTAAACGCACACGCCAGTATAAATAGTGAATTTCAAGGCTGGGACACTCTGCGCTGAATAAGAAACTAAATTTTCCCGCCTGTATATTAGCTTTCTCTACATACCTGTCATAACACACTCGAATACAACACATATGTATGGATAATAATTAAAAAAAAACAGGACATGTGCACACTCTATATTTTGAATAAAAACTTCTGCTCTGGGTTCGTTAGAAATTAAGAAACGTTCAGCTTGTATCAATTATTGATTGGTTCTTTTTTCAAAGTATTTCACGAAAGTTCAAAGCATTAATTTCCGCTTCTTTTAACGTCGGAGCGCTCCTTCACAAATATCTCGCTGCACTCATCACCGCCAGCCGTGCGTTTGACGGCATATTGTTCGGTATCCTTCAAAGCAAGAAGCAACGAAAACCCGAGCAGGCGCTGTGGCGCCGTACGGAACGTCCAGAACACATTGCTTTATCGTCGCGGCAGTCAATTATCCCAGGAGATGGAGGATCTCTGCTGACGTCAACAAAAATGGAAATACAATGCTTCCGCTCGCGGTCATTGTTTCCAAATTCGCCATTCTTGATTTCACGTTAAAAAACGTTACTTACTTGCATTTATTTACTGGATATTACATATATAATCTTTTCTGTTTCTATAAGGAACTGAAGTAGTTGATTACTCGCGTAAATGTGCGGCTCTCTTTAGTGAATATAAACAGGGATCTACTCGATGGCAGCACTGGAGTAACTACCTCGTGTCGGCATACATAATAGTCGCTCCTCGAGTCGCTAATAACAATTTCAGGAATAAGAAAAAAGAACAACGCCGGGACGAATACATAAGACCAGATGAAGACGGGACACGCACTGTGACGACACGACACAGCGCACGTTCTGTCGCCATCTCGCCTTCTGTATTCGTCCCAGTGCTTCCCCTTTCATTTCATTTATGAACCTAAACCAACTCACCCACCTTTCTGTAATTCAGGAACAGAGACATGTTCCGAGAAGTGCAGGATGTGGAGGTCCTGGGGGAGTCGCGAAATATCTACAGCAGTCTCTTCTAGGGGTGAAGCTCCTTAGGGTGGAGCCACATCCCCTGTGGCATGGTATGGATATCCATATCCATATGGATATGCATGTTCATTTGTACGTCCATATGAATATCCACATGGATATCCTATGGATATTCAATCAACGTGTCTATCCATGTGGATATTTATATTAGCATAGAAATAAAATCCATATCCTTGTGGATATCCATATCGATATGGATATCCACATATGAATTTATATGTGGACATTCATATGAATGTCCATAAGAATATCCTTATGGACATCTCAACACCACATGTGCACTGTGATTCATAAACAGCTTTGTTTATACTGTACACACGTGTTGTAACGTCTTTGCATGATCGAGTGGACAAAGTACGGGGGTCAAAGATCCCCTGGAGCTTTGCCTACTCGTCATCTTTCATTTCGTGTGTATGCAATAATTTTTTTGGTGGCTGACATATTTTAAACGACTCGTTTTTATGTTTACCTTGGAAATTCGTACTTCCTGCACCCGACCGAACCGTTGCGTTGCTTTTCTAATTACACAATTTGAGGTTCTGTCGCAGCTTAGTGGAACTTCAGTATACTCTTAAACTTCAAGCACAAGCCACAAATGTCGCTTTACTCCAGAGATGCACTATGCTATAAAAAGTAGTAGAATATTCTAAAATAGGGGTAAGCCTTGTGACACTTTCACTTCGCCGTTTGCATTTAAGGGTACACAATCAAGCTGTCTCATTGCAGCCCTGGTAACAATGACATTTCTCATTGTCCTCGCAGGTCTTCATTTCGGCAGCTTACTTAGCTTTCAAATATTCTCCATATTCGAGAGTCTCTTCAGTTCTACAGCGGGGCTCTACTTCTATGGTGAGTGTTTCTTTTTAAATTTTATTTGACAGGTCGTAACCTCATTCTGTGACAATAGAGCATGTAGTTAAGATTATTTCATTATATACCAAGCATAGCACACATGTGAGCAAGTTATAAGCTGTGATTTTGCTTATAGCACAGAGTTTTCTATCACCTGCTACACACATCCCCACCTCTTGCCTTCAAAGGACGGGTAATTTTGAAGGCACAGTCGTTCTGTGATTGCTGGAGAGCTTTACAGAATCTTGCGAAAGGGAATGCATAAGCGATTCAGCATACACAGGACAGGAAAGACGCCCAGGAAAGGAGGAAAGCCGTCGTGTGCACTTTATTTTGAGCGGCTTCAGCGCTTCTTTTCCAAAGATGCCTTGCCGACTGACCCAACAACTCGCTATATTTAGGCGTTAGTGAAGTCGGCACATGGTGCCACGCAACTTGTGCACATCGCCAAGTCCACGGCAAGATCTGCAAAGATACCGGCAGCGTCATGATGGATAGATTAAATACGTTCTCAATGTTGCCTTTTTTTGTTTGTGGACCAACTGCGTCAGTATTTCTTCAGCGTTATAATTTAGGTACGGTTCATGCTGCGAGCCTTTGCAGATGATGAGGGTTGAAATGGGGGCTTATTGGTGACTCATTTAAAGAATTTGTTGTCGCGCGAAGTGAAACACGGACCCGAGGAGGCACATACGGACACCACACAGGGTCCTCCATGTATACCTACACGTGTCCTTGTTTTGTTTCGCGCGACATCAAATTCTTTCAAATTTCGTTTACCCTATTGACCTGAAGGTGGGTGTTTCCGTTTGTAGGCACAGCTTCGTGACTGGAGAGTGTTTCATTGTTATTGAGGTGGTAACCACATGAATCAAGGAGAGCCACAGCAAGAACGAACTGGAAGGAGACAACGAACAGAGACTTCATGTTGTGCCTTTTGCGTACTTGTCTCTCAAAGCAGTACCCAAAGTGTGGCATTTCGAAGACGAGTATTTCAATGGCGCAATCTGGCCCCTTCTGTAGTTAGTAGGCATCTAACAATGCATATGACCCGTCAATTGCGTATGCCTGCAAGAGTGACTGGTGCATTAAAAGACGTAACTTTTAATAATTGTTGGTGTTTAACGTCCTAAAACTACCATATCGTAGTAAAAAACGCTTTGTGTTAAAGTTTTCGTACAGTTTTTGCTCATGATATAGATACAGCAAAGGCATCATTTGATTTGAAGACGTGAGTAAAAGTATTTTTTACTTGGTCGAGAGAGAGAGATGAAGATTGAAGTTAATGAGATGTCAGCATATCGACTTATTTTTTAAGTTGTGAAACAGGGCTTGAAAGGAGTTGCGAGTTATACAAGTCCCTAGTTTGTCAAGCTCAGCGGGGGGAGGGGTCAATCACTCGTTGTTTTGCTGTCGTGCCGGGGCAAGAAACGATCGGTTTCTTTGTGAGAATGCCACGGGACGGCTTCAGGCCCTCCCATAGTAGAGGACCTAGTACGATAAATCGTTAACAACTTTTTCTAAACACAGGCATGCTAGGTATCCTCTGGGTGTTGCCATGGTTCCTCCTCATATCCGAAACACCATCTAAGCATCCGGGGGTGTCGACGAGGGAAAAGATCTACATCATCGACTCGCTTCAGACACAGGAGCACATTCCTTTCTCGGTAATTCATTGTGCGGCACTTTTTCTCCTTCTTTTGTTACGCTTAGCATAGCTTCCTAAGGGCAAATAGAATATACAGGTAAGAGGAGTGTGGCGATGCTGACATGTGAAAAAAAAGCATCTATGAAATGACGTGATAATAGAGATGGTTGGGAAACAAAACCATCCGTCATTGAGTGCAGCCACCTGCCTCCTGAAATTGCCAGCGAGATGAATGTGGGCTAATTTATTGAGTTTATAGAAAGACATTCGCTTGCACTCTTGTTCTTGGTGTTTGTTGTTCTCAGGAATGTACTTGCTTCTATTTTTCGTTCTGTTTAGCAGTGTTTTTTATTGCTGATTGAGTATTGTTGTTCCAGTGTCTTGATTCTACCTGCCTAGCCGGGCCTAAACAGCTTATCTATTTTGATGTCTATGCCACCAGTGATGCGAATACTCTCTAAGTAAGACACAGTGGGGTTTTAGAAACCAAATGGAAAGGTAAACGGAAGGAAAACTTTGCATTAGGTACAGAAAATTGGAATGCTTTCAAAAACTTGGCTGGGTTCCTTTTCCCTCGACTTCTCCCACTCCTTTTTAGCTTCTATTCCTCTGATTCAGTGCTACTGAGGTGTCCTCATTAGGGGAACATTGACTTCTCTGAGCTGCGGCCCTCAGTCCCCAGCAGCTGCGAAGCAACTGACCATGGCGGCGGTCAGATCTGCAACGCAGCAGAGGGTGCTAAGAATCTCTGGATCCGGACAGGCCGCCATTGGAACCTGAACTTGGCAACGTTTAATGCTAGAACCTTATCTAGTGAGGGAAGTCTAGCTGTACTATTCGAGGAGCTAGAGGGTGTTAAATGGGATATAATAGGGCTCAGTGAGGTTAGGAGGACAGATGAGGCCTATACGGTGCTACAGAATGGGCACGTCCTTTGCTACAGGGGCTTGGCAGACAGAAGAGAACTGGGAGTGGGGTTCCTAATTCACAGAAACATAGCTGGCAACATAGAGGAATACTATACCATTAATGAAAGGGTGGTAGGTATCGTAATTAAACTGAATAAAAGATACAAGATGAAGGTAGTACAGGCTTACGCGCCTACATCCAGCCATGATGACGCTTCAGTTGAAAGCTTCTATGAAGACGTGGAATCGGCAATGAGTAAGGTAAAAACACAGTATACTATAGTGATGGGCGACTTTAATGCAAAGGTAGGGAAGAAGCAGGCTGGAGACCAGGCAGTAGGAGATTATGGCATCGGTCCTAGAAACGCCAGAGGAGAGCTACTAGTAGAATTCGCAGAACGCAATAATTTACGGATTTTGAATACCTTCTACCGAAAACGAGAAAACCGCAAGTGGACATGGAGGAGCCCTAATGGCGAAAATAAGAACGAAATAGACTTTATAATGAGTGCACAACCTGGAATCGTGCAGGATGTGGAAGTGATTGGCAAGGTACGATGCAGTGACCATAGAATAGTACGGTCTCGAATTCGCCTAGACTTGAAGAAGGAACGACAGAAACTGATACGCAAGAAGCCAATCAATCAGCTAGCACTGAGAGGGAAAGTACAGGAATTCAGAGTGTCGCTGCAGAACAGGTACTCGGCTCTTAGTGAGGAAACGAACCTTAGCGTAGATACAATGAATAATAATCTAACGAGTATCATTACGGAGTGTGCAGTGGAAGTTGGAGGCAGGGTAGTTAGACAGGACACTGGCAAGCTTTCCCAGGAAACGAAGAACCTAATTAAGAAGCGTCAAATCATGAAAGTGTCAAGTACAACAGACAAAATAGAACTGGCAGAGCTTTCGAAGTTGATTAATAGACGTAAGGTATGCGATGTAAGAAGGTATAACATGGAGAGAATTGAACACGCTCTGAAAAACGGAGGAAGTGTCAAAGCATTGAAGAGGAAACTTGGGATAGGCAAAAGTCGGATGTATGCACTAAGGGACAAAGAAGGCAAAATAACTACCAATATGGATAGGATAGTTAAAATAGCAGAGGAGTTTTACGGAGATCTGTACAGTAGCCGTGACAACCACGGCCTTAATACTATAAGAACTAGCAGTAACCCAGATTACACCCCACCAGTAATGATAGAAGAAGTCAGGAAAGCTTTGGAGAGCATGCAAAGGGGCAAAGCTGCTGGTGAGGATCAGGTAACATCAGATCTGCTGAAAGATGGAGGACAGATTGTGTTAGAAAAACTAGCCACCCTGTTTACGAGGTGTCTCCTGACGGGAAGAGTACCAGAGTCTTGGAAGAACGCTAACATCATCTTAATACATAAGAAAGGAGATGACAAGGACTTGAAGAATTACAGGCCGATCAGCTTGCTCTCTGTAGTATACAAGCTATTTACAAAGGTAATTGCTAACAGAGTAAAGAAAACATTAGAATTCAATCAACCAAAGGAACAAGCAGGATTTCGAACAGGCTACTCAACAATTGACCACATTCATACTATCAATCAGGTAATAGAGAAATGCTCAGAGTATAACCAACCCCTATACATAGCCTTCATAGATTACGAGAAAGCGTTTGATTCAGTAGAAATATCAGCCGTCATGCAAACATTGCGGAATCAGGGCGTAGATGAAGTATATATAAACATTCTGGAAGAAATCTACAGGGGATCAACTGCTACCATAGTGCTTCATAAAGAAAGCAACAGAATACCAATCAAGAAGGGTGTAAGGCAGGGGGACACAATTTCCCCAATGCTATTTACCGCGTGCTTACAGGAGGTTTTCAGAAGCCTAGAATGGGAACAGTTAGGGATAAGAGTCAATGGAGAATACCTTAGTAACCTGCGCTTCGCCGATGACATTGCATTGCTGAGTAACTCGGGGGACGAATTGCAACTCATGATTACGGAGCTAGACAAGGAGAGCAGAAAGGTGGGTCTTAAAATTAATCTACAGAAAACGAAAGTAATGTACAACAACCTCGGCAAGGAGCAGCGCTTCGAGATAGGTAATAGTGCACTTGAAGTTGTAAAAGACTATGTCTACTTAGGGCAGGTAATAACCGCAGAGCCGAACCACGAGATTGAAGTAACTAGAAGAATAAGAATGGGGTGGAGCACATTTTATGCAGAGCACGAGCGAAAAAAAAAGGGAGATGACGGTTATCACTTTCATTTGAGAAAGAAAATGTGGCACTGAATTCATATATGCTTCAGGTTTCGATTGTTCCGATGCTCTCGGCAAACGTGTCATGTTTTCATACTGACAACTAATAGTGCAAAATACGACACCGGGTGAAAAGTGCACATAGTAATTTTTTCTTTAGCTGTGCGCGCACGTGTGTGTGTGTGTGCGTGATCACGTGTTCGTGTGTGTGCTGCGTGTGGCAATTGTGCGCATGAGTTGCCGTAGTGGGCAGGCTTCCTTTAACAAACACTTCATAAGTCTATCAGCATTATTTGTAGGCTATACTTTTCGGTGACGCTAAGAACGTCAGTTCCAGCTGCCCTGTAAAACACTACTGGCATAAGTCTATTTTCATCGCAGTTCTTGTTCGCCGCTACCACACGTTCCATTCACTTGTTATTGACGCAACCAAGGCAGGAAATGTCGACTGAAATAAAAAAGGGAATGAGTGTACAGAAACTGGAGAGAAAGTAGCTTCAACGCGCGGTGTTTGTATGGGGGGGGGGGGTGAATATATTGATTGATTGATTTGTGCGGTTTAAAGTCCCAAAACCACCATATGATTAGGAGAGACGCCGTAGTGGAGGGCTATAGAAATTTTGACTACCTGGGGTTCTTTAACGTGCACCCAAATCTTAGCACACGGGCCTACAACATTTCCGCCTCGATCGGGGGTGAATATATGGTAATATGACTTTACATAGAAGAGTTCTTGACCTTCAGACGTGGCTTCACAAGCGTAAAGGTCCCAATTTCGCGAAGCTTAAGCTCAAGGCAGAAAATCATCTGCCACGAAGCTACAGCTCAGGTGAAATGTGTATACCAAGCTATTTTCAGCTGAAACCAAATTAAAGCAAGCGTTAAATGTAGCATTGTGCTATGTGCGATTGCAAGTAAGTTGGGCGAAAATTCGCATATGCTTGAGCTTCACCTTCAAAAATAGAATTTGATAGCGTAGTTTGGGCCCATGCGTGTCCCTTTCTCAATAGCTAGCCTAGCTTCGGTTTTTGGTGCATGCCTCAATCATACCGCTAGAAAACCAACGTCTCTGCACGCAACATTAGCCATTTTAAATATATTCTAGAATGCCCATATGTAAGTAGGGTTGCGTAGAGCTCATTAAGCCATCATTATTCCTTTTGCGAATAAGCAAAAGGCCGACTGAACGTCCGTACAGCAAAATGCGAAGCAGCCGTGCCCTTTATTGATGCTTTTGCAGCTATTTACGATTAAGTATGCCTGAGCGCATTATAACGGGTGGTCCTTTAAAGAGACCATGAAACACTCTTTCAAGTAACCATGGAATGAATGCACTGGAGAAGCTTATTGCCTCACGAATTCAACGCCGCAAAATTTTTAAAAATCCGTCTAGCGCGAGTGGAGGTAGAAAGGTTTGTCGCGTGCTGAAATTGCATTATCTTTACTCTCGTCCGGACGAAAGCGCTGGAAAATAAGCAGTAAAAGAGGGCAGAGCCACGGAAAAACATCACGCGCGCCTCGTGACCTTCGAATGCGCGGCTTTTTCGCACGCGCTGACAAGCGACGTTTTTAGAACGTTGCTGACAAGTAGCGGTCTCCCACGGCGATCTCTGTAAAGAGTGAGTGCGCCATGTTCAAATCAACCAATGGATGATAAATGAGCTTGCTACGTGTGATTTTTCGGCATATTCCGTGATTTCTCGAGAGAAGAGAAAGCACTTTTTAGCTGACTGATAATTTATTGCGAATTCCAGGCCGCGTGCTGCGCTATGATATTTGGCTTGCGTGTTGTCGGGAGCCCATACTACCAATTGGCCGCGTTTTCTGACCCTTTTAAAACAGTGTTGCAGGGCCCTTTTGAAACGCCTACTCGGTCTGCAGTTCACTTGTTTAGATGGCTGAAGCGATTCAACGCTTTTGCCATGATATATTACACGCTTAAACAGGCTGCTCCTTTACACGACATTCACATAGTATTTTTTTTTCCAAGGCTGTTTCAAGAAATGGCTTGGCTTTCTTGTGGAACACCTGCTTGCCATGCGGAAGGCCGGAAGGCCTGAGATAAAGTTTCACTCGAAGCCAACATCTTTTATATTTCTTTATTGACATCTTTCTCAATCTTTCGCTCTCGGTTAACACAATTTTTTTTGCTCACAACCAACAACGCCGACCCCGACGTGGACACCGGCACTAATGCCGACGACGACACAGGAATTTCTGCGAAACGACCTCTTTAACGATCGCGTTAGTAAAGCTTCTCGCTGCTTGCCAAAACACTAAAATTTGGAACACCCTTAAGTTTCACCTTTAAGAGTTAAACGCGACAGCGATGAATATCCTGACCGAGTTCAAGATGGCTTGTATCAGTCACGCTTTGCTTACATTTTCATTATGTGTGATGGGCATTATGCTTTAAACCATGGGCAATTGTGTGCGTGAAGTTTTTTTCCGAGCTTGATATGCACCTGCTACGTGGCCTTAAAGGGGCCCCTAAACACTTTTTCAAATAACCATGGAATGAATTCACTGGGAGAGCTTATTTTCTCACAAGTTCAACGCCGCGAAAATTTTAAGAATCCGTCGAGTGCGGGCGGAGTTGGAATGGTTTGTCGCATGCTGCAATTGCATTCTCTCTTCTCTCGTCCCGACGAAAGCGCTGGAAGCTAAGCAGGTAGAGATGCCAGGACCACAGAAAAACGCGACGCGCGCCTCGTGACGTTGAGCATTTTTTTTTCTTTTTTTTCTTCGAATGAGTGGATTTTTCATTGTGACCATGCGCACACGCGTGGACAAGTAGAGGCCTCCCGCGGCGATGTCTGTCTGTAATGAGCGAGCGCGCCATGTTTAAATCAGCCAATGGCTGATAGACGGGCTTGCTCTTTGTGATGTCCGGGCATCTTCCGTGATTTGTCGAGAAAAGAGAAAGGAATTTTTCGCTGACTTGGATAATTTATTGTGAAAACCAGGTCACGTGCTGCGCTATAATATTTGGCTCGCGTGTTGTCGGGAGCCTCTACTACTCATCGGCAGCGTTTTCTGACAATAATCAAAAAGTGTTGCAGGGACCCCTTAAGGGAAAAGTCGCAGTAACGTGGTTGCCTTTTGTAGTGGGCAACCAGCTTGGGTAACCAGATGATAATGGCATGTTCTGATGCCCCATCGCAAGGTACTCTTGTACCACGCATTATGAATGTTTTAGCGTTAAAGAGCTAGTTTTGCACAAATTCCGGCGTTGGCGTCGGTGTCATTGGTTGTGAGCAAAAAATAATCATCTTTTGCGAATCCTAGAAATTGAGAACGATGCATATAAAATAAATTAGAATAAAACACTCTGGGTCAGAGTGGGGTAGCACCCGGTTTGTTTGCGTGGTAGGCGGATGTCCTACCTCACGCCCACGCGTTTGTTTTTTACCTTACATGGTATTTAATACAAACTCTGTTTTTGTATATACTTTACAGAAGAAGTCCCATACAACAATGTGTTTACAAGAGTATTTGAGCAGCACATGTCATAAACTCGGTATACCAGTCCGGCTGAAAGATTGCTTCTGAACGCAGTAAAAATAACTTCCCCTGCTTGAAAATGCAGTGAAAGTAGCTTTCACGTTTTACAAGCACACGCGTCCTGTATACATGCATCACAATACAACATGATATATGGCAGTAATAATGCGTGGTCCAAGTGCCCATTGCCAGTGAGCGTCAGAACATGTAATCATCATGATTTCTTCATCGTTTTACGCTGGTCACCCGATACAAAAGGTGCACACGCTACTGCGCCTATTCTCTTAGGGCCACGTAATGGGCGCAGAGAAAGTTCGACAATGTTTCACGCACCAAGTGTTTGAAGAATAACGCATTGGCGATCAACTCTTCAAGGCGACAGCTAAGTAACTCCAATTTTTCACTGTTAGCCCCGCCGTGAAGGTCTAGTGGCTAAGGTACTCGGCTGCTTGCCCGCAGGTCGCGGAATCGCATCCCGGCTGCGACGGCTGCAACTGCTGCATTTCCGGTGGAGGCGGAAATGTAGGCCCGTGTGCTCAGATTTGGGTGCACGTTAAAGATTCCCAGGTGGTCTAAATTTCCAAAGCCCTCCCCTACGGTGTCTCTCGTAATCACATGGTGGTTTTGGGACGTTAAACCCCACAAATCAATAAATCAATCAATCAATCAATCAATCAATCA
Source organism: Rhipicephalus microplus (assembly GCF_013339725.1). Lineage (NCBI taxonomy): Eukaryota > Metazoa > Arthropoda > Arachnida > Ixodida > Ixodidae > Rhipicephalus > Rhipicephalus microplus. The sequence continues at coordinate 83,030,966 of NC_051169.1, read as the reverse complement.
ATCAATCCGTCAATCAATCAATCAATCAATCAATCAATTTTTCATTGGTGTAAAAATATTGAATTGCGTGTGTTTGTGAAGCACGCAAGTGACCGTCACTGCGTTTTCAAGCAGATGAAGTTATTTTCACTGTTCTCAAGTGCAAGTGTGGCTCTGTACCAACATTAATGTGCTTCAATACTGCAAACAAAAGAGCGTGGGCAACGCAATCAAACGCTTTCTCCAGATCCAGCTGGAGTATGGCCACACGAGCTTGACTGGTGTCAACACATTCGAGCACGGATCGCATTTTATGAACGTTTGTAGCTATGGACCAACCTTCGATTCCACACGTTTGGTGTGGACCGACGATATCTTTTATTACTGACTGAAGTCTAGCTGCCAAAATTTTCATTAATATTTTGTAGTCTACGTTTGTCAGTGTGATTGGCCTGTACGCTGTGACGTTCCTGAGCTTTTCAACCTCGTCTGTTTTCGGAATAAGAACGGTGCGCGATTCACCAAAGGATGGTGGTAATTTCTTTTCCTGATATGCCTCATTAAAAACGCCCGCAAGTATTGAAGACAATTAACTTTTAAAACATTTGTACTACTTGGCACAAAGACCATCCGTTCCTGGAGATTTCCCGGGATTTAACCTAACAATCGCCCGTTCAACTTCAGATGCAGATATAGATAATTCCAAAGCGTTTTTCACTTCCTCACTCACTTGCGGCATGCGTCCTAAATATTCTTCTTTAAATCTTTCTAGGTTTACCTGTCTACACGCAAAAAGGTTTTCAAAATGACTTGAAAATACGGATAAAATGCTGTCCATATCGGTTACTTTGTGACCATCCCTCTCTATTTTCTCGATATGATTCCGTCGAGCGTTCGTTTTCTCCACCCCTAACGCTCTTTTGGTTGGCGTCTCTCCCGCCGCTAAAGCCTCAGTCCTAGCCCGGACGAGTGCACCGCGGTAGCGTTCCTCGTCAAACAGAGCAAGTTTCTGCTTAATATTGCGTACGTCAATTTTATACTCTCCCGGTTGTTTGCACTCCAAGTCTATTAGTCTTTCCAAAGTCTTTCGGAGTTCCTTTTCTTTTTTTTCCCTTTCGTAACTCAATGCGCAAGAACGATCAATAGCTTTTATTTTTATTCGCTGCTTGAACTCTTCCCATTGTTCTGCAAGTTTAACTTCATCATCCATTCTTATTTCATTGATACAGTTCATTACCTGATCTAAGAAATATTCGTCAGTGATCAAAGTGGAATTCATCTTCCACAGCTCCCATGAGAAAGTTCCACCTTTTGTTTTCTCTCCCATATCACATTTAACTAAACAATGATCACTGAAGTGTATTGGGTAGACAGCATATGTCTTACAGTAGGCTATTAATTCAAGCGACACGTAAATGCGATCAAGTCGCGCATGGATATTCCCCTGAAAATGTGTGAAACGCACATCACGCGTTCCCTCCATACAGCTGCCCACGTCTTACCAACATTAATGTTGGTAAGATAATTATTGACAGAGTAGCCATGGCATACCCGAATGGTAGTACGAGACTAATTATCAACAAGACATTGGGCCCCCCCATTAGAATTGAGCACTCAGTGCGTCAAGGTTGCCCTGTTAGTCCACTTTTGTTTTGCATCTATATTGAAACTTCATGTCGGTCGATATTGCAGAATGACATCATTAATGGGTTTAGAGTACAATCTTCAGAGGTCAAACTACTCGCATATGCTGATGATGTTGCGATTTGTAGCACTTCCTATGAAGGTATTAAAGAATTAATCAGAGTTTCTAAATCTTTCGCCGAAGTTACAGGAAGCCACATAAACTGGGGTAAATGCCTCGGCTTCTGGCATGGATATTGGCCTTCAACACCAGAATTTTTTGCAGCCATTAAATGGACAAGAACGCCAGTTAAATATCTCGGAGTACCGCTCGAGTCATACAAAAGTACTGATGAATATTGGACACAGCAAACGAAAGAAATTAAAGAGAAAGCGAATAGGTGGAATGCAACCTATCTGTCCATGTTTGCTAGGGCTACTGCATGCAACTGGTTTTTTGTGTCTAAGCTTTGGTATGTGATGCAAGTGCTGTACTGTTCCCGGGTCAATGTGCAAAAATTACATCGTGTGTTTGCAGTACTTGTGTGGGGTTCTAACTGGGAAAGGTACAGTCGCACGAATTTGTTTAGACGGGTGAAGTGTGGAGGCCTTGGGCTAGGACATCTGTTTATCAAGCAGTTAGTAAATAGGTTTTTCTTTTTTCGCGAGACAAGAGATCCTTTCCTACTAACAGTGTGTCAAACAAGACTAAGTAGACTGTTGCTCGAGTTTGTTGTGAGCACTCATGTTACCACAGGGGCTGTGCAAGGATACATGAAGGAAGTTGTGGCCAGCGTGCGGTTTTTGTGTGTTCGGTTTTCAACTGACTACCTGTGGTATGTTGGAAAGAAAAAAACTGTACAAAGATTTATGTGACACGATGCTCCCCATACCATTGTATAGAGCGCTATATACAGCACGCAAGGGTCAGAATTCACCTAAACGAGTTAAAAAAATGCCAGCAGCTCCAAGTGCGAAAATGTTCTTTTTCAAATTACACACTGGAACACTTCCTGTAAGAACCTTCCTAGAGGAGCGTGGGTTTTATATGCCTTGGGGATCTCACTGTCTAATCTGTAATAAACCGGAAACTATTGACCATGTTTTCATGCACTGTTGAGAAGGAGTATATTTTTCGGACGTATTACAAAGGACAATCAAAAAAGAGTTCCCGTTAGACCCTCATGGGATCAGGTATTTGGCAATAGAGAATGAGGATGGATTACCTTTCGATTTTATCATGATGACTGCCTTGCACAGTTAATGGCGCTCTAGAATGGCTGGATTTCATTGTGACTCAGACAGAAGACCAGCAAGAGAGTATTTTAAAGAAAGCATCTCAAGATTACTCGAGGTAGTAAGAACAGACGAATGTGTACCTTTATGGGTAGAAAGGGTAGAAGCACTACTGACCATGAAGGAATTCTAGAATGTGATGTGTTATAGTAATGCTTGACGGGCTTAGTCATTTTCAAGTTTTTTGTATTGTTCGTTGTGAATTGTAATATATTTAGCGTATAGCAACTTGTTTGTGAAGTTTACCGGAAATAAAGAAAAAAAAATGCAAGTGTGGCTCTGTGGTAGAACACCTGATTGCCACGCAAACGACTTGGGTTCGAATCTCACTCAGGCCCAGGATCTTTATGATATATTTGATTTCTATCCTTCTCGATTTTTTGGTGACGCAGAAGATGATGACTTTTTTCTCACAAGAAACGATGCCGCCACCGACACTAGAACTTCTGTGAAACGAGTGCATGAACGTTATCGCGTTAATATCATGTTTTCGCCGACTGGAGTCATTGGGACAGATAAGTTCGTCTGAATGTGTGGCTTTCCGATTGCAAGGACCGTAATGCCGTAAAGTCGCTCCTAAATAAAGTTCTTGATGTTCAGATGTGCAGCCTTAAGGGAAGGCCACACCTCAAGGTGATGCTATCTTTCACCTCATAGAGATAGTATTTTTTGCGGGTAGTTATTGAGCCAGCTTTATACTATTAGATTAAAGATTAGGGCTTGATTCACATTCCAAGAAAGATGCAAGTAATTGAACATAACTTCGGATATAATCATACTTTAATACTTAACGGCAAACTTCAGCGATAAATCGCATGCTTAGCGTAAATGTTTGTGATGGCCGGCATTTTCGAACGTTGTGATGATTTTCAGCATCCCCGTACTCTTTGGTTCGCAGATTTGCATAAGAAATATTTTACTTCATTACTTAACAGATCCGGTACGCAAAGGAGATCCCTTACTTCCTGATGATGGTATCCGTTGTCGTCAGCGGTTTTGTTGCCGATGGTCTCCAAGAGAAAAACCTCATGACGACGTCAACTGTCAGGAAGACATTTGGTGGTACAGGTAAGAGCCTCTCGAATTGAACGACTGAAAATAGCGCTAAAAAACGAGGACACAAGAAGAGGAGACACAGCACAGGCGCTAACTTCCAACATAATGTTTATTACCACCGCACGCTCGGCTATATCACAAAAAAATATCACATGACATGAAAGATGCAACAAAAAATTAATTTCTTAGAAAATACAATTCTTTATCACTAAGCGTAAGAGAGGGAGTGCTGACGCACTTAGACCCCAGTGAAGCGATAGCCTCAGCCTCAATAATCTCTCTAGTAAGCTTATCAAACATTCTCTTGATAACTGTGCATGCATTGAATATCGGCGCGCAGCCGCAGGATTTATAATGTATGGCCAACCAACTCCCCTGGCCGTTTTTCACATTATTACAATGTTCTCTTACACATTACTACAGTGTTGAACTTTATTTCTCGAATTGAAGTTGCATATAGTCTGTTGCAGTACGACAAACGATTCTTTACCGCAACGTATCTCTGACCAGGTCGCAGGAGTGAATCCCGGCCGCTGCAGCATTATTTTCAATGGAGGCGAAAACGCTTGAGCCCTGGGTTTTTAAGTTTAGGTTCACGTTAAAGAACTGCGTGGGGTTAAAATTTCCGGACCCTTCCATTACGGCGTCCCTCATGATCATATGGTGGCTTCGGGACGTTAAATAGATCGACAACTACCCAAAACTTGAATTGAGGTGACTGCACACATGAAAAGATTGTCCCTCATAGTGACTCAAACCAACCATGTTATAAATGCGAAGCATTTTTTGCGTAATGTAGGCACTTGCAGCTTCTATCTGTGTATCTATAATTTCAATCTATCTAGCCGCTTACGTCTCTGTGCTCTCACAATCACCACCTCAACTTGGGGTGAACAAAACTGGTATGGCAGGGTAAAAAAGGTACTCGGCAGCTGACCGGCAGGTCGTGGGTTCTAATCTTGGCTGTGGTGGCCAGATTTTCAATGGAGGCCCACGTGCTCGGATTTGGGTGCACGTTAAAGAACACCAGGTGGTCGGAGTTTTCACTGTCGTCCCTAAGGCATCTATTATAATCATATGGTGGCTTTGGGACGTTACACCCATCATATCAATAAGAAATCAGACACAAGCTAATCCATCGATAATAAGAGGCAGTTTCTGTGACTCCTGCACAATCTTCCCAGTGGTACAAAAGTGCTCGGCGCAACACTGGCCCAAGGTCACTAGCCAACCTGTCCGACGTTGGAAACAGGTCGGCCGACGACGTCTGCCCACGTATGGGGATTGACACTGGCTTCACGTTGGCCGATGTTATGTCCACCGACGTAGGGCCGACTTCATTGGATGACCTGGTCGAGTGCCAGCCTCCGTAGAGCCACGTTCGGCCCAGTGAAAATTAGCACGTGGCCAGCTGGCGCCCGCTAGTGCCCAATGCCCAATCTTGGGAGGAGGGGGGGGGGGGGGGCTTGTTATTGCCAACTCACGCAGAGCAGCCGAAAGAAACAGCACGTTTGATGCCGTAGAAAAACACGTACTGCCCTTTATTTCCTACGCACTCATCTTTTATAGCAACCCAGTGATGACGTAACACAATGCATATCACACATCACACATCACATATCAGTGCGTGTGGCACGGTGGCTGTTACGTTACAGGGCTTTAACCCCCTTTTGATTTTTTTTAATTTGCATCTGTACTGTATTGTATACATCTGCATGCACATCCACAGACACGTGAACGAACATACATAAAGTACGATTACACCCCACTGCCTCCCCCTACAAATAAAATTTCAGCTTAAGCCAGTGCAGCCTCTGTAGTTCACATTACTATGAACTATTGGAGAATCAATGAAGCTCACATCACAGGTACATGAATCTAAAACTTTTTTATTTACACAAATTCTTCGTACGAAAACTTATGGCAAGTTGTGGATGCGCTCAACGTAATGCATGCGCAATCGGCTGCCTTCGTTGTCATAGGTTTCGGCCAACCTTTTCTTTGACATTGAAGACGTCCTGTATTGATGCAGAAACGTGATTTACCATGAAAAAGCCTGCAAATACAAGGAAATCAATAAATACAAGAAAAGTTATGGTGAGATCGGTCAAAAATGCTTTTAGAAAAGACATTTCTTAGAAAAGAAGACATGCTTCCCAGCTATAAGTACGACAGAAGGTCAATAGTTTTTTGGGAGGCTCATTTCTTTTGTGAAACAAATTAAACCAACATACAACCAGACTAAGGAACATAGGTGAAACTATTTACGTTTTTGAACACTTACTTTTTAGTGTAAACATGATGACCTACGCTCAAAGGAGCTAAATTGGTCGAAAAAATGGGCGCTTTCCGTCTTTATGCTCTACAAGCTAAAAGCAACAGAACTCTCAATTTAGTGACACAGCGCAGCAACATTTTCAGCCTAAAAATATTGGAAGCAGCTTTATAGCATGCAAAAAGGCAAAGTGATCACTCATTCAGAGCTACTGTGCAAATTTAGTTTTGCGTGCAGTTGCACCAAATTCGCAAACCATGGCATGCTATTATCATAGCTTGGATAGTGTAGCATTGTACTCAGATACTGCGACACAAATACCGTGCTTCTCTTTAGAGCACCCCACAAGGTTGGTGTGAGGGTGTCGGTAATCAAACTGCGGTTCAATCAAATGCGGTTCTGTATTCAGTCAGAGCATTACAGGGCCAAACTTGCACCTCTCAATAACAGCAAAAAGAACAAAAACATGGCCGGAATATTGTTCCCTTTCTTGTTAACAAATAGTCTGCTACAATCCATTCTTTAAGCCTTACACCTCTAAGGCTCACACGATTGCTGCACGGGCGCGGCAGAGCTTCTTTAGGGGGTCATGGATGTATAACACCGTTTAAAAGACACGCCATTGCGCTTTCTCTGTCGTCGTAATGTTCATTTTACGAAGAATCGGGTGCCTATATACTCACCGAATTCGAAACCACGCTGTTTGCTTGTTGTATCCTGTCAAATGAGCCGTCCAAGTGGTTGCAGCCGCCATTACCTTTACACAGATGCGTATCTTCATCTACACTCTAAGCCAAAACGGAGCAACAGGGGTATAGGGGTTGCTCCTTTCAGGGAGCAATTGCATTGCCACTCCCATTACTCTCCTAAAAGGAGTAACTGCAGAGGGAGGAACCGTTGCTCTCCTTTCAGTTCCTCCTTCGGGGGATGAACAGTTACTCCCTCCAGTTCCTCCCTGCAGACCAACAGTTACTCCCACCAGTTGCTCCCTGCCGACCAACCATTACTCCCACCAGTTGCTCTTCTAAGAGCAACAGTTACTCTTTACCGTTCCTCCCACGTGTTCGCAGTTACTCTCTGAAAACCGACTGCACATGCTTCCAGTTACTCCTTGGGGAAATGAGTATTTATCTCGAGTATGCTTGTCACACGCTTAACACATGGCGAGAGCTCCTTGGAAGAGCACTGCTTGGGTGCTTCTAACACAAAAAGTGGACAATATTGAAAGGAAAATAAATGCTTTATTGTTCTTTTTATGAGGCGACGTGTGACCACACGTAAAAGTAGACTTCGCCACACCACAGCCAGCACTAAACAAACACCATAATACATCAAAGGTTTTCTGCGTCATCCGTGGAAAAACAATCTTGAATTTCTAGCATAGGGCAGTCTGTGTCATCATTGGTGAAAGAAGGGCAACTTCTCCAATTCTGAAGAACTCAAGTTTCGCAGCTGGTGTTTCCATCAGGCTAGCGCAGCAGAACGTCACCGCAGGCATATGTGAAGCATCTCATTGCTGCAAGAAAAAAAATAGAAGTGTGAGGTTAAACATGCCAGAATCAATTCATAACAATGAGTCACACACACTGCAGCAGCGCTTACATTCTAGGATGTCTACTGCAAAACGAAATGTGAAAAAAAAGGAAGGTTCGGCCAAACGTTACTTGGCAAGCCATATAAATGCTGATGTGGTAGACGCTCTTCACATGATGTCTCAGACAGCAATATTCTGGAAGAAAATGTGCAGCACCTCAACAAGGCATATTTGTAGCAGTTAAAAATACCCTTAGGTTCAGTTAACTTGTTTCCTATACACAGCTGAGTGACATTTCTATGAGCCCATTTACCCATGGGCATTCTAAATGAGGTCATGTGTGTGGCAAATAACACGTACTGTCCGCTCATGTTAAAATACTTATTTAGCTCGTGCACATAGTTGCTCTCGATTCTACTGTTCTATCATACGCTGCTGCGTCTTGAATTGTGCAATACCTGTAGGCACAAGCCAAGCATGCAAGGCCTGCTTGAAAGCAACCATTTGCAGAGGCTACATGATAATCTTCAGTATATTTCTTTGTACCTGACGCAAACGGCTGGACAAAACTATAGACAAATGAATGTAGACTGTGCTACCTTCAAAAAATGCTTTAAATTTAGAAAACTAGGGTGCATTTGTTCACTCGGTTGACGAGTCACAGCCACGAGATATGTAAACGAAGCAATATATCTTAAGGCATGCACAGATATTCTGATTCTTTGTTTGACAGTGTCACAGATAGCTTGCCAATACATATATATTTGAGAGCAACAAGATGTGAAGCTTTTATTAGTTCAACGTCTTGTTGGTTCACAGCCAAACAGGTTACTGCTTGTTAGACAAATTGGAATAAGCACACAATGGTTTCCAAAAAAAAAGCATTATTAGAAGTTAGCTCCCGGTGTGAATGTCTGCCTATTTATTTTGTACTGCCTTCTACATGTGCCACAAAGACATTTGTTGAGGATGTGCTACCAGTCAAGCCAAGATCGCATACTTGGTCAATGTGATGGAAATACAAACATTAGAAACACTGCCACCTCTAGTAAGAGCATAACACTTCAGTATCTTGGACTAGCAAAGAGGAGCACAAGAAAGTCAAGCCCACTCTTGCGGAACTTTGAACGCGAATATTTCAGAGTGGGGGAGGTCAACATGCTGTGGCACTTTTAAACCCACGAAACATCTGCAGAAAACAGGGTAAAGGCAAGTCAAGAAACGCTGTTATGAAGGCCTGCGCATGAACAGCTTTGTGAATCTAGGCCCAAGTGTTATGCTTTGTGCAAGCCAAAATCCATGTAAATAGGGAAAGCATACTTTTAGGAGTACCAGCGTAAACAAATCTTGGCAGTTGGCTTTTTAGTACAAGCAGCAATCCCTGCAATGAAAACATAAACATTTTATCTTAACGGTAACAGTGTGAGCACACACACGGGCCAGCGGAGCCATGCCGAATTGTCAGTGCCAGTGTAACCATGTGGCATAATGAACTATTCTCTGGCCAACACATGCACAGTTTGCCCCTAAAAAGCGATGTCTTCATATACGTAGTACAAAAAGTCTGCACTTACCAAAATTCACTTCCTTTCTGTACTTTAGCATCGTTGGGAGCATCTTTATCTGCAGTATAACCAAATTTGTGTCATATCCCTGAAAAAAAAAATAAAAGACATGCATCAAATATTGTTTCATTTGGTAGCAGTGAAGTCAGGTTAAGAACAGCCAAGTGGGAATCAGCCTAATTATGTGCATGCGGCTAATCCCAAACGGCGTTATTGAGGTTGTCAAAATTTTCGTCAATTGGTATTAACGTCGATATGCGACTTCAATGGCATGCCAAGTTTTCACAGCGCATAAAGATTTCATGATGCAGAATAATGACAGCGCTAACGAGAACATACAGCATTTATGATTGTCTTTTACAATATTCAGTTTTGCTAAGGTTTTGCATCACTGAAGAAATCTGAAAGATTTGGGTCATTCCTCCTCCAATTGTTCTGTCAATATGTAAACTGCTCGCTTGATGGTGCGCTTATAAAATAGTACGTTCAGCGCAGAGGTGAAGCAAGTGACGCAGTGATGTGGGCAGATTTTTTTTTTTAGGAGTGCGGGGAGGGGGGGGGGGGGGTCCGCTTATCTGAATAGGCCGGGCAAGCGAATATGGTCGTCAATTTGGGCTCCCTACGCCTGGCCTAAAAAAATTCTGTGCGCAACCGCCTGGCTATGCCAGTGAAGTGATGCGACAATGATTTGTTCACTTACTGATTTACATACACTTTACATCTCTAAAAAATGCGGCCCAAGGCCCCAACACTCAGCCGTTAACATTACATAAAGCCAATGGTAGAAAAGTGCCAGTATGAATGCAGCTACAACCCCGCCCCAATGTTTTTTCAAGCGAGGTAGTGTTGCGGAAATGAACTTTTAACTGCAAAAGTACACTGGCACTGCAGTGGTGACAGGGGAAGCAAGAGGGTATGCAGGTGGTAATAGAGGTAATTTAGTCCGATACGGCTAGCAATGGATACGGTGAATAAGAGCAAATAATTTCTCTTTCAATAGCGCAACCACTCAACAATGTATTGTAAGAGCATTAAATGTTGCTGGAAATGCAACTCACCTGCACGCTGATGCACGCACAGTCCTTTGTCCGACGAGCGAACAGGCTTGCAGATAGCTGAAGACGTGTTTACGATGTGTTTGTTCCACCCAGCAGCAAAATCCACAACTACTTCGCGCTCCATAAAGATAAATATACACTAACCTTCATCACGAATAAGTAGAAACGCAAATCTGCGACACACACACACGATCAAAACATAGCTCACAAGCTCGCACGTCCATGTGCTCGCCAACCACAGACCATATGAAAATGAGTAAGTAGTGCGAACGCGAACCTAGTCGCGCCGAAAAAAAAAAAAAAAACGTCGAGCAGTGGCAGCACAGGCGTCAGCGCAATAATTTCAGTGTGTTCTCCTAATACAATTATAAAAAAAAACTGAGGTACACTAAAACTCATAAATAAATATGAAAAGTTGAGTGTAATTTTTATTTAGTGCTAGTCAACATAAACACTGAATAAAGATTACTTTGTAACTTACATCAATTGCTACACTAGCGCCAGACTTGTCGTGCGGGCGCAGATGGCGCAGATTTGTCATTCTGCCCTCAAACTACACGGTGAAGCGTGCTACTAAGTGTATGGCTGATGAGAAGCGCGTCTGGGTCCGCTTTTTTTTCTTCTCCGATGTATCTGGGCGGGGGGGGGGGGGGGGCTCTTTATGCACGTGTTTCGGTACTTGATCGACTTTGACGCCCTTACTTCGCGGACGAACGGCGTGTCTAGGCTTTTTTTATCGTTGTTTTGCACGTGTTTCGGCGTTCGGTCCGCTTTGACGTGCCAACTCTCCATTCTGCTGCTGCGTGTGTTAGGTATTTGCCGTACTGTATTCTCAGGCCTTCTGTGTTCAGCCAGCGCTGCTATCTTATTATCTACTGATGCTAAAATAAATCACTGTTTTGGTTTGGTGAAGTTTGGCACACAGAACAAACAATCCGTTGCTCCCATTTTGGCCATTTTTTGGCTTAGAGTGTATAGGCCGTAGTAACGTATTTTAAAAATGCGAAAAAAAAAAATAAATTTATAGTTGTGGAACAATCATGTTGCCTTTTCTCGGTATACTTGCTTAAAATTTTACATAAGAATAAATTTTTAGCTAAAATATTGAACCTTAAATGGACTTCGTGTGTGTGCACATATTCAGTAATTAAGCTGAAAAAAGTAATGTTACTGCCCTTATTTCAAAAAAAAGAAAAACGCAAAGAATTTGCAGAACCCATGTACAGTGGGAATCGATGATATGTGAAGACCTAATGAGAAATGTTCAAATGTGATTTTAAAATCAGCACAACGTTACGAAGTGGAGGTAAGTCAAACCATACATGACTTCCGTGTCATGATTATCATGTTTGGATGTGTCGTTTACATTCGCCATCTATTCACGTCACGTGATACCACAATTAGTATATGTGGAGCTAGCGAAACGCCCGTGAGTGCACTATAAGCGTGGTATGTTGGCATGCTCTTACATAACACGCGTGTCAGTATTATGATGTTTACACCAGTCATATATTTTCGTCGTCCATTGACGTCACTTAACACCAAATTTGGTATATGCGGAGCTAGCAAAACGGCAGTGAGCGCATCATGAAGTGCCCAATATACTCCAACGTAGCGTTGACGCGCGCGCACGCTGGGTACAGTGATGCTACGTTAGCAAAACGCGAGCCCTCTACAGTCTGACGCCAGGCACGACCGGCGCGACCCGACGGCAACCGGTGCAGAATGCGACATGCTGCATTTCGCGCCGATGTGTAACTCAGGCGACACGGCGTCTACCTCTTTTCGTGACTGAGGCACGCCGGACGCTCTGAAACGCGCACGTGTCAAAGCAACGCTTCGCGGCGCGCGCCAGCGAGTATGTGGCAGGACCGGCGCCTTGCGTCGCAGCGTGGGCGTGACGCGTCGGAACGAACGCCGGCAAGCACGCGCCCCGCGTCACGTTGAAATGTATTGGCGCTTTTACTGTGGCATGTAGTCATGTTCTCACATGACACACATCTCATGATTATCACGTTTGCACCAGTCATATACCTTGGTCATCTAATGACATGACATAATACCAAATTAGGCATGTGAGTGTGGCGTGTATTCTTGCTGTTACATGACATGCATATCGTGATTATCATGTTTATATGTGTCATTTACCTGTTCGCGTCATGTAATACCGAGTTTGGTACATGTGAAGCTAGCGAAACGGCCGTGAGCGCATGATGAGCGTAGCATGTAGTCATGCTGTTACATGAGACCCATATAATATTTATCATGTTTGAACCGGTATCATACCTTCGTCATCCATTCACGTACCATTATACAAAATTTGGTATATGTGACTTTGGCGAAACAGCCGTGACGCATCATGAGCATGGCATGTAGTCATGCTGTTACATGAAACGCATGTCATGATTATTATGTTTGCACCAGTCACATACCCTCGTCATCCATTCACGTACCGTTATACAAAATTTGGTATATGTGACGTTGGCGAAACGGCCGTGGCGCATCATGAGCATGGCATGTAGTCATGTTGTTACATGACACGCATGTCATGATTATTATGTTTGCACCAGTCACATACCCTCGTCATCCATTCACGTACCGTTATACCAAATTTGGTATATGTGACGTTGGCGAAACAGCCGTGACGCTAGCGAAACGGCTGCGAGCCCATCATGAACATGACATATAGTCATGTTGTTACATGTCACCCATGTTATGATTTTCATCTTAAGGTCTGTCGCTTGTGTTCGCCTCGCAATCATGCCATACTATACCAGTTTTGCAACACACCATGTGAGCGAAACCAGCGCAAGAGCCGCAGGACCATGAAAGATAAATCTCACAATCATGACATACATGTCATTATTTTCATGTTATGACTAGTCAAATATGTTCTTCATACAGTCATATGTTATACCATACCAAGAACGTATCGTGGCCAGGAGAGCTAAAGGTCGAAGGCGGCTAGATAGATAGATAGATAGATAGATAGATAGATAGATAGATAGATAGATAGATAGATAGATAGATAGATAGATAGATAGATAGATAGATACGCTCGAATTCACCGAAGTTTGCTTAAATGTGCTTTGGATAAAAAAACATGGCAGCATATCCACGGGGTGAATGATGGAGAGTGGGGCGAAGCATCCGTCCGTCCATTCGTTCTTGCTTCTGTCCGTCCATGCGTCCGTCTGTGTGACCGTCCGTGCGTCCATCCACCCGTCCGTGCATGTGTCTGTTCGTTCGTCCGCAGTCCATCCGTGTGTCCATCCCTGCGTTCATCTATGCATCCGCCCCTGCATCCGTCCATGCTTCTACCGTCCGTGCAGCCATTCGTGCGTCCGTCTATGCATCTGTCAGTGTGTCCGTTCGTCCTTCAAGTCAACATTCCAAGTACCACCATCTCGCAACTTTTGATGATATATTCCGTATATAGAAGCACCGCCATCCAGCGGACATTCCAAAGACTAAACGGGAGGTGGCACACGCACACTTTCTTATGGCTTGCGCTTCGTGTCTACTTCCCACTTTTAACCACCTCGAGTTTATGGTATATACTAGTTCACTGTACTCATGGCACTGCGGCCCAACGTTCGCTAAACCTTTCTAAAACGAAGGAGGTTATGCCCAGCGAGTATAACGTAGCAACCGTTTCTTGTCAGATAGCGTTCAATGTACATACCAATGGCTGCTAATGGGGAATGAGAGACAGGAGAATTCGGCTTTTAGTTAACGCAGATGCTGCGAATTTTTTATTGTTCAATAACGCACAGGGTAAATCTCCCACCGGCGCCACCTTGCAGGTCAAAGCCTAGACAAGTTACGCACTACTACGAGAAACGAACAGGTGCCGCTTTAAGAAGCTTCGCTCGTAAAAAAAAAATAAATAAAAGCGGCGTCGCACCAAACCTTGCCTTTGACGCTCGTAACACTGCCATCGCACGTCAGAGTGCAAGGCAAAATTTAAGTTTCATGATTCCTCATTATTTTCGCGTCCCTTGTATACGTAAAGAGCGGGTGCAGCTCTTGAGCATTTGTACTGCACACGTGCGGGGTACTCTCGCCCCGTCAGCCCGGCCAGCCTGCCGGCTGCATATAGTTCTCATGGTTGTATGCGGGCCGTGTTGAAACATGTTCGTATTTTGACTGCGCACGCTAAACGTTGGCATATATTCACAGACTATCAAAAACGGCAATTACTTAACCGAATGTAATGTTAAATTAGAAGTTTTACGCTGCATGTGCAGCTGTGCATTGAGCTCATACGCTTTTGTTGTAATATCAAGAAGCATCAAGTGACGCTGCGCAGGAATTTTAGGAAATAGCTGAACACCTATGACGAGTCGCATACCACTTTTACTCAGACATAACACCAGGGAATTCAATATTGCTAACCATAAATACCGGAATTCCAGAGTTTTTGTAACAACTTGTGGTGTTTCTGTGGATGTTGTGTTCTGTCGCAATGTTCTGTTGGATTGTAATTGATGTTCACTGTCTGTGAGAATAAATTTCTCTAAACACCGAGATATCCCATTTCACCCTTTTTCCACAGAGTGCGTATAATACTAGTCCCCAAGAAAGGCCAAATGTCCACGCGACCAGGCCATTGGTGCCCTATTGCCCTGCTTAATGTAGATTACAAGCTCTTGGTCAACATTCTGGTTCACCGAATCAGGCCGTCTCTTGCACCTTTAATCGCTCCTCACCAAGTTTGTTCCGTTCCGGACCGAGAAATACACACCCATATGGGGTTAACACGAGACATCATTCATTACACCAATAGCCTATGGGCGCAAGGATTGTTGGTTTCTTTAGATCAGGAGAAGGCTTTCGATTTCATAGAACATGGCTACTTACTAAATCTTTTATATGCATTCGGATTCCCCGATAAGTTCATGGACCTCCTTCACGTGATGTGCACACATGGAGAAAACACCTGTTACATGGATTCCCGAAATAGTCACCACTTTCACGTCATGCGTGGGGTTCATCATGGGTGTCCACTCTCCCCGTTTTATTCATCCTTGCACCAGAACCTTCCTAAGGGTCGATGAACGTGACCCGCAGAATTGAGGCTAACCCTACATCGTAAGAGTCAAGTAAAGATCAGTGCATATGCAGATGATATTACTCTATATGCACATAATAAGCAGTTGCTGCAGCATGGTATTGATACTTTCAATCATTTCAGCAATCTCTCCGCTGCAAGTTTAAATTTTTCTAAAAGTCAGTATTTCTTTATTGGCAACCCTAACGGTCGTATCAGCGATCACGTCGCCTTTACAGTGGTCTCCTAATATTACAATAGTAGGCGTTACTTTCAGCGTTTGGTGTACAGGACTGCATCTGGTCATCCGTTACACGAACTCTTCAAGTTGATGTAAAAGTAGCCAGGCACTTCAACTTCCCCTTCATGGAACGCCAATACTTACTTATCTCAAATGGTTTACCTCGGAAAACTTTGCTACTTTTGCCATCCAGTAGAATCGCCACTCCACGTCTCCATGAAAGTGCAAAGCTGCATTAGTTCATTTTTTTTTGTCGGTGGCACAGAATTATTATCAAGTCCGGCGTTAGCTCAACCACGAAATCAAGGCGCTTTTGGATTTTCCGGCGTTTCCGTCACGACTTCCACGTTGTGCTTCTATTGCTTCTATCGCACTGTATTCCGAATACTAAGCAATGATGGCACGGCCACTCGGACACTGGATCACTACCATGTGGGGCCATTACTCAGTGTCTCCAAATTGACCAAGATTCCCAATCAACTGAATTACCATCTTTGTATCGTGCCCTTCTGGCATTTCACCGACAGTTGGAGACGACGTGTCCAGAGATAGAGGTGGACGAATCTAATGTGTTGGACAGAATTCCGCTCTGCTACGGCCCTTTGTGCCCCAGCATCGTCAATCTATAATGAACCGCCCTTGGAAATCAATAACTACAGCAGTGTTGCCAGGACATCTCCAGGACTTAATTTTATCTGGCGGTTGGGCTGAGTCTTGCTACCCACTCGAGATCGGTTGCAGCGATAGCAGGTGGTTCGCTCTTCCACTTGCCCTGATTGCGTCATGGTCGAGACCAATCGACATGCGACAATTTATTTTGTGGTCTCCCGCCTTTTTTTTTGGCGTGCGGTACATACTGGTTTTCGGGGACAGGGTGTGCGAACATTCGTGTCCAGCGGCCGATTCCCTTGCGGGTGCTTCTCGGCTTAAATAGTTGCGGGGCTGTCCAGCCTTTGGCGAAACCGATGCGAGGCCGTGGCTGCGAACTGCCGCCGGCGTGCTTTGTGGCGATGCTTTGCCGAATATGACGAGAGATTCTCGCGTTTCTCTCTGAGAAACATTTCAAATGAGAAGCATTTCTTAGCGACCTTTGTTGACTTTGAGCGTATCTATCTATCTATCTATCTATCTATCTATCTATCTATCTATCTATCTATCTATCTATCTATCTATCTATCTATCTATCTATCTATCTATCTATCTATCTATCTATCTATCTATCTATCTGTCTATCTGTCTGTCTGTCTGTCTGTCTGTCTGTCTGTCTGTCTATCTATCTATCTATCTATCTATCTATCTATCTATCTATCTATCTATCTATCTATCTATCTATCTATCTATCTATCTATCTATCTATCTATCTATCTATCTATCCGCCTACGACTTTAGCTCTCCTGACCATTGCGATAATGGTATCGATACCAAACGAGGTATGGCATAACATAACTGTATGAAGAAGATATTTGACTAGTCATAACATCAAAATTATGACATGTAAAATGAATGTCATGATTTACAGTTCATGGTCCTGATACTCTTGCGGTGGTTTCGTTTACATGGCATGTGGCAAACCTGGTACGGTTTGTTATGATCGCAATGCGCACACAAGCGATAGGCCTTAAGGTGATAATCATGACACGCTTGTCATGTAACGTCATGACTACATGCCACGCTCATGATGCGCTTGGGGTCGTTTCGCTATCTTCACTTTTACGAAATTTGGTATTTCGGGACGTGAATGGATGACGAAGGTATGGTACTGGTGCAAACTTGATAAACATCAGATGCCTGTCATGTAACAACACGACTACACGCTACGCTCATAATGCACTCGCGGCTGTTTCGCTAGCTTCAAATATGCTGACTTTTATTAAGTGGCGTCAATGGATGACAAAGGTATGTGACTGGTGCAAACATGATAATCAACAGGTGCAGGTCATATAAGAACATGACTACATGCCACAGTCGAGGCGCCAATGCGATTCGACGTGAGGCGGTGTGCGTGCTCGCCGGCGTTCATTTCGTTGCGTCACGCCGCTGTTGTCACGCCAGGCGCCGGTCCTGCGATATACTCACAGGCACGTGCCACGCCGCATCGCTTTGACGCATGCGCGTTTCAGTGCGTCCTGCATTCCTCCGTCACAAACAGAGGGCGACGCAGCGTTGTCTGGATAACGCATCGGCGCGAAATGCAGCATGTCGCATTTCGCACCGGTTGCCTTCGGGTCGCGCTGACGGACGCTGGTCGCGCCAGTAGTGCCTGGCGTTAGACTATAGAGTGCTCGTGTTTTGCTAACGTAGCGTCACTGTGCCCAGCGTGCGCGCGCGTTAGAGCTACATTTGAGTATACTGAGCCCTTCATGATGCGTCGCGGCGGTTTCGCTAGCTCCACATATGCCAAGTTTGTGGTTACGCGATGTCAATGGGTGACGAAATATATGTCTGGTGCAAAGATGATAATCCTGACACGCGTGTCACGTAAGAACAGGACAACGACGAATGAGATTACAGCCTAGAAGGATGCGTGTTTATGTGCTTTCGTGTTTACCCCGATCTTCGCTCCGCGCTTTTAGCGCGCAGCCCTTTTAAGGGCTACATATGACGCGCCAGCGAGGCAACCGAAAAAAAAAAAAAAACGTGGCAGCATATCCACGGAGGGAATGATGGATAGTGGGGCGAAGCATCCGTCCGTCGATTCGTTTTTGCTTCCGTCCATCCATGATTGCGTCTGTATGGCCACCCGTGCGTCCTTCCGCCCGTCCGTGCGTGAGTCTGTTCGTGCGTCCGCACGTTCATCTGTGCGTCCATCCCTGCTTTCGTCCATGCATCCGCTCCTGCGTCCGTCCTTGCGTCCATCCGTCCGTGCAGTCGTCCGTGCGTCCGTCCATGCATCTGTCTGTGTGTCCGTTCGTCCACTTATTCAACACTCCAAGTACCACCATCTCGCATCTTTTCAGCATATTGTTATGCCAGCGAGTCCTCGTCAAACGTCCGTGCCTCTGAAAAAGGCAATCTGGGTCAAGGCCAGCCCGCATTCCGCCTGGCGCGAACAACTCCACGGCGTGAACACGCGCGGCGCCTCTCTGGCCCACGTGCATTGAGTCAGTAGCGCACGTGACAGCGAGCCGGCGTCCTCGTGTCTGGTGGTCTGACGCATGGCGCGGCGACCCCATTGGAGGAGTCTGCCCTGACGACCAGCGGCGCTTCTGATTGGACATTTTGGTTGGACCCGGTGCAAATAAAAGAAGCCCTGCGGCGTGTCGCGATCGGCGGTCCTATTGAGAGAGGAGTCCCCATGTCGGAGAGCCGACATGTGTGTGAGTCGGCGGTCTTAGGCGAAAAGTTGACCTATGTATTAGAGAGGAGAGCTCGGCTCTTCGAGTCTCTGTCGGCCCCAGTGCCGAAATTGTAACGCCTCTGTATATATGCTGTACATAAACCTTGTTTAACTCACCGTCGTCTCGTCCGCTCGTCTTATCAGCTCTGCGCAGAAGCAGTCGCGAGCTGAGAAACATACGCTACCAAACGGCTGGTGACCTTCCCGGCGGAGTTGAAAGCAGTGGCGCCTTCGGGGCCGTGATGGCGTCCCCGTCTTTCGCAACAGTGGTGGCAGCGGTGGGATCGGTCCGTCGTTCGCAACAGTGGTTGGCAGCTGCGGGATCGGCCGGCGTCAGCGACATCGATGCGGTGAGTGCCTGATGTTTTCCCCTCAGTTCACCAGACTACTCTAGCTCAGGTTGTAGTAGTTTAGAGAAGGGCTGTGTGAAGCATTGAAGTGAGCTTTGATCGTTTCAAGCCAAGTCGAAGCGCTTTGAAACCAAAGTTAATGCAGAGGGGGTAAACACGGGAGTGTGAAAAATTGCTTGCGCGTCTTGCTAGTAGGCTTATAGTGGGTACGGCAAGTAGATTCTTAACAGGGGCAAACAGCAAGAGGCTAGTGTGAACGATGGAGAACCTTAAAGTGAAGGAACTCATCGAAATTTGTGAGGAACTCGGCATTACTTTGGGCCGTCCGAAACGAAAGCAAGCGATCCTTGAGATCATGAAGGATGAGGGAGTGTCGGCTGAGGAAGTCGATGAGGCCTGGGTGGATATCAAAGCACGTCGCGAGGAGGCTGAAAGGCGAGAAGCTCGCGAACGTGAAGAAGTTGAAAGGCGCGAACGTCGCGAGCGCGAGGAGGCCGAGAGACAGGAGCGCCTTGAGTTAAAACGAATAGAATTGGCAATCCTACAGTGTTCGCAGGCGCCTAGCGTAGCTTCTCCGACGATTCAGGGCAGCGGTTTTAGAATTCGGGACCAACTGCCACCGTTTGTAGTAGGCGAGGACATGGCGAAGTATCTCGTCAAGTTTGAACACGTCTGTGAGCGAAACGCTTTGGAGCGGTCTCTTTGGGCGCAGAACCTGTTAGCTCTTCTTCCCGGCGAAGTGTCTGACGCGATAACTTGCTTGTCGAGGGAAGCGTTTGAGAGCTATGACGAGGTTAAGGAAGTGCTCTTGAGACGTTATAAGTTGTCACCCGAGGCTTTCAGGCAAAGGTTCCGGTATGCTAAAAAGGGGAATGAGTCACACGTTGACTTCGTGTCTCGACTTAAAGCCGATTTAATTGAATGGCTCAAGGGCGAAGGTGTTTATGACGACCGCGATAAAGTGGTGGAATGCGTTGCATTGGAGCAATTCTACCGCTGCATCGAGGAGGATGTCAAACTTTGGCTGCAGGACAGACTTGGGGACGTACAGTTAAACAAGGCAGCTGAGTTAGCTGAGGAGTATTATACTCGCCGAAAGTTGCACAGCAGGGCAGTGCGCGTTGAAAAGGATGAAAGGAAAGAGGGCTTTTCAAAGAAACCTGATCAACGGAGACCCGATCCGCACCGTAATTTCAAGAAGGACCCGTCTCTTACGAAGGACAGTGTAGGGGAAGGGCAAACAGAAGCGGAGAAATCGAGTGAGGTTTCTACCACACAGGCATTTGAATCGGAAAACAACGGAAGCCGCTAATCTGCTACAACTGCAAAAAGGAAGGGCACATCGCGAGAAACTGTCAGGAAAAGTTTGCTTTCGCAACGATCCGAGAATCAGAAAAAAACATTCGGTTGTTGGAGCCGTATCTCCAAGAAATTAGGGTGAATGAGAAAACGTGCCGAGCACTTAGAGACTCAGCGGCAACCATGGACGTTGTCCATCCTTCATTGGTGTCTCCGGATGACTTCACAGGAGAATGCGCGTGGATCAGGCAGGTCGCCGAGGAGCAGAGTGTTCGCTTACCAATCGCCACGGTTGTCATTAAAGGCCCGTTCGGTGAGCTTCGCACCGAAGCGGCTGTGTCTGCCGCGCTAAATGATCGTTTTCCTTATCTTTTCTCCAACAACTCAGAGCAGCTTCTCAAAGAGCAGGGCAAATTGTTCTTCCCCAACTTAGCGTGCATGGCTCTCACGCGATCGCAAGCGCGGAAGCTATCGCGGCAGCTTGATCTGGTTCAATGTGGTGAACTCTCAAGTGACCTTGTCGGCGGGTCGACGGAACCCCAGAAAGGAAAGTTTCCGCATGAATCATGTGAGCAGTCACGCGAGCGGCCCGTCGCCGAACCGACCGGCGCGGTTTCCGTAGAAAGGGGAGACGACATGGCGCCATTGAGTCAGAGCGAGAGGGTTGCAACGCTCTCGCCTGTAGCGGAAAGTTGGAGCGAGCTGCCGAGAGTCGATCGAGAGACGCTCATTCGAGAGCAGCGTGAGGACCTCTCGATTGAAGCGCTAGTGGAAAGCCACAAAAACGCGGCACAAGTGCTGTCGAAGGAGCACTGCGAGAAATCGGTGAAGAAGCGTGCTTTTGAAGTTGATAATCAGGTAAGGCTGCTGCAGCCGTCCAAAAGGAACAAGCTTGAGGTTGATTGGGAAGGGCCCGCAAAAGTAGTATCGAAGCTTTCTGATACCAATTGTGAATTTAAATTAGGAAGGCGGCCGAACAAAGTTTATCACGGTAACTTGAAAGCAGTCGTAAATTTACATTTAAGTGCTTCAGAGGAAGAGGAAGCAGAAATTTTGAGTTCTAGCGAGGTAATTGAAGGGGGATCGAAAGTAATCCGGGAGCAGATAAACCTAGAGCCTAGCTTAAGTGAAGGAGGACCTGAGAAAGAGGACCTGAGAAAGATTGGTTCCGAGTTTGAAGACGTGTTTTCGGACCGCCCCGGAAACACGAGGGTGATCGAACACGATATCGAGCTAAGCGGTGAGGAGTCAATCCGTAGCAAGCCGTATCGTTGTTCCCCTGTGCAACGTCGAAAGTGTGAGCCGCTCTTGGTGCCGCATAGGTATCGTCGCCTAAAAGTGGCCGGTTACTGAGGTGGAGCACGTTGCTCCACAGCGCAACTTTGACGTTCGCTAAAAAAAAGGGGGGAAAGCTAAACGCTAATGGAGATGCATTGAGTAGTGCGTTCTAGCTAGTACCTTCTCAACCTTTCGGTTTCTGGCTGGCGATTCGGGGCAAAATTTTGACCTCATCACGACCTGGGCTGAGCGCTCTCGTTCAGAGTGATCTCAAGGGGCCAACTTTATGTGGTATTCTGATTCGTTGCGTTGTTGTACGTGTGAAAATTCGAGTTGTCATTTTAAGGGTCTTTTGTCCCACATGTGCCTCTTGATGTAGAGGGAACGAAATTCCGATAGACACTTAGCTAGGTATATCTTGTACTATACTTTGTCTGGTGTTCTGTCGGGTGACCGAAGGCACTTGCGTGTGTCGTGTGTTGTCTGTTGTCGATCCGTTCTTGGCAAGTTGCAGAACCATCGACAAGCGCTGAAACCGAAGATGGTCAGAAGTGACGAGTGAAGCTGGTCGACAAGTTGTGGCGACAAGCCAGTGGAGCTGGGATCCGTCGTCAAAAATGGGATGTGTTCCTGGAACAGTCTGGAGCTGTATTCTCCCCATGGCCCTGGAGGCGAACCTGGAGGGACCTGGCGAACGAGCGCACCTGACATCCGAGCCCCGTGGAAGCAGCTCGTCTTTCCGGTGCATTGTCTGGCGGCGGGGGTGCTGTTATGCCAGCGAGTCCTCGACAAACGTCCGTGCCTCTGAAAAAGGCAATCTGGGTCAAGGCCAGCCCGCAGTCCGCCTGGCGCGAACAACTCCACGGCGTGAACACGCGCGGCGCCTCTCTGGCCCACGTGCATTGAGTCAGTAGCGCACGTGACAGCGAGCCGGCGTCCTCGTGTCTGGTGGTCTGACGCATGGCGCGGCGACCCCATTGGAGGAGTCTGCCCTGACGACCAGCGGCGCTTCTGATTGGACATTTTGGTTGGACCCGGTGCAAATAAAAGAAGCCCTGCGGCGTGTCGCGATCGGCGGTCCTATTGAGAGAGGAGTCCCCATGTCGGAGAGCCGACATGTGTGTGAGTCGGCGGTCTTAGGCGAAAAGTTGACCTATGTATTAGAGAGGAGAGCTCGGCTCTTCGAGTCTCTGTCGGCCCCAGTGCCGAAATTGTAACGCCTCTGTATATATGCTGTACATAAACCTTGTGTAACTCACCGTCGTCTCGTCCGCTCGTCTTATCAGCTCTGCGCAGAAGCAGTCGCGAGCTGAGAAACATACGCTACCAAACGGCTGGTGACCTTCCCGGCGGAGTTGAAAGCAGTGGCGCCTTCGGGGCCGTGATGGCGTCCCCGTCTTTCGCAACAGTGGTGGCAGCGGTGGGATCGGTCCGTCGTTCGCAACAATATATTCCTCATATAGAAGCACCGCCACCCAGCGGACATTCCAAGGACTGAACGAGAGGAGGCACACGCACACTTTCTTACGGCTTGCGCGTCGTGTCTACTTCCCACCTTTAACCACCTCGAGTTCATGGTATATACTAGTTCACTGTATTCATGGCACTGCGGCCCAACGCTCACTAAACCTTTCTAAAACCTAGGAGGTTACGCCCAGCGAGTATAACGTAGCAACCCTTTCTTGTCTTCTGTGCGTTGTTGAACAATAAAAAGTTCGCAGCGTGCGCGTTAACTAATAGCCGAATTCTCCTGTCTCTCATTCCCCCTTAGCAGCCATAGGCATGTACATTGAGCACTATCTTTTATTGTTCAACAAGGCACAGAAGAAATCTCTCACCGGCACCACCTTGGAGGTCAAAATGTTGTACTTGTTACACACTACTACAACGGCTAAACAACACAGCAGCATGTCGTCGTGGCAGCCTCGGCATCATCTTCAGTGCCAACACAGCAGCAGCAGGCGCAATCCAAACCAGCACGCTCTAAGAAAACCTAGCCACAAAAAGTCGGCAGACATCATACTGTTGCCATCTCTCCGGCTTCGAGCAAAGTGAAGGCGCACACCGGAGCTTGCTCGTCTTCTACCACGGCCGTGGCTATCTGCAAGGGATAGCCCCCTGGCCGCAACACCTCCGCATATCCTTCAACTACTGCGACCGCGAGTAAACGGCGTCCGCCTCCAGTGAGCGCGGCGTGCCCTCAAGCATGCCTTCGCGTTCTGATGGTCCCCACGTTGTTGGCGACCTTTCTCCGAGTGGATTTGTGGCCATCATTGTCTTTCGGCCTGTCTGGAAGAAGGCTAACTTCCTGGCTGCATCGAGGGATGCGATCGCCGCCTTTCTTTCGGGGTTCCCAGCCACCCAGCGAGTGTGGGTCAATTTCCGGCGCAATCTTGTTGCTGTCGACACCTACCCTACCGCCGATATGACTGCCCTATTTCAGGTTGAAACGATATGCGCGACCAAGGTTCGAGCCAAACAACTCGACCTGAACACCTGTGTTGGCACGGTCTTTGGAGTGGACCCAACGATCCCATTCGAGGACCTCGTCGACAACATTGCTTCACCTGGCCCCTCGTGTCCGGTGCACGCAGAGCCGACTGCCTCATTCTCACCTTCGCCGGGACTACCGACCCACCGGATATACTGCTTTACAAGCAAAGGCGCCCTGTTCGACCCCATAAGCCCCGGCCCCTGCAGTGCTCCCGCTGCGGCCGCTTCGTGCACGCAACCACCACCTGCTATCGGGACGAACGGTGCCTGCGCTGCGGCATCATGCACGGCCTAGGATCGTGTGCAGCACACCCTCGTCGCATAAACTGCAGCGGGAAACACCCTGCAACCGAGCCCCACTGTCCAGCCTGGCAACTCCATCTCAAGGCCGCGGTCGTCATGGCCTCAACCGACGGCACCATGACTCACCGCCAAGCCCCGCAGCACGCTAGAACCCCTGGCAGCAACGCCTCCATCAACAAGGGTCGCTCCTTCCGAGATGCGCTCGCTGGTACCCGCGACCTGACCTCGGAGGCCGCCCCTTCTCCCACAACGAGTGCGCCCGTCGTCCCCACTACAACGACGACGGCCCCGCCCTCATCTACAGCTCAGCCGGCCCCTACCGTCATCCAAAAGCGCTCGACGGTGACGCAGACACCACGCGCTTTTTCACAAGCGCCGGTTCCTGTCACCGTCACCAGAAGCACGACGACTGAGCCCGCTACCTCGACATCGCAGCAACCTAACATCCAAACCAAGAACGACATCCTCAGTGCTCTTGCTACGGGACTTCGAATGGCACTCAGGGCCCTACTAGTTGGCTCCCATGAACGCAATTTCGCTGTTGTGCCCCTGCTCACCTTTAATGCTCTTGCTGAAGAGTTTGGCATCTCCTTGAACGAACCACCTGCTTATCGTGAATTCTACTCTGGCCCGTTTTTAAACGTGCGCATCATCACTGTACCGCTGGCCTTCTTTGTGGGAGTCCTAGTCGAGTGCGAGTGGCATGCTGGTTTTATTCTTGCGTGCGTGCGCTTATTTCGTCCTTTTTTTCGCTTACTCAAAGTCAATTCTTTCCTGCGACGTTACATCGCGCCGTGTACCACGCCTGCTTGTGGAGTCCCACAAAACTGTTTACGTACGCTGCTCCGAGCTGCTTTACTGCTTTTTTAAAGTGCGAATGCACTTTATAAGGGACCCTGAATCCGCCGTCCGCGGTGCGCCTCCTCCTATACCCTAGCAACGGCACGAGGAGCGGACAGGAGCGTCTGTAGCAACGGCGCAGCGACGTCACACACCACGTGATTGCACGTGCTCCGCCCTCCGCTCCGGCTCCCGCACCGCTCTCCGCGCCGTGACGTCATGGCGCGCTGTGCAGCTGGCGCCTCCGCGCCGTGGCTGCGCGCGCCGCGGCCCTCCTTGCACCCCTCTCCAGCGCCGTGACATCACGGCGCCATGCAGCTGGCGTGCCTCTCCCCCGTTAGCTTTGCACTCACTCTCGGCGGGGGAGTTTGCGTTACTCAATGGCTGATTCCAACGGATTTTAACTTTAGTCACCCTCATAGCATTACCCCGTGTATTCGCTCTTAACAATGTTCACCCTCGGGGAAATGCTTGGGAGTTTTTTTTTTCTTCGTCGGCGCGTCGCACCCTCAGAGTAAAAACACTCTCCCCTTTTCTATCAGTTTGGGAGCGCCCTAACTTCTTTCCACTTGCCCAGCGTTTTTTTTTCAGTTTTTTCTCTCTCTCGTTTTTTCTCTCTCCCTCTTCACGGGTGCCTCTCCTCACCCACAGCTTCTCGGTCGTCTTTCCGTGTATCGCGGGTTTCTTGCGCGCGTGCGTGATACGAGCGATCGAATGCTTTTGACTACCCTTCTCTAACCCCTTTCTTTTGTCTCTTTAATTCCCATTCCCCCATTCCATGCGTAGAACTGTGGAGGTGCCCTCCATTGAGAGAGGCAGTATGCGCTTTTTTTCTTCCTTTTCCCCTTTCAATGTCACTTAAGAACATGACAACATACCACGCCCATAGCGTGCACGCGACCATTTCCCTAGCTCCACATATACTAAATTTGGTATCACGTGACGTGAATAGATGACGAAGGTAAACGACACATCCAAACACGAGAATCATGATACGGAAGTCATGTACGGCATTATTTACCTTCGCCTCGCAACGTTGTGCTGAATTGAAAGTGATATATATATTCGCCTTTCTCATTCGCGCTTCGCACATCATCGATTCCCACTGTACGTGGGATCTGGCAGTTTTCATCTTCAGGGATCAAGAGTTTCTGTGGCATTTGTTGTGCCCTTTCGTCAGTGTTGAACACGAAAGGGTAAAACTCATTTTTCGACGGACGGGGTGCTAAGCAGCGCCCGTTGAGTTGTTATTTGTGATTTCGTTCTTAAGCAATTCGTTCATTGCACCTGTTGCATCGTTATGCCATTGTATAATGACGTTGCATTGAGTTCTTGTGCGCATGTATGCCAACATTGTCATGTATATTGAAGCAATGATGTCTTCATTGCAATGTAGTGATGTTTCACGTGGTACATAGATGTGCGGAAGTGTATGTGCCCTATTACTGTAATGTTATGAAAGTTTTGTTTTCTGTACATAGTGTAAATAAAAATTTTCTAAGCACTGTTCCTAAATTTTTGTCGATGCCACGGCCTCCTCAAGTGTGAGGCCCAAGGGAAGGCTTTCAGCTCACCCACAGTAGTGTAGCCAGTTCTCTAAATCGTTACCCACTTATTCCAAACACATCTTTAGCTCTACCAGGATGCTGACCGCGACAGCTTCTGGCTCTCCCATAGTAGAGTGCGTGCAGTGATCTAAAGCGTTCAGAATTTATTTAAACGTACGCAGATAGGGGGCTATCTGTTCTGCTTCGTGAAACTGGTAGCAGCTTGCTGCTCTGCCATATGAGATAACGTTGTACGGTAATTTATCGAACATAAGCTCTAAACACTGCCGCAGTTAATGCTGTTCTCGTACTCGCACTAAAGCCTGGGGATTTAACTTGGACGGCTCTTTTTTCGTTACCAGGCCTATTGAAATAAATCACCTGTGATCGACCCTTTGTTTTCACAGTTCCGTACTAGAGAAAGTTAAACTTTATAGATTTCACGCGCGGCAGTCCAGGGGACAAAATCGTTGGCTGGAATGCAGATATTCGCACAGAAAGCATGCAGCTACCCGCTTGTGTTACTTCATGGCTCTCGAGGGCGCCAGTGTTGTCTGACTCTCAAATTACTTGCGTGTTTATCAAAGTATTTCGTTATGCATTATGTGTTCTGCCAAATGCACTAAATTTTCGTCGGCCTCTCTGTGAATGCACAAGAATCAAACCAAATAACACAGATTACGATCGGAAGTTATATAGCATCGCTACTTTTATCATTGACTAGCATTAGCTACGATGGTTGTCAATGTGGATTTTGGTAAATATTAGTCGACTGACTATGTTGTTGACCAAACAAAACTGCAAAACGAACTATCACTTTGTAAAATGAACTAACAAACTATAAATCAACTAACAAAATACCATGTTATAAGTATGTAACGGCTTCGATTATTGTCGGGAAAGGGCAACTGTAACATTCGAAACAAGAGGCTAAGTAACAACACTTTCATGAGCAGAACATCCCGCTTAGTGATGCACACGAAAGGTACCGTCAAGGCACGCTTATGAATATCGTTTTTACAACAAAGTTGACAAAGATGTAGGCTTAAGCGTGTTGGAAAACACACTTGCCAGTAGACTAAGAGCGCGAGGACACAGACGCAGCGCAGTGCATTTTTTTCTTCTAGTCTTATAGCGTCCCAGAGCTGCAAGTCTGCTGCCTCAGAAATTAATTTTTGGCGCAGTGCGTCTGGCTGTCTCGCTTACTCTAATTTCACTTACTGCATGGGTCAGTCGTGCACTGCTACGCCACGTTTTCTTCAATTATAGGTCACTCGGTTTTGCTAGCCAACTACCACCCCAGCATATATTGGAGCCCATAAGTATGTGCAACGCTTTCCCGGCAACCACGGAGAACGACCACGTTGACAACAACAACAACAACAACAACAACAACAACAACAACAACAACAACAACAACAACAACAACAACAACAACAACAACAACAAGAAAAAAAATCTCATTGTTTCTTTTTTTGTTACATGAATGCTTAGCACACATCAATTTCTACGCTGCATGAAATCTGCATTTTCTTTTCACTGCGCAGCTCAATATATCTCAGCCAGTCGTATTTTCGTTCACACGAAACCCTTTCCGCTATCCCTTAAAGCATGTTTAATGATTAAATGGAAACCTTCACGTCATTTTCGAAGGAGTGACGTTAGAAACTAATAAATCACAGTGGAAAAATTTTTGCAGCTTCTGTTGTTTCAATCCGGGTCCCTAGGCTGCCAATTGTAGTGTCCCAGCCACTAGGCAGGATGTGAATACAATTATATCACATTAATTCCTTGTGTTTTCGAGCACCGTGATTAGGACTCTGACAGACTGCCTGTCAGAGCCCTGTTTTGGTTTACACGAACCACCTTTATCGTACCAGCCACGTTCGTACCATAAGCCTTAAAGTCTGAACTGGTACGCGTTGGATACTATTCCTGATTACAGCCGCCGCAATTATAGAGGAGGCCAAATGCAGCAATATCCACGCACCTAGATTTAGCTGCGTGTTGAAGAGCCTCACGTGTTTAACACCAATTAGGAATAAGGCACTGCGACACTTCCTCATAATCACATCGTGTCTTTTCCATGTAAACGTTAAGATGTGATATCTAGTAGCACACCCAACGATGGAAGCACGCTACAACGTCATTCTGCATAGACAGCGCTACTTGAACATGAAAGAAAGAACAACGAAAAAAGGTGATAAATGTTTAGAGTTGGTTAACATATTAGAATATCACCTTCTACAAAAATTTGTATAAAATATTTCCTTGTGAACTAGCATATAACATTGCCAAAAGGTTAGTGGTTGTATGGTTCAGCTATGAGCGCAGTATAAAGACCTTCTATATTCCGCTTCAAAAATATTAGGCAATCTAGCCAGCACATTTTCGCAATACGTTATTGGAACAATCAATGATGCCGTGCCACTGTTGTTTTGCGCTGTCACGCCCCCAGAGATCTCTTAGCGCATCTTATGTGCTTGCGCAAAATGGTGACAGTTTGTTCAGCTTGGCGGGACCCAGCTGTAGCCTGCAGAAAAAAATTAAGGCAGCTTTGTTGAAGTGATGCGGAGCCTGAAGAAAGTGCGGAAGTGGGAAGCATTCCTTATATATTTTTGTTCTCTTTGTCTTTTCTCTTCTCTTTCTGTTTTGTGTATTAATGTATTTTTTTCTTTTTTTCTCATCATTTGAAACTCATTTATTTTTTCTTACAATTTTTGTCTATTTTTTTCTCTCTTTCTCGCTTGCTTCTTTTTTTTGCAATTTTTACACGTGGTGTTATTTAAAGGGCTCCGCACTAGTATCGGCGTAGAGGTGCTCAAAAAGCAAGAGGGCGAAGACTTTTTTTTTTTTTTTTTGGCGCGAGCGCACTCTACAGCTGGTTATGCCTCACGTGGTTTTGCCTGCGTTACCCG
The DNA here is from genome assembly GCF_013339725.1 of Rhipicephalus microplus. Lineage (NCBI taxonomy): Eukaryota > Metazoa > Arthropoda > Arachnida > Ixodida > Ixodidae > Rhipicephalus > Rhipicephalus microplus. The sequence goes on along the minus strand of NC_051169.1, from coordinate 83,000,921 downwards.
AGTGAGCAGACGACGACATAAAGCAGCCCCCCCCCCCCCCCCTCCCTTCCAAAAAACTGTTCCGCAATGAATGGCCAAGAGTGGTGCACAAGCTAGTCTCCTTTTTTATGTGTGGTTGTTGAAGCGCTCATTTAAACAAAAGCAGCCCCGTTGATGTTGTTGCGTTGTTTTCCGTGCAGGCTTGCTGACGGAAGCGGTCCTCTTCATGACGATGGTGTACGTCGGACCGACGGACTTCGCCATGGTCCTCTACTTCTTCGCCATGTCCATCCGAGAGCTTGCAGTTGCCGGTACGTGGTGAAAATTGCTGAGCATCTACAAGCATCGTGCGCGAAATTGATCTTGAACGCAAGTGTTTAACATTGTTCCCTTTAGGCGCGAACTGTGATGTTTTTTCCTACAAATGTGTTGAATTCACACATACCGAAATTCCGAAGCATTCAATATAACACCCCAAAAAACCTAATAAAGTGTTGTGATGTTTTCTGTCAGTTTGCGTAATTCTAGTAATTAGCGTGAAATTTATTATTTTATTATTATGCAGTTCCTCGTGTTCGTTTTGACATGGAAAAATTCAGTCATAGCCTCCAAATGTGTACCTAATTATTTGACTGCATTCACTTCGAGAAATGACAAGCAGTAGTTTGCACGGTGCCTGTGGAACCCGGCATGCCGAACGGTCCACCGAAAACCGTGGTGCCTACACCAAAGTGATCGACTACAGTCATACGCAGCACATTGAGTGTAAGTCGAGACAATTTTATCATGAAGAAGGCTATATTCATCTAATGAGCATAGTATTGTTGTCCTTTGGCCACAAGTCGGCACAACTAGCAACAACAAGCTGCGAACCAAAGGGAGCCACCGCCGCAGAAGGGGATATACTGCAATACAAAACGGAATGGTGTTCTCACCAGTAAAAAGAGGAATAGAAAAGGAAACGTAATTATCCGCCGGCCTAAAGGGGCCCTGCGACACTTCTTGGGCACAGTTATAAAACGGGGCCGGTAGAATTAACGGAATGAAACATTTATTGCAAAAAAATGCAGTTCAAAATTTACACATTGCACTGAATTGATGTCTGTCTATTTCGGCCATCATGACCGGGCATTTGTACGACATGGTCTGAAGCCTGAGGCAGACAGGTTTGCACTGGCTTTAGTAAGTCTCTTAGCGGGATGAGGCAAAGTTTGTCTTTGTAGGTAGTCGAGGAGAACATGTGGGCCGAACGTTAGCGAAACATGCGGCCTGGAATTTAAACATATCCAAGTTGGCTCGAAGCAAAGTCGTATCACGGGGAATCTGCACTGCGGGTCCGGAGCTCCTCCCCCTTCCGAATATTTTTTCGCCTTGCATTCATAGTGCAAAACAACCATTTGTCTGCCCGGCACCCACTTTAGCTCAAAGAGTTTAGATCAAACAGAATACAACTACGGGAGAAGGAGAAAACCTTCTCAGTCCATATGTGGCTAAAGGTGGTTAACGATTTTTAGTACTTGATACTCTACCATGGGAGAGGAAAAAGTCATTCTGTGGGTGTCACAGTTGATGAGGCCTTGTTGACAACGAACGCCAGGCCTGCGCAGAAGGCGCAGCACATTCACAGCGAAAGCTAGAAGAGCGGCCTTTTAGAGCTTTTTCTGAACACTCATCGGGTAACTCCTGCAAGCACGATTGCAGGGTACCCACTATGACATTATTAATAATACTTTATGGGTAGTAGGCCGGCATTCGCTATCCCTCGTCATTCTTCTTAGAAACGTGGTATCCGCTGAACACACAAGAGAAAATTTGTTCCAATTGTTCATGCAGTGGTGGACGACCATAAGGTATTATGCCTGATGGTGTTTGCGCCACAGTTAATAGGTGATCGAGAACAACCTTTTGTAATGGGTTGGATCATTGGACGACCCACGCGTTGAGCTATTTGCGTTATGTGACGCCTGGTTATTATTTTTTCTATTCTAAAACGCTTTATTAATCATATTACCACGATTACTTTTCCTACATCAAGCCTGCCGAAAGCAAGTTTGCGAGCAAGACCATAGCACCGGCGTGGCTCAGTGATAGAATACTTGGCTGGCATGTAGTTGATCCGGGATCGAGCCCCACTATGTCCTTGGTACTAGGTTTTGTTTTTCTTATTTTGTGCGACAGTGGTTACGGACACTGGCGGCGGCGGCGGCGGACAACTACGATGCCGTGTGTGACCCAAGTTGCGATCTTGTAACAGCTTTCGCTGTAAAAAACAACATAACAAAGAATACTTTCGTGCCCTCATGCAGGGGAGGGGGTGAGTGTAAAAAAAAGGCAGTTGTCACCCTCAGGCCCACCCAATAGCCACGATGCAGCAAAGGATTGCGCCCCCAAGAAAGAATCCTGTGGTCACCCATCAACCGTTGTTATCATTTGACCAGCTCTCTGGTTTACAGCGCAAGATGTTTGTACAAGGCGACTGACCAGCTGCAACTTGTTCGTTCACAATTTCGTTCTCGTTTTAACTTCACTCCGTTGCGTATGTTTTTTTCTTGATGCAGGTTATATGGTGAACCCGTTGGACATTGCCCCTCAATACGCGGGAATCATCGCAGGCCTCTCCGGAGCGATGACCTCTCTTGGCAACCTCACATTTTACCCCATGATGAACCACATCTTCAACACATGGGTAAGTGTGAACAGCAAATACCCAACGCTCGCAAATCAAAGCTCTTGCTGTAAGCTTCATCAGATGAACATTACCGATATGCTTTCTTGTTGTGATGTGATATTATCTGAAATTACCTTTGTAATTTGACCGTCATTGAGATAAAAGCTTTTGAACCCATAACTACTTGTACACCTTCTGTTACGACCTACACAATGAATAAATAATAAAATACAGGTGTTGTACGTCGAGAAAGGTTCAGACACAGCTCGACGAAAGGTGCTTTATGAGGCAGGTATGGCTACCGGCGAGTGGCGTGCACGAGCTACTACTGCAGCCACTGATCATCATCGTCTTCTTCAGTCGCAGCAGAGCGTCCGTTATTAAGATTCATTCCAATTACTTCCCGCGAAATAAGGAGCCATCCTGGCGACTTATGGACAAGTAAACACGAGAGGGTCGTAGCAGGGCTTAAGTCTGGACACGTGTACAGTTTCCTGGCCACGACGACTTTGGCCAGAAGATGGTTCCAGTGGCTCGATGAGGTAATTCACCAGTGACGTTTTTTGTAGTATACAATATGGGCCGTGATACTTGGGGACCAACTTGGTAGAAAGGCCAGGTGTAGCAGAAAGGACATGCAGCCAGACAAGTGAACCTGGATCGTATGAAGTAGAGTTAATTGATGCGTCATGGTGGTGCTTTTGGCGTCCTTGGTCTTGTGTTGTGAATGATCTTGCCAGTTGGCGGCATTCTTCAGCGTATGTAGCAGGCTTGAGACAGAGTCGTGGACTCGGAGGAGTCAGACCTGTATGAAAGAATGGTGTCCATAGTGCAAGGAGGTTCGCGTCCAGTAAAGTAGGAAAAAAAGGAGAGAACCCAGTAGTGCTTTGAATGGCGGTATTATAGGCGAACGTGATAAATGGGAGCACTCGGTCCCAATCGGAGTGGTCTGATGAGATGTACATTGACAGCACGTCACCAAAGGTGCGGTTGAAGCCCTCAGTCATTCAATTGGTCTGGGGATGATAGGCGCTTGTAGTGCGGTGAACGGCGTGGTACTCACGCAGCAATGTTGTGATGACGTTTGACACGAACACGCGACTACGATCACTCAGTAACTCTCGAGGTGCTCTATGACGTAATACGATGTTGTGGAGAACGAAAGTCGCAACGTCTTTTGCTGTAAATGAGGGAAGGGATGAAGTTTCGGCATACCACATGAGATGGTCGACGGGAATTATGATCCAGCGGTTACCGTCTGCAGTGTTGGGAAGTGGACCATAGATATCGATGCCGACACAATCGAATTGTAGGGATGGGCATGGTAAGGGTAATAAGGTACCACTGGTGTGATGAGCGGGAGTCTTTCGTCTCTGGCACGTCGAGCAAGCTCGAATGTACTGTCGTATAAAAAGGTACATGTCACGCCAGTAATATCGGAGCCGTATGCGAGAATAAGTCTTCAGGAAACCTGCGTGGCCACATTGGGGGTCATCATGAAACGTGGAACGAATTTCGGATCGCAGTTGACGTGGTAAAAGAACCCCAGGTGGTCAAAATTTCCGGAGCCCTCCACTACGGGGTCTCTCATAATCATATAGTGGTTTTGGGACGTTAAACCCCACAAATCAATCAATCAATCAGTTGACGTGGTATCACAAGTAGCCACTGACGTCCACTGGGTGCGTAGTTGCGTCGGTACAGCACGTCGTCGCGAGTGGTGAAGTGCTAGACTTACCGACGCAACGTGCGAGTAGGGGGAGAATCCATCCGCTCAGCCAGGATGTATAGAATCATGGCAACCCAAGGGTCCTCGTGTCGCTCAGATGGCATGTTGGCGATGGTGACGGCAGTGGCATCGCAGATAAGACTTTCGCAGCTAGCCAGGTCAGGGGGTAGGGGCGAACGGGAGAGGACATCTGCGTCTGAATGTTTCCGGCCGGTGCGATAGACCACGCGAATATCATATTCTTGAAGGCGTAATGCCCATCGGGCGAGGCGACCACTTGGATCCTTCAGTGACGACAACCAGCAGAGGGCGTGGTGGTCAGTCACGACGTCAAAAGGGTGCCCATACACGCAAGGTCGAAATTTTTCTATCACCCAAATAATGGCGAGGCATTCCTTTTCAGTGACGGAAAAGTTGATTTCGGCTTTGCTAAGAGTTCGGCTTGCGTAGGCAACCACGTACTCTTGGAAGCCGTCTTTCTGCTGCGCAAGAGTAGCACCTAGCCCGACACCACTAGCGACGGTGTAGATCTCTGTGGGTGCCGATGGGCCGTAGTGTCACAGAATAGGCGGCGACGTGAGCAGGTGGTGCAGTTCATGGAAAGAATCGTCACAGGTAGCAGACCAGGCCGAAAGGTCTCTAGAGCCGGCAAAGAGCTTGGTCAAAGGAGTGATGATCATCGCGAAATTGCGGACGAAGCGCCGGAAGTAGGAGAAAAGGCCTAAGAAGCTTCGGAGCTGTTTCATGGTGGTCGATTTGGGAAACGCTGAAACGGCTGTAAGTTTGGCATAGTCAGGAAAAATGCCGTCTTTCGAAACCACGTAGCCAAGGATCGCTAGCTTTCGAGCGGCGAAATGGCACTTCTTCAGATTCAGTTGCAACTTCGCGGCGGAGATACAAGCGAGGACTTTCTCGAGGCGGGCTAAATGGGTTGCGAAATCAGCTGAAAAGACGACAATGTCATCTAAATAACAAAGGCAAACGTTCCATTTGATACCTTAAAGGATAGAGTCCATCATTCGCTCAAACGTAGCTGGCGCGTTGCAGAGGCCGAAGGGCATGATTGTGAATTCATAAAGCCCACCAGGCGTGATGAAAGCAGTTTTTTCGCGATCGGTCTCTGCCACGGGTAGCTCCCAGTATCCAGAGCGCAGATCTAAAGAAGAGAAAAATTCCGCTCCCTGTAGGCAGTCCAAGGCATCGTCAATACGTGGCAGCGGATAGACATTTTTGCGCGTGATTCGGTTGAGACGTCGGTAGTCCACGCAGAACCTGATGGATCCGTCCTTCTTCTTCACCAGCACGACTGGAGAGGCCCAGAAACTGCTTGACGGTTCGATTATGCCACGTTTCAGCATATCGTCGACCTGTTCATTGATGACACGACATTCGACAGTTGACACACGATATGAACGCTGTCGTAATGGTGTCTTTGACCGGTATCTATATGGTGAACAACAGATGACGCTCGACCTAAGGGAGGCTGATTGGGGTCAAACGAGGCTCGAAAACGCTGTAGGAGCTTGATCAGCTGTTTCTGCTGCCCAGACGTGAGGTGGCAATCAATGGACTTGCGGAATACATCCATAGGGTCATTGGCGTCAGTTGCGGGTGTAATGGCACAAGTCGGTAAAAATGGCTTGTCTGGATAGATCGGGTCTTCGAAAATACAATCTAAGGCCTCGAGGCTCCCCCACACTAACCGCGTAGCAGGATATATGTACAAGCAGAAACGTTGCACGCATAAAGTGCCACCGAACCATTGAAAAAGTGGATGACGGCAAACGGGAGGACGATGGTTTGGTGGTGCGCAGTAGCTGTAGTTTGTTGGAACAGGAGCGTCGAGTTAGTGGCAGCATGGGAAAACACATGCACTAGGACGGCGGAGAAAGGCGCGATGGGGACATCAGCTGCGGCAAACACTTTCGAGGGACTGTGGTGGCCGATATCAAGGCAAGGAGTCAACGTGAGTTCAGCACGAGCGCAGTCGACGAGGGCCTGATGGGTAGAAAGGAAACCCCATCCTAGTATGACGTCCTAAGATGAACGTGGAACAACAACAAAGTTGATGGCGTACCACACATCTTGAATAAGAACACGTGCTGTGCACTGATCCATCGGCGCGATGAAATGGGAAGTGGCTGTACGCAGAACAAGATTCGTAAGAGTAGTGTTGTAACTTTTCTCAAATCGCGACACAGTTTTTCACTAATTACAGAAACGACGGCGCCTGTGTCGACAAGTGTCACGTACAGCAACACCTTCTACTAGCACATTAATTTCGTTGGGCGGACAAAGAGGAGGTCTTGGAGAGTTCGACGACGACGCAGTTCTTGCCTCCGGAACTGTGGCCGTCAGTTTTCCTCTCGAGCGGGGCTCGTGCGCCGAAACATCGGGGAGACAGATCGGGGAGGGGGTGGCAATTACCGGCGAGAGTAGACAGGGCGTCATGGGGACAATGTGTCGGCGATAGGGAAAATGGTCGCTGGGGGTTCTGGGCAGCCTGGTAATTTGAAGAATCCCCACTGTCCGGAGGCTGGAAGTTGCGACAGTGACAGTAGCGTGCTATATGTCCCACAAAACCGCATGCAAAACAGATGGGTCGATTATCGAAGGTGCGCCCTGGGTTAACGACAGAAGGTGCGGGGGGCGTAGTAGGATGAGGTGTCATGTATGTAGGCAGCGTCGTATGGTCGGAGGACCCGGTGCCCCTGTATGCGCCAGAGACAGGTGGGGCTGGGGGTCTAGCAACGACGGCAGCGCAGGTCAGCGGCGTAGAGGCAGATGCCGATGAAGGCAGTGCCTGCGTGACCTGTGTCTCAATGACCTGGCGTGGACGAGGGTCTAACAAGCTCAGTGGCTTGGATGCTTCAGCCACAAAAGAAAGTTGACGGGCAACTTTTTCTCGAATGAATATTTCAATTTCAATACTTCAATTTACGTATAATATTTCAGTTTCAACGTTCAATACTTCAATTTCCGTGAATTTTTTCCATGTTCTAAGAGAGAAACAACTAAAAGACGCAGTCTTAAGGGAATGCTGTTTACAGGAATCTTTGAATTGTTCCAGCACTACACAAAGGCCACAAATCACTTCAGTTCAGACGCAAACGTTTTACAGTTCAGACAAATGTTTTACATCTGTTCCTCAACACAAATAGAATTGTGGCTGTTCGTGTTGCAAGATCTAGAGACAGAATGCAAACAAAATGTCTTCATATTTTGTCTTACATGCACTTTCTGGCATCCGTGGCCCACAGTGGAGAGCTTGCCCAACCTGACTCTCTTCACTATTTAGTTACATTTGCCCTATTGCCCGCTTTTTGTGACTGCCAAACATGTCACCGAGTACTAAAGCTGTGGCCGAACTGTGATAAGAAAGGCAGCCAGTACTTTGCTGATCGCATCGACTTATATGCACGCGTAGTCATGACGGCTAGATTGAAGCATCCGCCGTTGTGGCTGAAATTGGTGCTGGATCACACTCTCAGGTTCGCTCAAACATAGATACCCTATAAAATGAATCGGAAGGTAGCAGTCGCTGTTGCTCAGTTGATAGAAGATCGGACACAATATGAAAAGGTGGCAGGTTGGACACCACAGAAACCTCAGTGCAGCTAGACAGAACACAGTGCACCCATACTTTTCTTGGCTTTATTATCGGTTGGTGTCCATAGGTTTTCTGATATGACATTATTTTCACGTTTACTCGTGCAGAAGATTCGGCACGACCACATGACGCCATTGTACGCCGTGAGTGTCATCAGCGGAGGCCTGCAGTTCCTGGCGGCGCTGATCTTCGTGGTCTTCTCGTCGGCCACTGAGCAGGACTGGTCCAAGGACGAGGGGGCTTCGCCGTCGGCCAGCGGGGACGCTCTTTACGGGACCAGCAGCGGCGGAGGCAACAACAACAACGACCCTTACCTGGACACCACTGAAGTGACCGTTAGCGACGGCGGCATCTCGCTAAATGTGATCGTGAAACGGTAGCTCGAGGACGATGTCGAGGCTGTTGCCGTGTGAACGACGATGCCTCGGCAAGCACTGGGCAGGCGCGCCTATTACCTTGACCGAAAGAAGGCCGTGGGACGTCAGAAGTGCGGGTGTAGCCTGAATGGACAAATTCAAGCTCTACGGGATCCACAATCTTCGTACACCTTCACGAGCAAGTACTTCGGACATGCTTCGGGGCGAGAGAAGGTGCTTGAGTAATCAAGGATGACTATTGCCAAAACCGGCGCGTTGCAGAGATACATGCTTGTCGCACCGGATGACAGCGAAAATCGAACGCGAGTCGCGTTGTGAAGCTTAACCGTGTTTGTGAAGAAGCGAATGCGAATATACTTTGCATTTCTTTACTGGCGGTCGCCCTACGCGAGGACACTCTTTGTAAATAGAGCACATCACCCACTTCTGCTCTGGACGCTGTGGTCTTCACCTGAAAAAAAAAAAGAGGCGGTTTGCGTGCTGATGCTCAAGTCTATATTGTTTTCCGAATGACCGAGACTACGCGAGACGAGCACTTCAATTTACATAGCTCTTCCGAACTCTGTCAATGGTGAATCAGCTATGTACTCTGCGCCCTCACGCGACGACAGTTCTGACCGCCCTTACGTGTCTCCCTGAGCACTTGTGGAGTGTTAACGTAATTAAGTGAGGTCAATTGAAGCCGTGCTCAGCTCAGCTTACCCTTGATGACGTAAGTCTGGCTTCTTGAGGCCACAAGCACTGTAACCTGGGTAGTACGGCAAAGTTTGTCACCTCTAAAGCCGTAAAGCACGTCATACCTAGCTGCACTTCGTGCGGGCAGTGCTCAAGAATACAGATGTGAAGGCGTATGCATTCTGTGATGACGTTGTGCGTGCCAAGAACTATGCGAAGTCGTCGAAGTCTGTGACCTGTGTGAGTTGCATGATGTTGCCCTGACAACAGTGGCGACCCACCCAACAGCCAAGATGTTCAAAGCCACCGTGGCAAAAGTGCCACGCAGGCATCACAAGTAACGACTCTTCTCCCGTAATGTCGTGCCCGCAATTAATGTTTTGCTCGCAATGTGCTGTTTGTTATCTCTTCTATATAGGAGTTATGTGCTATGGTAAAAATGAGAGCAGGGAAAAGTGACAGTATGCTCTTGCAGGGCTAGTAATGCTAGCAAAAGCACGCTGAATGAAGACACAAATTGGAGCTTAAACTGCAGTAACTCGCAATTACTTGCTAAATCGAACTAAAAAAAGGCTGTACAAACTGAATCATTCAGTTGCAAGCCTTCTGTGCTGTAAACAGCCTTCCAAGGAGGCAGTCTACGGGGTACGAGCAACCAGCAACAAAATTATTAGCAATATTATTTACGCTCTATTATAAGAAGCAGTTGTTGTGGTGTTTAATGCATGTATATGGGCATACGATTCAAGCAACGCATGTCCTCTCGCCATATCTAAGCCACATTGGATAGCGGAATGCTGAAATTGGTGTACCACATTAAACATCAGTACTAAACATTTTTTTTCGAAACCCTATTTTTTTCTAGGGGTCCACTTGTATGCTACTGTATTTTCTGTGCTCGGTTGCTGGCAAGATATTCACGGACTCAATTCCTGCCACGGCAGTGGCATCTAGCTGTAGGCGAAATGCCAAAAAACAACTCTCCAGGCCAATTCCCTACCCCCCTTCCCCGAAATTGTTTTTCGCTTTTCGCCAGGCGTACATAGCGTAAAATGACCATTTGTTTGCCCAGTCCCCACTTTAATTTCAGAAGGCGCCACCTCTCCACGAAAAAAAAAATACTCTGCATACAACCGCGTCGTGTACTGTGCCATGTCATCATCATCATCATCATCATCATCATCATCATCATCATCATCATCATCATCATCATCATCATATCATCATCATCATCATCATCATCAGTCTGACTACGTCCCCTGCAGGACAAAGGCCTCTCCCATGTTCCACCAGTCAACTCGGTCCTGTGTGCCATGTCAGCACACATTAAAGAACACCAGATGGACCAAGTTTCTGGATCCTTCCACAACAGCTTGCCTTATAACCATATGTTGCTTTTCGCACGTAAAACCCCAGATGTTATATTAGATCATTCTCCTTTGCCCTAGTATTGATAAGTTCTGACTCTGCCAAGATACATGGCCCCAGTTTTCTTAACTGAAGCCTAGCAACAACTTAGCAATACAATATAGTGCACCCATGAGGAAACAAAACAATCAGGAGACATATTCTCATACACAACTGAAGTGCATCCACGTGTTAAAAAATTTTCACTTTTCTTTCAGAGCACCATTCAGCTCCTAGCCAGTGCCAGATTGTGTGTTCATTCACCGGGCCCCGTCGACAGTTATTTAAAGAGCCGAGGCTGTGCAATGCTGTGTAGATGGAAACGTGAGGAAGACATTTATGTGCGAACAAATTGCTTAGTTGTCTTTTTTTAGTGCATTAATGACACACGCTTAACGTTTCTGTAGAGCACGTGTGCTTTCTGATCTTATATCGTGCCCAACCTAACTAAATGAAATTTAATGGGCTCACTGACGTAAGAGGTGAAATACGCATGGGCAATATGATGACTGGAAGTGAGAAATCAAAGCAGAAATGAGAAAAGAAAGGTGTCATGCTCGCGTACTTATGCATTTATGCTTCATATCTGCATATATACACTTTTTATTCGTGTACTTGTGTTTTGTTTCAGATATACGCCTAAAATGTGTGTTACACAAACTGTAGGACATGCACTTAGAACAGTTAAGATACGATTTCACAAGGCGACGTCCTTTTAATTTGTTGATGTTGGCTAAGAGAATTCCAAAGGCTAAAAACACCTCATCCAAATGAAAAAGCATCATTTGAAACAGGAATGACATGCAACTATTCACCAGAAGCAAGGCGGCAAGACGCGTACCAAAGTACACGACACATATTGTTAGAAAACCCAGCTATGTATTTAAAGGAGACGAGCTTTGGAAAAGGAAAACTGGATTTCAGAAGGTAAGCTCGGGAAAGAGAAAGATTATGCTAAGTATATATGAAGGCAGTGCGATTTCTAGTGATGCTCATGATGCTCATGCTATAGGATATATTTGCACCAGGAGCGGACCACTCTGTCTAAACTGGTGAAGAACTGGAAAAGAATGAAAATAATTATTCAGTACGAACAAAAAAGTGCGATCACTGAGATGATGCGAGTATGTATGTTTGAAAGGTCGCCAGTGCTTCAGAGCGTACAGGTGCGATAATCCAAATTAAAAAAGTTTATGAAGACTGCTCGAGCGTGTTAACGAGGATCACGTGTCTCTAGATGAGACGAGGAAAGGGACCAGAGAGTGAGCTGCAGCAAGTTAATAAGAGAGGTGGAGCATATATGAGAGACGTGTGCGAAGATTTGTACTGAAGTTATCCGTGTGTATGCTTTTATGAGCACAGGCATAATGGGATTTTATATTTCATGCGTATACGGTGAAAAAGATTATAGTTCAGTGAACCAATGAGGAACGGGAGGTCACTAAACGTCTGCTGCGATGAAGAAAAAAAGTACAGAGCCTTGTGCAGTACGAAGTAAGCATTGCCTGAAAAGGGGACACAATGGTTTACTCGTGCAATGGATTATTATTCAGGAGGTAGTGCATTCAGACGATCGAGTACGAAGCAGCGGGCAAGTGCAATCCTCGTAAGAGGTTAGTGATGTCTTCTTCCCATCTGCGTAGTCATCTTTAGTCATTCTCTGGCAATTTAGGTTCCTCGTTACCAATTGTGTGTCTCTGGTAGAATCTCATTTCAAAGATGTTGCTGCCCATCTCTCTAATGGCAACACAGCTGCTTCAAACGATAGAAGAGTATTAATATGAACGACCCGTTCTTAGTTTCTGTGCAAGCGTTCTCAGCGCAATTGTTTTACAGTGATGAAGCACAATATGGTTTCACCGAATAATTTCACTGTATATACTGACTCTGTCGCAACTGTTTTCGCCGTCTGCGTTTTTTTTTTGACAACCTCGGAGGCATGATCGTTTGTTTGAGAGGAACAAAAAGTGCACTTGTCTTCAGATTCACATTGAATAAAAGCCATTTTGTTACAAGTGCTCATCGTCTCAGTTTGCATTATTACACCCTCATACAGACAGACATAATGTTCATTTAACGGTAAAGATAAATAATATATTGGTCCTATGAAGTAAATAAAAACTAGGGTGCCATCTGTTTTGGACCATATACTTTCTTATTGGGTGTCAGAACTGGCAATGTGACAGAGGACGCTGCACAGATTGGTGATTTGAGGATTATGTCATACTGGGAGTACATGTATTGATAACGGTGGGTTCAGACTGAGGAGGAGCGGTACATTTCGTGGAAGCATTTTAGTGCAACAAAGTTCTACGTGATGGCATGCAGAGAATCGCGCTAAAATTTTGGGCAAATGAGTATTTTGGGCACAAGAGAAGGCATGTGACTGGTGCAAACACTGATAACCATGAGATTCGTGTCATGTATTGCATTGCACATGAATACACGCCACGCTCATGATGCGCTGGCGGCCGTTTCGCAAGCTTCACATGTACCAAACTGCGGTATTACGCGACAGCGAACGGACTGCATAGGTAAACGACACAACGAAACATGATAATCATGAGATGCGAGTCATGTAACAACATGACTACATGCCACACTCGTGATGCGCTAGCAGGCCATTTCGCTACGTCACATTGCCAAATTTGGTATTACGTGACGCCAGCGAATGGCGAAGATGATGTGACTGGTGCAAACATGATAATCATGAGATGCGTGTCATGTGAGAACATTACTACATACCACAGTCAAGACGCCAATACATTTCTACATGACGTGGTGCGCGTGCTCGCCGACGTTCATTTCGTCGCGTCACGCCAGCGTTGCGACGCCACGTGCCGGTCCTGCCATATACTCGCAGGCGCGCGCCACGCTGCGTTGCTCTGACGCACGCGCGTTTCAGCGCGTCCAACGTCTCTCCGTCACGAAAATAGAGAGACGCAGTGTTGTTCTTGGTAACGCATCAGCACGAAATACAGCATGTTGCATTTCGCACCGGTTGCCGTCTGGCCGCGCCAACGAACGTTGGTAACAACGGTCGTGCCTGGCGTCAGACTATATACAGTACTCGCTCGCGTTTTGCTGACGTAGCGTTGCTGTGCCCAGCGTATGCGTACGTCAACGCTATATAGGAGTATATTGGGCCATAGAGTTTCATACAATTATTGTATGAAACTCTATGATATTGGGCCCTTCATGATGCGCTCGCGGCCGTTTTGTTAGATCCACATATACCAAACTTGGTGCTACGTAATGTCAATCGATGACGAAGTATATGGCTGCTGCAAACATGATAATCCTGACACGCGTGTCATATAAGAACATGACAACATTCCACGCTCATAGCGTGCTCGCGGGTGTTTCGCTAGCTCCACATATACTAAATTTGGTATCACATGGCGGGGATAGATCGTAAACGTAAATGACACATCCAAACATAATAATCATGACACGGAAGTCATGCACGGAATCATTTACCTCCACCTTGTAACGTTGTGCTGATTTTAAAGTGACATATCAACCTTTATCATTCGTACTTCGCATATCATCGATTCCCACTGTACGTGAGATCTACCTTTTTTTTAATCTCTGGTGCAGAGTATTCATATGGTTAAAATACATTAGCACTTGGAACGCGTTGACGCTTAGCAGAGTGGTCAAGGCACTCGCCTTTGAACCGTGACGCCTCAGATGCGAAATCCAACTCCTCTAACGTATTTTTTACTACTTCCTTAAAGTAGTTTTATTGCATTTTAAAACCGCATACTAGTCGATTTATTATACATATTCCCACTTCAGAACTATCTTCAGGATGTGCTAGTTGTTCATGCTGTAGACGGTCAACTATGTAGTGACGCGACAAACCTTACTTCAATGTCCTCAGGGTAACGAATATGTGTGACAATGAGCACACTTAGACGGCAAATGCACTTACTTAGATGAAGAAAATGATCTCCATTCCGTGTTTCTTTTTGTTTCTGATTTGGTGAGCCTTCTTCTGTTGCCCTCTCCTCCAGCATAGGGCAGCCAGCTGGTTTAAGGACTGGCGTACCCCTCTGTCCTTCCGCTTCTTCCTTCCTTTCTCCTAAGATAAAGCATACCCTGATTCGTTGGCTTTCCCGCAATGAATGTCTAAATACAGTCGAAAAAGTTTAGGCCATTATTATCTCGGATAAGGCTGAACTTTTGTCGGATGTCACACCGTGCAAAAAAATATACTGTATGTTTATATTAGAGTCTCCCAAGCTGAACGTTCCCGTGAGGCATTGGCTTTCCCGCAATGCATGTAAAAAGAAAGCAGCCGATAAAGTGGAGGATCTTATTACTCCCGATAAGGCTCAGCTTTTGTTTGACGTCACACTATCCAAGAAAGGATATACTGTACGCAAAGTCAATCTGAACAGGCCGCAGAAGTCGGAACGAAAAGTGATTCGCAATCTATTGCGACAGACATCAACGACCGCGTGACGGTTAAAGCGCCACTAGGCGAGGAGAAGATAATTATTGAAAACAAAATATAAACTAAACGTTTATTGAAAAGTTTCAATAGCTCTAACTTTATTTTTTGCAAAAAATATTGATAGATTACTTTAAGAAAGCTTCAGTGTTTTCAATGTGATTGAGTGTCCGATTTTGTTTAGTTTCAGAAACAGCGGGCACATGCAGGCAGTCTGGTAACATGACCCAAACGTTTTGCCTTGGAGCGTGTGTTTATTTCCGCGTGTACTTTGGTTGGGCGCATTGCCAGGCTAATGACGCATAACTCACTTTTCCGTAGTGGTTTTGTGTGTACCTTCAGTAGTACTTGTTTTTAGGGACGAAGCTCTTTATGGCGTGGCTTGTGCGTCTCTTGTAGTACGTAACCACCAGTAGCACATACCCGAAATAGTGGCCCTTCCAATGTCTGCTGGATGGGGGCACTTGTATATGATGAATACATGATGAAAAGATGTGAGACGGCTGTGCTTGGAGTTTTCTCTAGACATATGGACGGACGAACGGACTGACACCCACGCGGACGGACAGACAGAGGGATGGCCGCAAAAAGAGATGGACGGACAGACAGATGAATGAACAAACGGACGGATGCACCAAGGATCACACAGATAGGCGGACGCAAGAATGAATGGACAGACAGATGACGAACGCTGCGCCCCACCAATCATCATTCACTCCGTGGATATGCTGTGATTTTTATGAACTGTTTACTGTTGTGGCATTTCAGAGCTCAGCTAGCTCACAGAATATGTCGAGAGCCGCTCCTGTGACTGCCGACTGCTTTCGCTGGCACACGGCCGGCGTGTCTGCGCCTTTGGTGACGGTGAACATGACACGCTAAGGAACGAGGCGCTGTACTCTACGGCTGCCAAAGGTATATTTTCAATGTTGCTGTGTCAATGCAGTGGTTTTTGACGATTGGACAACACGAGTTTTCGAAGTGCTATGCTATTGTGTTAGTGAACAGTCGTCTCACAATTGCCTCGGTGAAGTTAGTTTCTCGTGCATATTGCAAGTACGTCATTTGTCTAATAAAACAAATATGCTTCCACAATCTTTGTTTTTAAAGACGATAGTCTTTCTTGGGGACCTTCGACGCAATAATTTTGATCTGTCTGTCTGTCTGTCTGTCTGTCTGTCTGTCTGTCTGTCTGTCTGTCTGTACATCTGTCTGTTTGTTCACTCTTAAAAGCATCTGGCATTTGAAACGGCCGACCCCATTCGCAGCGCCCACCTATGTTGCTCAAGATTCAGCGTTCATACTGTGCAATTGTCGATTAAAAAGCAATTATTGCGCGTGTCTCGGGCACCATAACAACACGTATATATTATGCATGTTCGTGTTTTACTATAAAAGGCATACATAAGTAATTTTAGGGACCATAGCGCTTATCACGCTGCGCTGACCATGCAACGTTTGCACGGAAAGACGAGTGTTTCGAACGCTATGCTAAAACGAGACGGTGCTGGCACCTACCCATCGCCTTGCGTTCTACACCTTATCACCTCTGAGGCGGGCGCGCCCACGCGTCTCAGAGCCACGCACTTTGTTTTTGAAAAAAAAAACTGCCAGATGGCGCACATGTCTCACGTGTGACGTGACTTGATGCGCTGGTTTGCCTCCGCTGCACGCTCGAGGCACTCTAATGCAGCGCCTCCAGAATAGCATTCACCGATTTTCTTGAACAGAACATCAAGTAAATGTTTTGTTCAATCTCTCCACACGCAAGACTGTTGTCTTTCGAAGACATTTGCAGTTTAAATGCAGACACGGGGCCAATTTTTGTTTCTTTTCTTTCTTGCATGCACCTATCGAGACATAATTAAGGTGCAATAAAATTATGCATTAATAACGGTACGTAAAATGTCAGTAGTCAAAAAAATTTCAATTTCGCGCCCTGTAGGGCGATTGCGCGACATCGCTACTGCTTCGGGTTGTGATGTCGTATTTTATTTTTATTTTTGTTTGCTGCTGGTTGTACCATCCTCATGTAGATGGCGACGGTGGCAACGAGCCGCGAACTACTGGACCCATGGTCTTCTATGGAAGTTACGCTACCAGTTTACATTTATCTTGCTCTACGTTTAAATGAAGTTTCTTGAGCTAAAGCTTTCCCTGATGCGTTGGCTTTCCCGCAAAAATTAGGAAAAAAGCAGCCGAAAAAGTATAGGCGCTTATCACCCGTGATAAGGCTCTACTTTTGTCTGACGTCATCAGATTTTTTTTAGCCGGTTCAGACACACGCGAAATGAAAAGATGCGATATTAGGTCCACCGCTTCAAGGCTTGATATCAGCGAAAAGCCTTATCAAAGGTGATAAGCGCCTCAACTTTTTAGGCTCTTTGACATGCATTGAGAGAAAGCCACCGCATCAGGGAAAGTTTCAGCTCGGGAGACTAAAATACAAACGTACAATCCTTTGTTGCACAGTGTGACGTCAAACAAAAGTTGAGCCTTATCAGTGGTGATAAGGGGATCAACTTTTTGGGCTGATTTTTGACACTCATTGCGGGAAAGCTTGCGCATCAGGGGAAGCTTTATAGCTTGGGAGGCTAATATAAACGTATTATATATCCTTCGTTGCGCGGCCCCGCCGTGGTGGTCTAGTGGCTAAGGTACTCGTTCTCTGACCCGCAGGTCGCGGGTTCAGATGCCGGCAACGACGGCTGCATTTTCGATGGAGGCGAAAATGCTGAGGCCCATGTGCTCAGTCTTGGGTGCACGTTAAAGAACCTCGAGTGGTCGAAATTTTCGGAGTCCTTCACTACGGCGTCTCTCATAATCATGTGGTGGTTTTGGGACGTCAAACCCCACATATCGATCAACCTTCGTTGCGCGGTGTGGTGTCAGACAAAAGTTTAGCCTTATCAGGGGTAAGGGCCTCAACTTTTTTGGCTGTTTTTTGACCATCCTTGCGGGAAAGCCAACGCACCAGAGGAAGCTTAAGCTTGGGACAGTCTAATATAAACGTACAGAATATGTTTAGTTGTGCGGTGTGACGTCAGACTTAAGTTGAGCCTTATCGGGGGTGATAAGGGCCTGAAGTTTTCCGGCTGCTTTTGGACATTTCTTGCGGGAAAGTCAATGCACCAAAGAAGCTTCAGCTCGGGAGACTCTGATATAAACGTACAAAATATCTTTCGTTGTGTGTTGTGACGTCAGAAAAAGTTCAGCCTTGTTAGTGGTGATAAGGGCCTGAAATTTTTCGGCTGCTTTTTGACATTTCTTGCGGAAAAGTCGAATGTACCAGGGGTAGCTTCAGCTCGGGAGACTCTAATGTAAACGTACGAAAATATTTTTCGTTCTGTGGTGTGACGTCAGACAAAAGTTGAGCCTTATCAGGGGTGGTAAGGGCCTCTACTTTTTTGACTGCTTTTTGAGGATCATTGTGGGAAAGCCAACGCATCCAGGGGAAGCTTCAGTTCGGGAGGACTCTATTATAAACGTACAAAATATCTTTCGTTGTGTGGTGTGACGTTAGACAAAAGTTGAGCCTTATAAGGGACCTCAACATTATCGGCAGCTTTTTTTTTGGCATGAATTGCGGGAAAGGCAACGAACCACGGGAAGCTTGAGCTCGGGAGACTCTAATATAAACGTACACACATCATTCGTTGCACGGTGGGACGTCCTACAACAATTGAGCCTTATCAGGAGTGATAAGGACCTCAACCTAATCAGCATGCTTTTAGGGGCGAAGCTCCTTAAGACCTCACGATGTCCGCCGTCTCCCGTCTGTCCGTAACACGTCTTCATCTGTCTGACATTTCTGAACCATTTTCCATGTAACCTTCAACTTACAGGCAACAGAGGGCGCTGCCATTGCCCTAGCAATTGTTAACACTGGAGCACGATACGTTTTATGCGATTCTAAAACCGCAATTCTAAATTTCGCGCGAGGCCAAGTTCACGTTTCGGCTTTTTGCATACTGGACTCGCCCGCTGCACCCCCACCCCATCATGTGGAATCGATCTGGGTGACCGCGCACTGCGGTAATCCTGGAAACGGGGCCACCAACCTCTTAGCGAGCGTGGAACACTTCCATTGCAAGCCGGCGTCAAGTATCATTTAATCTTTTTTAACGAGAAGGGAGATGAACAATTTGCTGCAATTATCGGCTGGTTTTTACTAGTATCTACTCAAAAGCGCTTGTGCTTCAGCTAACTAGCAATCGTCATCTGAGGTTCCGAGTGGACTACAATGGAATTTTTGGTAAACTACAACTATCTGGAATACAATGAGAACTTTTTGTGGGAAGCAAGTCCCTGACTTTTGTGCAGGGCTTCCCTATTTAAAATTTCGAGGTAGCTGACTTCTTTATGGTATCCCGGTCATAGATTGGGTTGTCATTAAAGAAAATGGCGTGCAGCATATGCCACTCGCTTGTAAACTTCTGCTTTGTTGTCCTGGTCTTGAAAAATATCTAGCAATGACTTGACTTCTCCTAGCCAACACCCCCTCAAAATACATCTATATGTCACTCAGTGACCATGACACCGAAAAGAACAGCTGCTAGCCTAAGTCAGATTATTACCTCACCATGCTGAGTCCAATGAATGATGAAATTGCGCCGCCTGAATCGGCTATCAGCAAATCATGTACCACCGTGCGCGCGCAGTTGCAGCTTTTTCGTCTTTTTCCGCCTCGCAGTTTTCAGTTCTTAAAAGGAAGTGCGGCACGATGTCATCCCCATACATTAACATGATAGGGAGGAAGGGGCCCTGCGACGAACCTTTGCTACTTTCGCCCCTCCCGTTCCCTGAAGGGGAACCTTGCACACTTTTATGTGCATTTACACCATTGTGTTCCAGACATCAATGCCTAGGAGCGAATGGAAACTTCGTAACCATTTATTACCGACAAAGTATGAGATTACAAGCCCCAAATTGCATTTAGGCTGGTGCAGTGTCTTCTTTCAAAACTTCGCTGCACACTCTTCGCGTAATGATGGTGCCCTCCTTTGCAGGCACAACGAACTACCAAACGAAACGCTTCTTCTGAAAAAAAAAAAAAAAGATTGATTGAGAACTAGCTGAGGAAGGACCAAAAGCGCCTTGCGCTTTGGAGACAGAGAAAATGATCATGTATCTCGGTAATAAGAGTGTGTTCTAACAATCGCGGTAGTAGCGTACCACCTGCACTTAGGTTTTACGTACCTCTATTCGAACTGCTCCAGCTGCGCAAGTTGCTTCGCGCAAACGGAACATGATCACATGATTTAGAGTAGGTAAAACAAGTCTGCGCGTTCAAATAGTGATATGCCGACCACGGCGGTAAGTTCTTTCTGTACTTACCGTATGTATAATATAGCTGCAGAGGCGGCAAAGTGCAATGGTTATGACATGATGCAAACGGTACAGCGTTACCTTTATGGGAAGTTCTTGCTTGCCCCGCTGTGGTGGTCTGGTGGTTAAGGTACTCGGCTGCTGACCCGCAGGTCGCAGGATCGAATCCCGGCTCCAGTGGCTACATTTTCGATGGTGGCGAAAATTCTGTAGGCCCACGTGCTCCGATTTCGGCGCGCTGTAAAGAACCCCAGGTGGTCAAAATATTCGGAGCCCTTCACTACGCTGTCTCTCATAATCATATGGTGGTTTTGGGACGTTAAACCCCACAAATCAATCATGAAGTTCTGGATTGACGTAACCGAGTGACCATGTTTCCTGCGCGCAGGGTGCGGTCAGTGTCGCTATCAATCATAAGATTTCATTGTATCTGAAATTACGTGCAACTTGTGTGAGTCACACGCTCTGGTAGGCTATAGTTGGTTCATTGCTGTTAGACGTTCCTAAACTGCGTGGATTTATCAGGACACGAGTCATAAAACATGCAGTTGATTCATTGATAATAGGGGGTTCAACATTGCAAAACGATCATATGATTATGAGAGGCGGCATAGTGGAAGGCTTCGAAAATTTCGACCACTTGGGGTTCTTTACTGTGCACCCAAATCTGAGCACGCGGGTACAGCCAAAACGCAGCCGCCGCAGCCGGGATTCGATCCCGCGACCTGCGGGTCAGCAGCCGAGTACTTTAGCCACAAGACCGTCGTGGCGGGGCAAAAAAAAAACTAAAACATGCGGAACAACACGAGCGCGGACTGTCACCTGTGTTTTAAGTGAAGCATTTCGTAAGAAAACTTGGGCGACTTTAAGCATATGACAGCTTGTATCGTAAAAATAATGACATGCTTGTCCTAAAAGGCATGAGTTGCTTGCCGTGGTGATGAACCTTTTGCTGCCGTTTCATTACCTTGATATGTACCGAAATTTGTATGTCATGAGTCATAACTGCAGTGGATGACAAACATAATCGAACACTCTTACGGTGCAAATCCCGACACGTGTGTTATGTAAGGCACAATTTGCACGTCATGAAATTGAAACGCTCAAGGCCGCCTATTCTAGTGGATATCTAGCAAAACTTGTGCTCCGTGACATGACTTTATCACGAACATGGATGACAAGTGGCAACATGAAAATCATAAAATGCACGTTATGCGCGCCATACATGACTTAAACTCTACGCTTTTTGTGAGCTCGCGGTCGTTAGAACAGTTTTATATACACCGAAATTTGTTTCGAGTGCCATTACTGTATGACAAACATATATAGTAGGTGGTATAAAATTTAAAATGATGCCATGCATGTCATGTGCACCGTGACTTACCTAACACGTTCATGGTGAGCGGATGGCCATATTGCTCGCATGATGTACATCAAAATGGGTATTGTCTGACGTGACTGTATAGCGAGCACATATGACAGGTGGTAATGAAACATAATGGCATGTATGTCATGACACGCTAATGTTGTTCTCGCTTTCGTTTCAATCACTTGATACACGCTAATATTGGTAAATTAAAGCGTTCTATCAGCCTTGAGCTTAATCAAAATGCATTGCATGACTTTTTGTTTCTCTCACCATCTCTATAGCAGCAGGAACACCATGAAACATTATTGTAGAGCCGGTGTCTGAGACCGATTCAAGCATGCAGTGGCGCAGAACCAGATACGGCAGAAGGGGCGGTAATATTGTCACAAAGACACAGGCACGCAGGTACAAAATAGGGCGTTTACTTTCGCAACCCAAGGGCCAGAAACGCGAACACCAGAGCACGCGCACACAGAACTACTTCGTTGTCCTCTTCAGAGGCTGGCTACTATAGTTGCCAGCCTACCTTGCGTCAATTCCCCCCTTTCAAGAGAGACCGTCCCGGTCGATCGACTGAGATGCTAGAGGTGGCCATGAAAGAAAAAAAAATGATCACGTCAATGAAAAAAAAAAGCCGACGCTGTTGCGAATAATAAGGAAAAAGTTCGAAGTGTTCATAACTCGCGGGCGTGGTACGGTTTCATCCGTACTACATGGACTACTTCTGGACGTGGACGTCTTCGGTTTAAACTGGTGTCGGAGTTTTGGGGAACTACCTCGTAATTCACGTCACTGAGGCAGCGCACAACTTCGTAAGGGCCAAAGTAGCGCCGCAATAGCTTCTCCGAAAGCCCACGATGTCGAACTGGTGTCCACACCCATACATAGTCACCTGGTTGATAGTGGACGCTCCTTCGGCCTTGGTTGTAACGGCGAGCGTCGATATCTTGCTGCGCGCGAATGCGGTTCCGTGCAAGCTGGCGGGCTCCCTCGGCTTTCTCAACGAAGTCGTCAACGCTATCATTTCCGCTGTTGTCCTGGTCTACGGGGTGCATAGCGTCTAACGGTGTTGTGACGCGACGGCCATAAACAAGCTCGAATGGTGTTAGGTCTGTGGTCTCTTGCACAGCGGTGTTATAAGCAAACGTGACGTACGGCAAAATTTCATCCCACGTTTTGTGCTCTACATCAACATACATAGATAGCATGTCGGCCAATGTTTTGTTTAACCTCTCCGTCAAGCCGTTCGTTTGGGGATGATAAGCTGTTGTTTTCCGGTGGTTGGTGTGCGTCAGCTTGGTGACTTGTTGCAATAACTCTGCCGTAAATGCTGCTCCGCGATCGGTTATGAGAACAGCAGGTGCACCATGGCGCAAAACAATGTCGTGGACAAAGAATCTGGCGACTTCAACTGCAGTTCCCTTAGGCACAGCTTTGGTTTCTGCATAGCGAGTCAGATAGTCGGTCGCGACCAGTATCCACTTATTTTCTGAGGATGACGTAGGGAAGGGACCAAGAAGATCCATGCCTACTTGCTGAAATTGTGCTCGAGGTGGATCTAAAGGTTGGAGGAAACCGGCGGGCTTTGCGGGTGGAACTTTACGCCTCTGACCGTCACGGCAGGTGCGGACATAGCGCTGAACAGACGAATACAGCTGTGGCCAGTAGTACTTCTGTCGGATGCGCGCTAATGTCCTAGCAAAGCCTAAGTGACCAGCCGAAGGATCGTCGTGGCACGCCTGCAAAACTTCCTCACGCAGAGCCATTGGAACGGCGAGGAGGAAAGTTTCCTGGCTGCTCTCAACATTTCTCTTGTAGAGAACATTGTTCCGCAGGCAATACGTAGTCAAACCACGTGAGAGTCGGCGTGGGACGATAACGTCTTCTCCTTGAAGATGCTGGATGACAGGAAGTAGCTCAGTGTCCTCACGTTGAAGCTCAGCCATCCGCACCACGTCGACGATGCCAAGAAACGGTAAATCTTGTTCAGTGTCAGATGACGTCGGGGAAATAGGAGCACGAGACAGGCAGTCAGCATCTGTATGCTTATGTCCTGATCGGTAGACCACCGTTATGTCGTACTCTTGAAGGCGGAGGCTCCAGCGGGCGAGGTGGCCTGATGGATCCCGTAGATTGGCAAGCCAACAGAGCGAATGGTGGTCACTGACCGCTCGAAATGGCCGGCCGTATAGGTAGGGTCGAAACTTGCTAATGGCCCAAACGACTGCTAGGCACTCTTTTTCGGTGGTAGAGTAATTAGCCTCTGCTTTTGTGAGACTGCGGCTGGCGTAAGCGATCACACGCTCTGCGCCGTTCTGCCATTGAACTAGAATGGCTCCGATTCCCGCGTTGCTGGCGTCTGTGTGGATCTCGGTGTCGGCAGTGTCGTCGAAATGTGCCAGCACTGGAGCTGTCTGCAGTCGATTTCGCAGCTCTACGAAGGCTTGTTGTTGTTCTTCCGTCCATACGAAAAGTACATCTGGCCGTGTCAGTCTTGTAAGAGGTTCCGAAATTTTCGAAAATCCTTCGACAAAACGGCGGTAGTACGCACAGAGTCCAAGGAATCGCTGAACAGCCTTTTTGTCTCCAGGACGAGGGAAATCAGCAACGGCAGCCAACTTCTCCGGATCTGGTCGAACACCCCCAGGGCTAACCACGTGGCCGAGAAACTTGAGTTCCTGATAGCCGAAGTAGCATTTTTCGGGCTTGATGGTAAGGTTCGCTCTCCTTATTGCAGTGAGGACACTTTTTAGCCTTGAAAGATGCTCGTCAAATGTGGTTGAAAACACAACGACATCATCCAAGTATACAAAACACGTCTGCCACTTTAGTTCAGCTAGTACAGTATCCATCATGTGTTGAAACGTGGCGGGAGCGGAACAGAAACCGAAAGGCAGCACTTTAAATTCGTAGAGCCCGTCAGGCGTCACGAACGCGGTTTTCTCACGGTCGCCCTCGTCAACTTCAATTTGCCAGTACTCTGACTTGAGATATAGTGATGTGAAGAACTGGGCGTGGCGTAGACGGTCTAAGGCGTCATCAATCCGTGGCACGGGGTAAACGTCGCGTTTCGGGACTTTTTTAAGCCGTCGATAGTCGACGCAGAAGCGTAGTGTGTTGTCTTTTTTCTTTACTAAGACAACAGGTGACGCCCACGGACTTGTCGAGGGTTGGATGACGTCATCATTCAGCATTTCTTGTACTTGACGCTTAATCACCTCTCTTTCCTTCGGGGACACACGGTATGGATGTTGGCGAAGAGGCCGCGCCGCCTCCTCGGTAACAATGCGGTGTTTCGTAACGGTGGTACGCTGAACTTTCGATGCTGTGGAGAAGCAGTCCGAGAATTCCCTCACAAGGTTTAGCAGTCGCTCTTTTCGTGAATCTGGCAAGTCTGGATTAACGTGAATGCGGCTTCCCAGGTCAGCACAAGCTTTTGCATGCGGTGAAGTCGTATCCAATGTGCCGATATCGAAAAAGTCGGAGATTTCACTGAGGAAAGCGACAGTAGTCCCTCTAGGAACGTGCTGAAACTCATTGCTGAAGTTGGTCAGCAGAACTCGAGAGCGTTTATTCTCTAACCGAACAAGGCATCGGGCTATGCATATGTTTCGTTTGAGCAGCAGCGGGATATTTGCCTCAGCAATACCTTCATAGTCGTTGAATTCGTCAAAAACGTCGCAGGCTACCAAGGTGAACACGCTACTTTTCGGCGGTAACGTGACGTCATCGTCAACAATTCTCAAAGCATTGACGTAACTGCCGTGAGGGTTGCGCGCTAAAGCGTGTGCCGTAGAAAACGTCACTTGCGACTGTTGCAAATCAATCACGGCTCCATTATCACGCAGAAAGTCCAGTCCGAGAATTAGGTCCCTCGAGCTACTCGGCAGTATTACAAAATCTCCGAGATACGTAAATCCGTGAATACTGACTCGCGCTGTGCACCGCCCCACCGGAGTAAGAAGATGGCCTCCTGCCGTACGTAACTGCGACACAGCCCACTGGGTAGAAACCTTCTTCAGCCTGCAGGCAAGACCCGTGCTCATAACGGAAGTGTCTGCTCCAGTGTCAATTAGCGCCATTACTTCTTCATCGTCCACAGTTACCGCAATGTTTGATGTCACCACTCTTCGCATCACGTTTGACTGCGTCTGTACATCTTTTTGCTGCTGTCGCTGTCGTCGTAGTGGAGGATCTTCCGTAGAGTCAGCGTCAGTGGCCTCACCTCCGGAGGTCGCTGAACTCAGTTTTCCCGACTTGCAGGACTGGGTGAACGGCGTCTTGGAGCGCCGCGTGAATAGGCTGGGCTCGGTGACCTGTAGCGAGCAGGCGACGACGAGCGAGGCTCTTTTGACCGATGTTCGATACTGCGACGATTTGGAGATGAAACTCTCTATTTCCTGTGGTCGCTCGCCAGGTCGTGGACGAGGGGCATTAGGCGAAAATCCACGGAGACCCACACGACGGTATGGACATGTTCGGTAGACGTGTCCGGCTTCCCCGCAGTGGAAACAAAGGGGCCTGTGGTCGGGTGTACGCCAGATGTCACTCTTTCTCGGTCTTGCTTCGGCGATCAACGGTGAGCTGCGAGGGCGGAAGCCTACCTCCATTTGCTGAGCGTGTCGCTCATTGGGGTAAAATACGCTGGTTGAACTGCACGATGGAGGACGTCGCACTGCTTTCGCGTAGCTCATCTCGACGCAGTGCCTCTGTTGTGGCGCCTCGGATGGTTGGGGAGCGTGAACGGCTTGCCGTAGCTCGGCGCGTACCATCTCCGCAATGGAGAGCTGCTCTGCAGGTGAAGCAGTCACTTGCATCTTTTGTAGCTCTTCCTTAATGAGAGCTCTGATAAGCTCTCGCAACGCGCTGATGTCATTGCCGAGAGTGACAGAAGTGACCTCACTTGGGTTTATACCACGGTTATACTGCCTGGCACGCTGTTGAAGGGCCCTCTCCATGGCAGTGGCTTCCTCATGGAACTCCGCAAGTGTCGCAGGCGGGTTTCGAATCAGGCCGGCAAAAATCTCTTCTTTAACAGCACGCATTAGGTGGCGAACTTTCTTGGAATCGGACATAGAGGGCTCCGCACGCTTGAAAAGCTGATCCATGTCCTCTACGTAGGTCGTCACCCTTTCGTTAGGGCCTTGAACCCTTGCCTCTATAGCACGCTCCGCTGTCTCTTTCCTGTCCTCTCGGGCAAATGCCTTGAGGAACTGCCGTTGAAACTCATCCCATGACGTAAGCGCTGCTTCATGATTCTCAAACCACGTTTTCGCGGAGTCCTCCAGGAAGCAGTACACATAGCGTAGCTTACGCTTTGGGGTCCAATTGTTGATGACGGCGACCCGGTTGAAATGCTCGAGCCAGTCGCCGGCATCTTCAAAAGCAGCTCCGTGAAATGTCGTCGGCGTCTTGAGCTGGTTGATAACCAGGTGCGCTGGTGCTGGCGCGGTGACGTTAGGCGGTGTTTGATTCATGGTCTTCTGACGTTCAGGCAGCAAACCGTGCTGTGGCTCGAGTCCCTGGAGACGACGGCTGGAACGTACGTGCACAGGGGTACTTGGCTGAGATACTCGATGAGATACTCGATGGACTTGCGTCAGGGGTGCTCTCAGGGGACCGTATCATCTACCGTACCCAGCACTTCCACCAGAAGATGTCACAAAGACACAGGCACGCAGGTACAAAATAGGGCGTTTACTTTCGCAACCCACGGGCCAGAAACACGAACACCAGAGCACGCGCACACAGAACTACTTCGTTGTCCTCTTCAGAGGCTGGCTACTATAGTTGCCAGCCTACCTTGCGTCAATCTAACACTTTTTACGTCTCACAACTGCATGTGGTTCATTTATTTAGCAGCCAAATAAAGTAGGGACGAGTCGAGAAACTGTAAAAGGTCGTTTCCGAGGGCCACATGAACATGTCGGGGCAATCGACTATGCAGAAGTTCATAATTGTGATAAACTACGTGCTAGCAGGCACTGGGAGAGTGTTTTGTTCTGCTCGGGCTCTCAATGGCTGTCTGCTCTGACAGCCGCGAAATGGCGCGTGAGTCGCTGTGTACGAAGTGTATAGTTGCTTTCGCAATAAAAATTTCATCTCTTCAGTTGTTTTCAGTAGAAACACTTGAAACTCGCTCCGTGGGCCCTGGGGCTGTCCTCGTAAGTCCAGTTCTTGCACTGCACGAATTGAATCCAGGCAGACGCCAGCACTCTGTTGCTCCGAAAGTCCTTGCAGGTCAAACACCACCAGTCTTTATTTGTTCCAAAGTAGTTTCTTTTGAACGCTTGCCTTTCATCAGATTATTTAACTATTGAAATATACATAATGTTTGATACCTAATCTTAACCTGTTTTTTGTCGTTTTGATGCAGAACTTCAAGAGTGTTATGTGGCTTTCAATTTAGTCAGCCACGCATTGCGAGGCAATTTATTTCGGATTATCTAGTGCATGTATTATATAAAGTTATCGTATGGAATAAATTTTCTTGAAACTAGATTCTAAAACGTGTTTCCTAATGTTCTAATTCGATATTCTTCCAGTTTTTTATGCGAATCTTGTGAGCATCATTGGCAATGCGGAACCTCCTCAACGCAGCGCGAGTGAAGTGAGGCCTGTCCTCAACAGAAATCGCAGCTCTATAATGTCGTTATCCTACGAGCAAGCTGTATCTAATATTCTTTTGTACGTCCGAACCCTCCTAAAAATAGTTAAATTTACTTTTCAGTGTAACTAAGTGGTTCACTTACCAAGACACTCTCTAAGATAACTTGAAGCTTTTTTGTCACGTTTTGCCCCCCCCCCCCCCCTGACATGGGCGAATTAAAAAGAAATATTGGATTTAGGTCCCGGGCACCAAACGAACAAAACTTATGGTGTTAAGTAGCTAGAAGTAAAACAAAATAAATACTTACGTCGTTGTGTGACGCAGGAGTAGCTTCATGCATGGATTTAAAAATTTGGTTAAGCACAATTTCACCTCTTTTTGAAGGATCACTAACTCACCGACATTGGCCGCGCAATTTTTTCCGCGAGAACACTGCGAGCAATCATCAACTTTTTCAAATGAAAAGGAACACATGACATTTATTGATAGAAAAGAGAAACATAGGAAACTACTTTTTGTATTAGCCACAGAAGCTGGAAAAGTCAAAACAATGCGTTTTGCCCCGTGTATTATTTTGCCCCACCCTATACCGCATGCCTCTTCTTGCTGACTGCTTCGCATTACATCGGTCGCACTGGTGCGTAGCATCTGCTAGATTTTTCTTTTTTGTATTTAAAACACTTATTTCAGCTAAGAGCTTGGACACGTAGTCAATTTGGAAATCTTGTGTGCTGACAAAAGCACTATCATTGCTGAATAATAACGCAGCCAAAGATATATCGGCTAAACAAACGCCTCAAAATGTGGGTCCAATCAAGCTGGACTTTGCTTACGGAACAAAAATAAACCAAGTTATGTGGCGAGTGATTTTTGTGCTTTTGTTTTTCTCACAAATGCAAATGTGAGCGAGTTTGGTTCCACATTTCGCGGTGTTTGTTTGGCCGCTATCGTGGGCTGTACAATCACTCAGCAATGTTCATGTTTTTGTCCGATCACATGCGAGTTTCACGGATTAGTTAAGTGTCCAGGTCCCTGGCTGAAATATCCGTTTCTTGCTTGCCAGAAATAAACGGCAGTCTGTATTGTATCGTTCTATGCATGTTTTTACTTGTGTCTTGCGGTCAATTCATGTATTAGGAACGTCTAACAACTTTTGCCATTTCGAAATAAAACAAATATGGCGCAAGTTGTGAAGTTCTGCAACTTTTTCATATAAGCAACTACCTTAAGTCAAATTTAAAGAGTTAAGGAGTTTTGTTCCATCACTTATATGTCACTTTATCTACGGCAATGTATTTCCGCCTGGACGTAGAGCCCCTGTGGAACACACCAGGAGCGTGACTGTGATAGCATATTGATAAGAAAATCTGTAGGCCAGAGAAAAAAAAATTACACCAGTCTCCAGTAAAGGGAACCATGTGGGGATTCGAAGCAGCGCTGGTGTTCCCTTGTGTTTCCATTTGAAGGTTTCAATTTGTATGTTTCTATGTATGTTTCAATGCACGTTTGATTTGTGTGTGCAGTTGTGTAAATTTTCTGTACCGCTTATGTTATGCTCCTTTTATTTGTGCGTATTACCATGTATGTGTTGTAAAGTGAACAAACACCCAGCGCTGCTAAAAGAGAGCAACTAAGTGAGCCTGCTCAGCATTGTATACGAGCGCACAGCTGTGGCAGTGAGGTAAATGGAAAAGAAGAAATGAAGCGGAGGCATCGCTCTGCCACCTCCTCGCGTCAAGCCAGGTAAGGGGGGGGGGGGGGACTGGCATATGTGCAGTGGGGTAGCGGATGGTCACCGAGGGACGGACACAGCCCCGAGTGAAGGCTGCTTCGCATATAAAAGAAAACACGCTGTTTAGATAGTAGTTGGGAATGAGTATGAACAGAATGAGTTGGATATCTTGCAGCAACTCAATAACTATTTGGCATCTTCGTTAATGTCGTGTAATACAAAACACCGCATTGTTCGTAATACATCAACTTACCCAGAATATGCAGGCTTTTACGGGCCTGTTTCGTACGACCATCTACCATCTTATGAAAGCATCATTGGCAAGGCGATGAGCTTAATTTACATCTCACTGCATGCATTTATGCAGCCGAAAGATTGTGGTTATAAGAGCGAAAAGAAAAGTGAGCCCCGTAACTGTCTGCATCAGTGTGCGCCGCCTCAATGAGGGAATAAAATGATAGGATTAAAGGTAAAGAGAGAGAGAGATAGATGCGCTAGGCCAGAGAGCGACAACATGAGAGAGATAGGAAAGATGGAAACGCGGTCACAGGAGTCCGAGGACGGGGCACCACTTGCGAGAACTCTTGTCGGCGACAGGAGATGGCGTTAGGGCTAATCCAGTCGGCCAGAGCTGCACCGACGTCGCCGTAGGGGACTGGAGGCAGGAGGTGGCGTAGGACCAACCCAGTCGGTCAGAGCTGCGCTGTCGTCGGAGATCGCGAGGGCACAACCAGTCGGCACGGAATCCAGCGAGTGAGTCCGAGCCGAAAGTTCATCAATCATACCAATAGTGAAACTGCGTTCTGAAGCTCGAACATGCGCATCGCAAATCCTCCAAGAACCCCCAGATTGTGACGCCATTTGGGAGCAGAACTATAATGCATGAACACGACGTTGCCATGTTGTTTGGCAGAATGCGGTGGCGCTAACGTTTCTGCACAATGAAAAACAGAAGATATAGCTTCCATTACTTATTTTTTTAGATGACGCTACAATCAGCACACCCCCGACATTTCGACCAATGGTGAGTTTCTATTTGGACACTAAAGGCATATATGAGCAGTTCCGCAACTTGCATGATCGAAGAACTCTGTATGCAGTCATGTTGACGCGTTGAATTTTGTTCCCAACGTGACGAGCAACGCATCGTGCAGAGAGCGAGTTCAGCACGCGATAAAACATAATCAGTATTGAAAGTAAACTTGGAAGGCTAAGAAGGAGCTGTCAAGATAGCTGCAGGTGGTAAACAATTGCAATACGCAATCCTGCTCGATTTTCGCTTCAGCACATGCGCCACGATATAATGGCAACCACTGCTACAATATAAGGAAATACAGAAGGATGAAAACAAGAGCACAGGTGGAGGGAATGAATAATCGAGAGTTCTTTGCCCACAACAAAGCATCATCGAACGAGATTTTAGGAAGCAGACATATATATTTTTCAATCAATCTCGGTAAGACAACTATGCATAGAAACCCATGAAATCTGGACAAACGTTCTTTATTTGAAAATACTTGTGTCGTCAACTACGTACACTTCTTTCTCCCACGCAATGTCTGTGGGTCAGATGAATATAATGCAGTCCAGACACGTGAGGTGGCTGCTGCCAGTCAGTAGGCTCTTTTTAATGGTCATCTCTAGCGAGGTGAGCAACGTTTTATATACACAACTTGAGCAGCCTTAGGTGTAGCGCGAAACGGTAGGGACTCGGTAAAACCCGACATATAGTCCAACCGCGACTCACGTAAGTAGAAAAATATCTTTGGCATATGAGGATACCCGTGAGGCCGAGCTCTTGCATGTTATTTCACATAGAAAGTTCTGGCTGAAATGTAGATATCGAGGATAGACATTAGGAGAACAACGAATCTTAGACAAGACACGCATACACATATGGAAGCTTAGCAAGAAGTTCGAAATGTCACAATTGCACGGAATGCATACTGGACAGATGACTTGAGGCCAATGTGTGGCCTCACTAAAGAAAAGCTACCGACTGCATTTCCTTCATTGTATATTTACTTACGTTGGTCCCATGAACATCGCAACTGCAAGATTTGGGTCTGGCATAGCGCACTGCCAGCTTCCAACTAGCAACTCGCTTGTTCGATGTTCAGTTGGCCCCTGCTACTCGCAGGTTTCTCTCCAAGCTCTGCTGCCTAATTGTGTTTGAGCATTCTTACATTTGTACTGGCGTAGCGAGCGCTTCGTTTCTTCTTCGATTATGAAGCGCAGAGAATTCTTCATGCTCACTTCTGCTGCCGGCCGCAACAAGCATATAATGTTGCCACGGGGTTTAGGCACTGGATATTTTGTTGTTTTGCGTGTGCAGTGTGCAGTAAGGTATTTGAAACATTCGGTCAAGCATAGATTATGACCCACGACTACTATTTCTTATTGGGCACCTACATATTTTCCCTTGAAGAAGACTGGCACGAGTAGTTCCAGTACGAGAAAGAAAAATAAGTACAAAGATATGTTTTACCCTTACCACTACCGCCCCTTCAAAAAAAAAAAAAAAGCGGGTCTTGCCGTCTTTAAAAACTGACGCCGACTTGGCGAAAAAATTTCAGTGTGCGAACAACGAACTGGAAGCGTTAAACGTCATCATTCTTAAGGGAAGTAGAGCGCTGCACACGGAAGAGTGGCATGTAGAAGCAACGAGCCGTCTAGGACTACTTAAGTACACTTTTACCGCATAGCGCATCGTGAATGAAAACGAACTTGTAATATACATTATTGAGCCGCGTGCTGACGTGCGCACATAAAGGAAAAAATAAATTATTTCACCTATACAACGTGGCTGCCTTCAAGCCGTGCGTTGGTGGACTTCAGGTCAGGGGTTCGTATCCTAATAGCGGCAGTTGCATTTCGATGAGGGCGAGCTGTGAACATGTCTGCGTAGTTTGATTTAAGCGCACTTTGAATAGCCCCGGGTGGCGAAAATAAATTCAGGGCCGGTATTCTGTAGCGATGGCCTTTCTGATAATGCCTTTTGCTTTTTGTCGTGCCTTGAAGATAGTCAATGCGAACATCCGCCGACGGTTATCAACATAATCATCCGGCCATGAGTGGTGTACAATAACACGTGCAAAGTGTCGATCATACTGGATTGCTGCCGACTGTCGCCTCCATTTCGCATTACAGTTTGCCTCGTAACCTCCCATATCGAAAATCTACTACTTAGTAACCCTGAACTCAACATGAACCCTGAACTGAAGTTGACAACATGAACCCTGTCAAAGTTGACACATGAATAAGCTCCAAAACTACAAGGCAAGAACACGAAATCAAAAATGCGCTATCATTGTTCCGAGTATCTTATGCCCTGAAATTCGTTTTTCGCACTGCCCTGCAATGCAACTCCGTACATGCAGCTTGCACAAAAGACCGTGGCACACTGGAATCACAATATACTTGAGAACTATTATACTGATATAACTAAATTAGTCTTTGCAGCAGTGAGTACTGCAACCAATCACTTTGACTACACTGTGGAACGTCCACTTCTCTTATGGGGTAAAAAATTGTTGCTAAAAATGAGTGCAATTTGATCTGAATGCGAACCTCAAACATGGGAACGAGACAAGCCTATTAAAAAGCCGCATAGCATCAAAACTCGAAGTCTTCAGTAACATTGCCTTCGAAAGTTTTTCATAAAGTACCTTCCTTACACCTCAGAAGTAACAGGGACGTAATGATATTACTTTCGGCAAACTGTATTTGTAATGGAATTCAATGGCATTTTGCACTTTAAAAATTATTCAGCAGGACCAACAATTTCACACGACACTGAACTAGTTTTTGAAGCATGCGATGCCTAATGTTATGTTTTGAAGCATGCAATACTTAATGTTACGTAGTCAGTTTTCTATTTCAGCTGCCGAAGATTTCAATTTTCTGTGGAACTCGCGCCCGGCAACGTTTGGACGCCGCCCTAAAGGTGACGTTCAACACACCAGCGTGACTAGAGTGACTCGTGAACAGCCTGGTTATATTCCGAGCGTGTTTGTCTACATTGTGGTTGTTCTAAGCCCCATATGGACCACCACTGAACATCGTACAATGTGGCTGGAAGACTTCTCACAATCTGCAAACACATAGTAGACAAAACACGACGGATGTCCCGTATTCTCTTTTCGTGCACACTTCACCGTGTAAAAAAGTTTCTTCGCGTATCCTGCTGCCGGAGAACACTGCCACAATGTCACTAAAAAAAAACATGGCGCAAATGTCAGTCACTGGGTTCGTGCTTGACGTAGTTCCTGGGAGATGGCGTGTCGGCCTCCCGGGACTCGACCAGGTCGTCGTGCTCAAGCAGACTGGCCGCGTAGCTGGGACTGCAGGCGCCATCGGCCCGGTCTCCCGGCGGCATGTACAGACAGGCACGGGCCAGGGCTCCAGCCACAGTCTGCATGGCACCGGACATGGCGTGCATGTGCTGAAGCATCTGGCGTTGGAAACACACGGTGGACTTCTGAGCTCGCCGCTGTCCCTCGACCAGCGCTGACAGCAACTGCACTGTCCGCCGCTGTAGAAGGAGGGACTCGTCTTCGGCAATGGCACCGTTACCGTTGGTTGTGGCACCTCCACCATTTGAGTCGATGACCAGATTGCCGTTCCGGCCGTTGCTTCCGTCAATGCCGTTCCTGCTGTCCTGGTAGTCTGCGTGGTTTAGTCAAGTTGGTGAGGTGACCTTTTAATCTTAGCAAGTCTACACTTCTGAATGCGCCTTGAAAGATTTAAATACACTGTTGAAATCAGCTGAATGACAATTAGGGATGTCTAGACAGGTAAATTTAATAATGGTGTCATTCATTGGCTGATTCGGAGCACTTCCGGTAGTACGTTTTTCTGCTCCATAAGGAGCAAGGTTGTTCCATTGGCAGATCTAGGGCTGCTTAGCCGTGAAATCCACTCTACGGAGCAACTTTTTCTACTCCATAATAACCCTTATTTTATTTTTAGGGGCGAAGCTTCTCAAAGCGGCACCCGTTCGTCCCTCGTCGTAGTCGTAGGGCGTAACCAGTCTTACGATTTGACCTGCAAGGTGGTGCCGTTGGAAAATTTCTCCCTGTGCGTTGCTGAACAATAAAAAATTCACAGCGTGCGCGTTAACTAAAAGCCGAATTCTCCTGTCTCTCATTCCCTATTAGCAGCCATTGGCATGTACATTGAGTACTATCTGACAAGAAAGGGTTGCTACGTTATACTCGCTGGGCGTAACCTCCTTGGTTTCAGAAAGGTTTAGTGAGCGTTATGCCGCAGTGCCATGAATGCAGTGAACTAGTATATACCATGAACTCGATGTGGTTAAAGGTGGGATGTAGACACAAAGCGCAAGCCGTAAGAAAGTGTGCATGTGCCACCTCTCGTTTAGTCCTTGGAATGTCCACTGGATGGTGGTGCTTTTATATGCGGAATAACTGATCAAAAGATGCTAGATGGTGGTACTTGGAGTGTTGACTAGATGGACGAACAGATACACAGACAGATGCATGGACGGACGCATGGATGAACGTGCGGACGGGCGGATGGACGCACGGACGGTTACACAGACTAACGCATGGACGGACAGAAGCAAGAACGAATGGACGGAAGGATACTTCGCCCCACTCTCCATCATTCAATCCGTGGATATGCTGCCATTTTTTTTTCTCTGTAATAAACGCTTTTCCATCCAGCCACGTGCCTCGAAACAATGCCAACTTTGGGCGCGCGAACGAACGCTGCTCGCGCCGGAGCACACAATTTACTAGCGTAGCGTCGCTGTGTGAGGCGTGCCCAAATCAAGCAAGAAGAGAGACGCGCATATCACGTTCCATTAATGGAACGTGATATGCAGGGTCAGAATTCTGAATGGCAGGGTCAGAATTCTGACCCTGCCATTTACTACAGAGGGAGTGCGTGTGTTCCATTGACCGATTCCCGTCAGGTGCCCTCCGCCAAAGTGGAATGCTCCAGCGCAGAGTTCGTAAGCCACTCCGTAAGCGCCAATGGATGACACCATAAGTGTACGCAAAGCTGTAAAGTCGTCAGCAAACTTGACACAAACACTCCGAGGCGTGACCAGGACTTTAATCGATGCCAGGCGCGAAGCGTTAAGCGCTGTTGCCGAAATAATACCTCGGAATGCTTGTATAGTATGTTGGCGTGCACGGGTAACATGTCAGTAACATAACCCCAAGTTACGCTGTGCCGGCCGGCGTCAAAGTGTTTCAGGACATGCTGTGCAACGTTCCTATGAAGCATGCTGATGACTAAACGTCCGCAGCGCGCTGCGTACGCAAAGTCTGAGGCTGAAGCACTCGGTTGCCATGCGCAACATCGGAAACGTGCGCCGAATCAAGCTGTCAGCAGGCTTGCAAATCAGTGTTGCTTCGCACCATCTAGTGGCGAAGCAATAAGCCGTTGTAACCGATCATGGGCTCCAAAATGACGAGTGCATGGCGTGTTGGAAACACGCCATGTGCCATCTCGGAGACTATGAACCGATGTGTGTCTAAGTACCTTGTAAGTCAAGGTATGAGACTAATCGAGGTTTTTCAATGAGGAGTAATAGTTTGGGGTGTTTGGGCTTGGTGAACTACAGCACGAGGGACAGAGAGACGACGAAGACGAGCGCTTGCAGCAAATTCAACATTTATTGTTTGCTACAGACATTTCGTAAAACAAAAATAAAATGAACCGAGCAGGGAGTGCTAAACGCTGAATACGGAAATACCCCCGCATTCCCCGGTGCCTGTGTCTTCGAGTGCCATGACATCTGCTTTCGCGATAGTGAACGTGGAGCATGGCTTATCTGTGTGCGAGAAAAATCACCCGAGCTTGGTGAAACACGGACGTGAATCCAAATGCGCCGCAATGCATGGCTAGAACTCACCTTTT
Organism: Rhipicephalus microplus; assembly: GCF_013339725.1. Classification (NCBI taxonomy): domain Eukaryota; kingdom Metazoa; phylum Arthropoda; class Arachnida; order Ixodida; family Ixodidae; genus Rhipicephalus; species Rhipicephalus microplus. Next base: position 82,964,087 of record NC_051169.1, on the reverse strand, counting down.
TTACTTTTTAACACTTCACGTGCTTCTGCATGCGATTATTCGGACATCTGCCGGTTAGACACAGGTAGCAACCACCACGCTTCAAATGGATCACACCCACGCCGCCCCCGTCCACCGTCCACAAATCCATCGCGGCACTTCACCTGAACATCAAGGTCCTGCTTCTTTTTACCTGACGCCGGTCATCCTGCGTTGTGGTCTGGCTAAGCAGTTGCCACAATCCACTGCACCTGTTCACTGATTGGCTGCAGGTTACTTAGTCAAGCTCCCAATCAAGCACAAGGCTGAAAATCACGCAAACGTCATTCGCTGCCAAGAGCACCGTACTGCTGTCGGTCGCGGCTATCTTGTCTGTTTCGGTGTCGGCCGGACGACTTCTTGCAACAGGTTCCGGTAAGGTACGCAACGGTCGTAGTGGGCGCAACGTGAGCGCCGAGATCTAGCGTGCGCGCACGCGTCTGGAACAGCGCATGCGCACTCTTGCTCCCTCTCCTGCACTGCGTGCGAGAGATGGGGCTTCCAAGCGGCCGGCGTACGCAAGCTTTTGGGTTGTTTTGTACACTCACTGGATGCGGCTGGCGAACAAAAGAAAAAAGTGGGGAGAGCGCAAAAGGACGCAAGAACGAGTGAACCCAGCGGCAAGGGCCCCCCAGCACTAAATCTCACGATTAGAGAGTTTTAGCGCCGGGGCCCCAAAGTGGCTTACGAGCGAAAGGTCTTGCATTGTTACGTATTCTCTTTGGGTGGCGCCACTGGAAGTACTAAGGAACGCAAGAGCGTGTGTACGCAGCGGCTTGGGGTCCCCAGAACTAAAACTGAATACAAAAGCAATCTCATTCAAGAATACCAAGACAGAAAGCCAGAAAGGTCACGCTTGTTTGTCGTATATATAGTTCTCTCCCGTTGCGAAAGCACGAGCGTTATAGTATAATTAGCTCACATTATTGACATTAAGAGTGCACGGTGACTGGAAGATCACAAGAACACAACATAAAAAAAGCATTCAACTTAACGAAGTGCATTCGTACGGAAAAAATTGGCAGCATATCAACGAAGTGAATGATGGAGAGTGGGGCGAAGCATTCGTCCATCCATTCGTTCTTGCTTCCGTCCGTTCGTGCGTGCGTCTCTTCATGCGTCCGTCGCTGCGTTCGTCCATGAATCTACCCCCGCGTCCGTTCATGCGTCCATCCATGCATCTGTCTGTGTGTCCGTTCGTCCATCTATTCAACACTCCAAGTACCACCATCTCGCATGTTTTCATCATATATTCCCAATATAGAAGCACCGTGATTCGGCGGACATTCCAAGGACTAAACGAGAGGTGGCAAACGCGCACTTTCTTACGGCTTGCGCTTCGGGTCTACTTCCCACCTTTAACCACCTCGAGTTCATGGTATATACTAGTTCACTGTAGTCATGGCACTGTGGCCCAACGCTCGCTAAACCTTTTTAAAACCAAGGAGGTTACGCCCAGCGAGTATGACGTAGCAACGTTTTCCTGTCAGATAGTGCTCAATGTACATGCCAATTGCTGCTAATGGAAAATGAGAGACAGGAGAATCCGGCTTTTACTTTCTTACGGCTTGCGCTTCGTATCTACTTCCACCCTTTAACCACATTGAAGTCATTCATGGTATATACTAGTTAATTGTATTCATGGCACTGTGGGTGAACGCTCGCAAAACCTTTCTCAAACTAAGGAGGTTACAACCAACGAGTATAACGTAGCAACTCTGTCTTGTCAGATAGTGCTCAATGTACTTGCCAATGGCTGCTAATGGGGATCGCAACGTGCGCGTTAACTAAAAGCCGAATGCTTCTGTCTCTCATTCCCCATTAGCAGCTATTGGCATGTACATTGAGCACTATTTTTTAGTGTTCAATAACTCACAGAAGGAATTTCTCACCGGCACCACCTTGGAGTTCAAAATGTTATACTTGTTACACGCTACAACGGCTACGAGAGACAAACAAATGCCGTTATAAGGAGCTTCGCCCCGAAATAGACGCATACATACCTGTCTCATTCTCCGAAGTCGTCTGGGAGTAGTCGTCGGCCTTCATGCTGTCAACTGGAATAAATAAAAAAACAGAGCGGTTAATATTTTCTTCTGGTCCCTATGGTAATGGTCACTGTCTCAAAAACAAGGCTTGCGATTTGTTTGCTACAGGCCCGGCCCGTGTTTGATTTGTCAGTTCCATTTATTCATCACCATCATCATCATTCTTTTCATCATCGCCATCATCAGCCAATTTTTCAACATTTTCTTAAGTATGCTTCTGAGCTACACAGAATTCCTTAGTCCCAAGCATTCTTTTAGTAAGCGCCTACATGCGGTCACCATGTGTTGAAGTATTACCGCGGAACGAAAACTATATTTCACGATCAGTGTTCAGATTTCACTCCTCTCAGAGATCATTCTCGATGTTTCCAGAATGCTCACTCCAAAATCACCCTCAGAAATAACCCGTACATAAGACATGGGTAACTGCAGAAAGGCACCTGACTGCGCTCTCCTTTCGCGGGCTATTTTCTGCAGTCACCGAGTTTTACAATGTCATCTTTGCTTAATACTGTCGCGAGCAAAAACAAGACCTGTAGCCAGGAGTTCACCCGAACCAGAGCAATGAAAATGTTCTCTTCTTCTTCGAAACCCAAAACGGGTATGAGCCACAGCGGCTCGTTCATCAATAGTGGCATTACCCCCTCTCCCAAGAAGCATAGTCTCGATGCTGTACATGAAGGCAAAAAAAGAAAAAGAAAATGAGATGAAAACACCACGCAAGCAAAATGAATTGCGTAACGTGGAATAACATGGTTGTGGAGCCAAGAGTTAAATGAGAAATAAGAAAAATAGGAAAGAATATAAAGGAGAGACGAATAAAGTCAGTCACTCACTGGCGATTCACAGCGCCAAAAGTATGGTTTCAGCCGTGAAACGTGAACGACTGCAGTTCGCGGGGTGAAACGGGAACGTCTCGAACTGCCTTCTGGGAGAACCTCGTATGTGACGTCGCTGAGACGTCGTACGAACTTTTAAGGGCCGAAGTAGCGGCGAAGAAGCTTTTCTGAACGGCCACGTTGTCGGATAGGGGCCCACAACCAGACTTCATCACCGGGCTTGAAAATAACTTCACGGTGACGAAGATTGTAGCGGCGTGCGTCTGCGGTTTGGTGATGTTGAATACGGTGACGAGCAATTTGATGGGCCTCTTCTGCACAATGCGCGAATTTGGCGGCATCGGTGCGGTATATTCCTAAGTTGTCGGGCAGGAGCATGGCGTCGAGCTGCGTCGTGACCTCGCGACCGTGGACTAAGCGAAAAGGTGTGAAACCGGTATACTTTCTTGAACAGCAGTATTATACGCAGAAGTTACGTAGGGAAGTATGGCGTCCCAGTTCTTGTGATTGATGTCCGCATACATTGACAGCATGTCTGCAATTGTCTGATTGAGTCGTTCAGTCAGCCCGTTTGCTTGCGGGTGGTAAGCCGTTGTTTTACGATGTTCCGTGCCACTTAATCGCAAGACTTCCTGCAGCATCTCTGTGGTGAAAGCTGTCCCACGATCAGTTATGACGACAGCTGGAGCACCGTGACGTAAGACGATGCTGTTCACGAAAAATTGGGCATCTGCAGCGGTTGCTTTTGGAAGCGCCTTGGTTTCACAGTAGCGTGTTAAGTAGTCGGTAGCGACCACAATCTACCGGTTTCCTGACGAAGACGTGAAGAATGACCCCAGCAAGTCCATGCCAATCTGATGAAAGGGCGCCTTTGGTAGGCCTATTGGTTGCAGTAGTCCCGCTGGTCGTAAAGGTGGAAGCTTACGTCGCTGACAGTCGCGACATGTGCGAACGTAGTGCTTCACAGTCTTTGCGAGACGTGGCCAGTAGTAGGAGCGTTGAATCCGTTGCAGCGTGCGCGTATAGCCGAGGTGTCTGGATGATGGCTCATCATGACACGCACGTAAAATGTCACCACGAAGCATAGTTGGCACAACAAGCAGATACATAGCTTGTGTAGGATGAAAGTTCTTTTTGTAAAGCACTCCATCGCGGAAACAAAAGAAGGATAGTGAGCGTGTAAAGCTTCGAGGAGGGGGGGAATTGCGTCCTTCCACCAGGTAGTCAATGAGCGGGATGAGCTCCGAGTCGTGACGCTGTTGCTCAGCCAAGTGGGTCGCTGATACGGCAGAAAGAAAAGTGTCGTCGTCTTCAAGGTTAGTGTTGGCATTTTCGACCGGTGCACGTGAGAGACAGTCGGCGTCGGTGTGTTTCCGCCCAGATTTGTGGACGATGGTGACATCGAAATCTTGTAGCCGAAGGCTCCATCGTGCTAGACGACCTGAGGGATCTTTGAGATTTGCGAGCCAACGAAGGGAATGGTGCTCGCTAACTACCCTGAGTGGGCGGCCATAAAAGTATGGGCGGAACTTTGTTATGGCCCAGACAACAGCGAGGCATTCCTTCTCGGTTGCAGAAGTTTTTCTCCGCTGGGGATAACGTTCTGCTCGCATAAGCGATCACGCGCTCTACGCCATTATGCCACTGAACTAATACCGCTCCTAGTCCAACGTTGCTGGCGCAAGTGTGTAATTCCGTGTCAGCGCTTTCGTCAAAATGACCCAGTACAGGCGGAGCCTGGAGGAGGTTTCGGAGGGTGTCGCACGCATGGCACTGATCGGGACCCAAAACAAACAAGACACCGTCTTTTGTAAGCTTGTTGAGGGGTTCCGCAATCTTCGAAAAGTTTTTGACAAAGCGCCTGTAATACGCACAGAGCCCCAGAAATCGGTGTTGGTCGCGCTTATTTGTGGGCACGGGAAAAGCGGCAACAGCACGGGTTTTCTCCGGATCTGGGCGGATGCCGGCATAGCTCACAACGTGACCAAGGAACTTCAGTTCTTCATATCCAAAATGACATTTCTCGGGTTTGAGAGAAAGCCCCGCTGTTCTGATTGCCTGAAGTACTGCATGAAGGCGTTGGACGTGTTGTTCAAACGTGTCTGCAAAGACCACGACGTCATCAAGGTAAGCAAGACATTATTGCCATTTGAGCCCTGTGAGAACCGTATCCATCACTTTTTGGAAAGTAGCTGGCGCTGAGCATAGACCGAAAGGCAACACTTTAAACTCGTACAGGCTGTCGGGAGTAATAAACGCCGTCTTTTCGGGGTCGCGCTCAGCCACTGCGATTTGCCAGTAGCCGCTACGTAAATCCATGGAAGAAAAATATTTAGCGTCGCGTATACGGTCCAACGAGTCATCTATCCGGGGTAGAGGATAAACGTCCTTTTTGGTGACCTTGTTCAGTTTTCGGTAATCAACGCAAAAACGCAACGAACCGTCCTTCTTCTTTACTAGCACAACTGGCGAAGCCCAGGGACTAGTTGATGGCTGGATGACGTCGTCCTGAAGCATCTGCTGGACTTGGTCACGTATAGCGTCTTGCTCTTTTTGCGACACCCTATAGGCGTGTTGTCGGATGGGTCTCTCGGTGGGTTCCGTGATGATACGGTGCTGAGCAAGGGGTGTCTGTTTAACCTTTGACGTAGTGGCAAAGCAGTCTTGAAATGAGCCGAGTAAACGCAAAAGGCTTTCTCGTTGAGCCGAAGGTAGTCTCTCGTTTACGTCTAGAGTGCTCACGAAGGCCTCGTCAGGGTGGCCATTTGATGAAAATAAAGCTAACGTGGGCGAACCATCGGCATCGGCAAGTTCTTCACAATATGCAATGGCAGTGTGTCTCGTTAGGTGGCGATATTCGTCGCTGAAGTTCGTGACCAGCAGGTGAACATGCCTATTGCTAGGCTGAATGATTCTTTGGGCAACACAGATTTGTCGTGAAATAAGGAGAGACAAATTGGCCTCTGCAATTACCGCGTCAGACATGTCCTGTCCCAATTCTACTTCGACAAAGAGGCTGCTTCGAGGTGGGAGAGTCAGAGAATCGTCGGTAACACGAAGCGCTCTTTTCCGGAATTGTGTACTGTCAGTTGCAGCGCAAAAAGGATCTTCGAACGACACAAGTAATTGACGGAGGTCAATGACGGCCCCGTATTCACGAAGGAAGTCCATTCCTAGAATGACTGGCCGAGAGCCCACGCGCAATACGAGGAAAGAGTCCGCAAATGTCGGCGTACGTATACGAATGCGTGCCGTGCACATACCGGTAGGCATCACCAGATGGCCCCTGCCGTGCGCAACTGGGGTCCTTGCCATGGTGTGGTAACCTTCCTCAGTTCAGATGCTTGTGCGGCGCTCATTACAGAATAGTCGGCGCCGGTGTCGACGAGGGCGTTGACAGCATGATTGTCGACGAAGACGGCGATTTCGGCAGAAACGATCTTTCTGATGTCAGAGAACACTGCAAAACCGGAATGGTCCTCGTCTGGTCGTTGCGTCAAATGAGGGTCTTTTACAGTTCGCCGGGCCGGGACTTCACCCCCAGAAGTCGCCGTTCCTAGTTTCCCCTGCAGGAACTTGGTGACCGGCTCCTGAAAGGAGCGGAAGACGATTAGGGCTAACTGGGTGAGGTAGACCGGCGAGGCGACGATGATCTCGACTGGTGGTGCTGAACAGTCGAAGGTGTTCGCTGCCCCGTGAGATAGGCTTCGATTTCGCGGGGGCGCTCACCGTAGCGTGGGCATCAAGCGTCAGGATGGAAGACGCGGAGACCTTGTTGCCGGTATTGACAGTTCCTGTATACGTGACCCGCTTCGCCGCAGTGATAGCAGAGCGAAGTGATATCCGAGGTGCGCCACGTGCTTGCCTTGCTACCACTTTGTGTTGAGGTAGACGGCAGATAGGTGGGTATGCTCGGGAACCTTGAGCCGAGAGGCGGGCTCGAAGCAGTGGCGTGGAATGACTGCATAGCCTGGTACCTGGGCCGCATAGCAGGATCTGTAGCCCGTGGCGCAGGGGATCGCGATGCCGCTGCGTACGTAAGGACTGGGGCCTCGGGAATCGGTGGTGCGATTGGGGTCAGGGGTGTGACGGCGTGCCGGACTTCTTGTCTGGTTACATCCGCGAGGGCTGACACAGGTTGATGGGATCCCACTGCCTGAAGCTGTCGCAGATCGTTCCGAACAATACTTCGAATGAAGTCTGCGAGAGCCTGTCTCTCGCTGTCAGAGCCGATAGAGCATGCGGTGGCCGGGATCTGGCGTTCGTATTGTGACGACCGCTGCTGCAGCGTACGTTCCATCGTAGCTGCCTCACTGATGAACTGGGCGACTGTCGTTGGTGGATTGCGCACAAGCCCAGCGATCAGCTGTTCTTTTACTCCGCGCATCAAATGCCGCACCTTCTTTTCCTTGGGCATGGCAGGGTCCGCGCGCTTGAAGAGCCGAAGCATGTCCTCGACAAACATGGATACTCGTTCGTTCGGCCGCTGGTTTCTGCAGGATATGGATTGTTCAGCCCTCTCCTTTCTCTCGTTGTTCCGAAAGGCGTCACGGAGCTGACGGCTAAACTCTTGCCAGGTTGCAAAGGAGCCCTTGTGGTTCTCGTACCACGTCTTCGCAGAATCCTCCAAGTAGAAGTAAACTCGGCGCTGCTTGCGAACATCGTCCCATTCGTTGATACTGGCAACCCGATCAAAGTGGTCGAGCCAGTCATCAACATCCTCGAAGATGTCTCCATGGAACGGCTTTGGTGTCTGTGGCGCATAAAAACATGGGCGAGAAGAGAACCATGGGCATCGCTGGTTCGGACCGCCTGGCTTGTCATCGGAGTTGCCATCTTTCTGGGTGTCGATGTCAAGGGACCAAATTCAGGGGGTAGCCCACGCAGGCGGCGGCTGCTTCTTGCTCTGGGAGATGTAGCTGTCTCCACGATGGCCGTCACAGCCTAAGTACACGTACCCAGCGTCTCCACCAGTAATGTCGCGAGCAAAAACAAGACCTACAGCCAGGAGTTCACCCGAACCAGAGCAACGTTTTTTTTGTTTTGTTTTCCTGGGATGATGGCTCATACCCACTCAGGGGGATTGGCCAAGAAAGTGTAGTGCAGTTTTTCTGTGATCATTTTAACTATGTGTAATTAATTGGTATTATAATAAGACGAATGTAAAAAAAACAACATAAGAAGAGCAAACGAAACGCAACGAAAATGTTCTCTTCTTCTTCGAAACCCAAAACGGGTATGAGCCACAGCGGCTCGTTCATCAATGGTAGCAATACACGTATGCCTATAAATCTCCACAGTAGGGGCAAACGCACAACAAAGAAATAAGTATACGCGTGCAGTTATTTTTTAAAGACGATAATCTTTCTTGGGGACCTTCAACGCAAACACTTTGGTCTGTCTGTCTGTACATTTCTCTGTTTGTCCACTCTTAACGGCATCGGCTACTAGAAACGGCTGACCCCATCCACAGCGCCCACCAATGTTGCTGAAGGTTGAGCGTTCATGCTTGTGCGATCGTCAATTAAAAAGCAATTATTGCACATGTCTGGGGCACCATAACAACTCGTATATATTCTGCATGTGAGCGTTTTACTAGAAAAGGCATACATAAGTTATTTTGAGGGCCGTAGCGCTTATGACGGTGCGCTGACCATGCAACGGTTGCACGGAAAGACGAGTGTTTCCAACGCTTTGCTAAAACGAGACGTTGGTGGCACCTGCCCGTCGCCTTGCTTTCTACACCTTATCACCTCTGAGATGGGCGCGCACACCCGTCTCAGAGCCACGGGCTTTGTTTTCTGAAAAAACTGCCAGATGGCGCTTATGTCTCACGTGTGACGTGACTTGTTTCACGTTTTTTGTGTGAACACTTAAATTGGCCTGATTACTTGTGTGGTTTTTTGTTTTTTTTACAAACTCAGTGTGGTGCGGACGCAGTTCTACGCAGTGTGGATTCATTTCTGTGTGGTGTGGACACTCAGTGTGGAAAAACGTGAACTCATTGTGTAAGTGTTGTGCTATGTACATATGTAGAGCCTTGTGTTTGCTTCAAAATGTGCGATGTTGACTTTTGTGCAAGAGAAGAGGAGTAGCTGGCGCCACGCATTGGCACCAACCTCTCCTTACATACATTTAATTATAATAATGCGCTCGGTTGCCTCCGCTGCACGTTAGAGCCACGCTAACACAGCCCCTCCATAATACCATTCACCAATGAACTGTACTAAAGTGCTTATTTGGGCCGGTTGGTACATGGTCAACGAAGTGAAAAAACAGCGCGTAACACAGGACACAGGACAGAGAAGAGACGGACGAGGCGCTGACTTACAACCAAAATTTATTTCGTACAGGGGTGTATATATAGCACACGAAACTTGAAAAAAGAGGGAGAGAAGTCGAGTGACATGAAAGAGTAATTTTTGTTATGATTGTATGCGTATAACAAATAAACTGTGATTGCGCAATCATTCGCTTGTCAAATACGCCAATTCCCTGGTGAGGAGCGTTATCGAAGGTACACTGACACACATATCGCCTTTCTTGATTATGCAGAATGCCTCATAAATCTCACGTGTCCTTTTATCTCTGTAGCGTCGAAGTATCTTGCATTTGTCAAACAATGCACGGCATCCACAAATGGAGCTGTGCGCAGCTAAGTGGCTGCCAACAGAACCCCGCATTAGATTGCGGTGTTCCCTGAGGCGGTCATTTATACAGCGGCCAGAATGCCCGATTTGGGGGTTCTGTTGGCAGCCACTTAGCTGCGCACAGCTCCATTTGTGGATGCCGTGCATTGTTTGACAAATGCAAGATACTTCGACGCTACAGAGATAAAAGGACACGTGAGATTTATGAGGCATTCTGCATAATCAAGAAAGGCGATATGTGTGTCAGTGTACCTTCGATAACGCTCCTCACCAGGGAATTGGCGTATTTGACAAGCGAATGATTGCGCAATCACAGTTTATTTGTTATACGCATACAATCATAACAAAAATTACTCTTTCATGTCACTCGACTTCTCTCCCTCTTTTTTCAAGTTTCGTGTGCTATATATACACCCCTGTACGAAATAAATTTTGGTTGTAAGTCAGCGCCTCGTCCGTCTCTTCTCTGTCCTGTGTCCTGTGTTACGCGCTGTTTTTTCACTTCGTTGACCATTCACCAATTTTCTTGCGCAGAACATCAAATAAATGTCTTGTTCTCTCTCCTCACACGCAAGACTATCGTCTTTCGACGACATTTGAAGATTACATGCAGATACGGGACCAATTTTTTTCTTTAACTGTGGCGCAGATATGCTAGGGTGGTTGCTTGGGAAAGTTAGTTCATGATAATAAGAGGAAACAACAGCGCGAAATGCAGACAAAACAGAAGATGAAGCAGGCCCTACGGTGACGTAAATCGACGAGAGATAGGGACATTATACCACGTTATTTATTTATTTTTTACTGTCCAGGTATATATATGGGCCCAATATACAAAAAATGAAGCCATTTGTAAGTCAGCACTGGTGTGCCTTCTCAATCCTTTGTATTGAATGAATTTTGCTATGCTTTCTCTTTTATACAAGCAAATCCAGTTGCACTGAGTGGCCTTGAGTAAATACTTAAAATACGCAAAAAACACAACACGTTAGTCAGATAAACACACAGCCACACAGACAGCACAGGCTCCAGCTGTATATTTGTTGAAGTACAGCGTTTATAGAAGTTAACTAGAAGCAATCGCGCCGAGAATCTTATGTTGCGAAATTGAGGCAAGACTACCTGCGCGTTACAATCGCGGAAGAATCCTAGTGTGATCATCAAAGACATATATTTTCCTACATGATAAAAATAATGAAGGTGAGCTAATAGAAGTGTCACCTATCCTTGTGCTGTTGAAAGCTTGATATACCATCCTTTAGGGACGAAACTCCTTATAGCGGCACCCGTTTGCCCCTCGTAGCCATTGTAGTATGTAACAAGTATAAAATTTTGACCTCCAAGGTGGTGTCGGTGAGAGATTTCTTCTTTGCGTTGTTGTACAATAAAAAATAGTGCTCAATGTACATGCCAATGACTGCTAATGGGGAATGAGAGACAGTAGCATTCGGCTTTTAGTTAAAGCGCATGCTGCGATCCCCATTAGCAGCCTTGGCATGTACATTGAGCACTATCTGAAAAGAAAAGGCTGCTACGTTATACTCGCTGGGTGTAACCTCCTTAATTTTAGAAAGGTTTAGCGAGCGTTGAGCCGCAGTGCCATGAATAAAATGAACTAGTATATACCATGAATTAACTCGAGGTTGTTAAAGGTGGGAAGTAGATACGAAGCGCAAGCCGTAAGAAAGTAAAAGCCAAATCCTCCTGTCTATCATTTCCCATTAGCAGCCATTGGCATGTATATTGAGCACTATCTGACAGGAAAAGGTTGCTACGTTATACTCGCAGGGCGTAACCTCCTTGGTTTTAGAAAGGTTTAGCGAGCGTTGGGCCGCAGTGCCATGAATACAGTGAGCTAGTATATACCATGAACTCGAAGTGGTTAAAGGTGGGAAGTAGAGCCGAAGCGCAAGCAGTAAGAAAATGTGCGTGTGCCACCTCTCGTTTAGTCCTTGGAATGTCCGCTGGATGGCGGTGCTTCTATATGGGGAATAGATGATGAAAAATGCGAGATGGTAGTACTTGGAGTGTTGAATAGATGAACGAACCGGCCCACAGACAGATGCATGGCTGGACGCATGAACGGATGCAGGGGCGGATGCATGGACGAACGCAGGGACGGACGCATGAACAGACGCACGAACAGACGCACGCACGGACGGGCGGATGGACGCATGGACGGTCACACAGACGGACGCATGGCCGGACGGAAGCAAGAACGAATGGACGGACGAATGCTTCGCCCCACTCTCCATCATTCACTCCGTGGATATGCTGCCAATTTTTTTTTGTTGCTGCCTTGGTAAGAAATCCCGTTTTTTTAAGCTGACGAACACGCTCAGGAACACAAGCGATAAATGTGAACTGGCGCGGGCAGTAATCTTGTCTTTCACTGCAAGAACTGCAGTAACTGCTTTCCTCAGGTGGGAAAAAACTATAAAAAACAAAAAAGCAACATTCTCTTTCAAGGCAAGAACAGAAGGAGGGCTCGTGCATCGAGGCATTCTTCAAAGGAAGAAGTGACACCAAAAATTTGTTCGCCCTCGTTATCTTTATCATGCAAAGAAATAACTTTCTTAGATATGCACATTAGTATTCGTCCGGGTGTTACGCGCACATGGTCTTGCCACAATTTCACGAACGTATATTTTCGGTGCGATATCTGCTTGTGAAGTTAATGTCGTACCTTCATCCAATAAACACAGCAGGAAGTGTTCCCTACATGTGCGGGAGAGTCCCATTTTTTTAACGTGTTTTTTTCGCGTAGTTTTAAACATGTGTTCAAGCTCGATGAATTGATTGATAAGTGGGGTTCAACGTCCCAAAACCACTATATGATTATGAGAGACGCCGTAGTGGAGGGCTCCGGAAATTTAGACCACCTGGGGTTCTTTAACGTGCACCCAAATCTGAGCACACGGGCCTACAACATTTCCGCCTCCATCGGAAATGCAGCCGCCGCAGCCAGGATTCGAACCCGCGCCCTGCGGGTCAGCAGCCGAGTACCTTAGCCACTAGACCACCGCGGCGGGGCCAAGCTCGATGAACAAACTAGCTTAACATGCCTTCCTATTTAGGTTGCTTTATTATTATTAGGACTGATAACTGTTTGCGTTGTACTGATTGTGATTTGCACCATCTTGTTATGCGTTTTCACGCATAGCATTGCACGTTCGATACGTAAGCTAATAACTTTCATATACATGCAGTGAATACGATGATCGACTGTGTACCAGTTAAGCCTCTTTTGAGACACTCTGCTTTTATTGCAGCCCTAATGGCTCTGCGTTGCTTTTTGCACCCCTTTACTTGCAAAATTGGGGGACCCTTGAACTTCGCCTTTAAGAGTGGTACGCGATAGCGATATCCTGTCTACAGTGCAAACTGAGTTCAAAATGGCTTGTGCCAGTGAAGCTGCCACATCCGGCTACGTTCTGTGTAATGGGCAGCCTGTTTTAAACGACGGGCAATTGAACACGTGAAATCTTTGCGAGCTTTCTACGCACCCACTACGTGGCGTTAAAGGCCCCTGATATCCCTTTTCAGGTAACCATGGAATGAATTCAATGGAAGAGCTTATTGCCTCACGAATTCAACGCCATTTTGGGACGTTAAACCCCACATATCAATCATCAACGAATTCAACGCCGCAAAAATTTAAAGAATCTGTGCAGTACGAGTGGAGTTACAAAGCTTTGTCGCATGCTGCAATTGCACCCTTTCTGCTGTCGTCCCGACGAAAGCGCTGGAAGCTAAGCAGTGAGGGATGGCAGGCGCAATGAAAAACGTCAGGCACGCCTCCTGACCTTGAGCCCTTTTTTTTCTTTGAATGCGTGGCTCTTTTAGTGTCATCGCGCGCGCACGTGTAGACAAGTCATGTACTCCCGCGGCGATCTCTGCAACGACCAAGCGCGCCATGTTCAAATCAGCCAATGGATGATATTCGGGCTTTCTAGGAGTGGTTTTCGAGCGTCTTACGGATCGTTCATTGAGAGAAGAGAAAGCAATTGCTAGCTGTCTTTGATACTTGATTGTAAATTCCAGGCCGCGTGCTGCGCTATAACTTTTGGCTCGCGTGTTGTTGGGAGCCTTTACTATACCGATCGGCAACATTTTCTGAGCATGCTCGAAAAGTGTTGCAGGGCCCCTTTAAAGGAAAAGGTGCCGTAGCGTGTGTGCCTTGGGTAGTGGGTGGCCTGCTTTAAACCACAAAGTCGTGATAATTCCATGTCCCGACGCCTGATCGCAATGTGGGCTCGTATACCACGCATTATTTCTCCGATATTACATGTTGCGTCGTGAAGCATGTGTACAGGACGCGCGTGTTTGTAAAGAACGGAAGTTACTTTCACTGCATTTCCAAGCAGACGCGTGGCTCTGTGGTAGAACAGCTGCTTGCCACGCAAACGACCCGATTTCGAACCTCACTCAGACCCAGAATTTTATATTATTTACATCCTTCTCAATTTTTCGATGACGCACAAGGCAATTTATTTAGCTCACAACCAACGACGCCACAGCTGACACAAGTACGTAGGCCCTTGAACACCATTAAGTAGTCAGTAATCACTTATCCGATATAGACCTCCAGATGTTGCCTAAACACGAGTTAAAAGTAATTGATAGTGTGATTATTTAACTGATCAGGTGTGCCCTTTAGGCTGACTATTCTCCATGTGGTGGATGTTATTAGATAAGAAATTGAAATTTATATCAAACTATTTACATATTGCTTTATGGTGCTGTTTTAGACAAATTCGTTTACACATCTCTTACGATTTTCAAGTGGGATAGCCAGTGGTTTCGCAAGATGTATCCGCCCGGAGAAAATTTTTGGGAAGGACTCTTGGTTTTATACATTCTTTCCTAAAACGTGTGTCGAAGTAGATTAGCTCTCCTCTTATTATGGCGCTGAAATATGCAAAAAATAAATAAAATGAGCAATAACGATGTGGCGAGATTTCAAACGAGGGTCTGCAGATTTAAAAAAAAAAACTTCAACAATAAACTACAAATTCAGGAATATTTGCGATTCGCTTGAATAGTTGGCCCCTGTAACTGCGGAAACATTGTTATGTTACTTTGAAATATCAGCCCGCATCACTCCACTTGTTCAAATGCCCGTTATTTTCCTAATTGCGCGAGAATTTGAATTAACAAGACGGAATGTACGTCGCGTAACAGATAAGTTTGCAGTTCGCTAACACTTGTAAATACGCTTTTTTTACCAAAAACTTGCTCAAAGAATGCTGGTTCTGTATTAGGTACGTCCAGCCTTACAATGCAAATACTACCCTCCCCCCCCAACCTCTCTCTCACAGGATCTGCTTCGAGAGAATAAAAAAGGAGAAAAAGGTAAGAGTGATTGTTGGGTGGAAATAACAGTTTGCTCCGCGAGCCTACATGTAATCGAGGTAATTTAATTGGAAACTATTAGTTGCCTCTTAGCAGTGCCAGACTTCGCCCATATCTAACTATCCACGAGAAACATTACCACAAAAACTATCACGCAATTAACCAGTATCACATTATAGGGGCGAAGCTGCTTAGGAACTAGTCTTGTCACGCATGTAACCGTTGCTGTACTCGAAACATATGTGAGTTAGACACAAAAACAAGTTTAACAATACACTTGAGCATAGGCATAAGCTTACTATGAGGAAATAGATCGTTATTCTCGGCGAAAAGAAACTAAAGAGAAGGAAATTGATGAGTTGATCTCTACTAAAATGTGCCTAGATTGAGGCTTCTCGGGGAAACCACAACACAAAGGCTCATGCCAAGCACTCAATGTCCCAACGAATTACCCATATTAAAATGGTATATTGCCACCGGTAAGATGGTGGGTTTTTGATTTTGCTTTCCAGGCATATCTTTTTCTCCAGCAATTCTCCTTGAATTGTTTAAGATGACTCAAACGTGAAAAAAATTACCATTTTGTATACACTTTTGTCACTCAATTTAAGGGCAACGCTATAGGGTAACCGATGTATACTACGCGGTAGAAAACACGGACGAGAAGCCAAGACAAGGGGATGTCCACTTATCGTCCGTGTTTTCTACAGCGCAGTATACATCGATCACGAATCGCGAACTGGCCCAATTGTCCACTTTGCTCGGGTAACGTACGGCTACACACCGTTACCCATTGCTTCAGCCACTCGTGACTCCCTTCGCGGAGATGCGGAGATTTCTTTACATCTATCTAAGATACTGAAAACGTGCAGATAAAACACTACTAGCCAGGTACCCATTCTTGACCAAGAAAACGAGACGTTCCTAGAACCCATCAACGCGCTCAAGTGTCCCACTTTTGCGCACGTTTTCAACGAAGCCTTCCCTGTGTGTGAGGTTATAACACATTCTAGGGGATTAAAATAGGTGTGACCACCCCGCCCCCTCAAAGAAAAAAAAAAACGAGTGCACTGGCTCACTTCGGCCTGATTTTGCTGCTTCTACTCGAGACTGTGTGTTCTGGCGTTATACTGTCGGATCTCGAAAACTGCTGGTCTAATTATGCATCTAAACTTAGTCGTAAATGCCCTCGTCACCTCCTATCCAATGCTAGGCGCAGCGTGCCTTTCGGCACTCCGTATCTCACCCATGTCGTCGTCGCAGGCGCCTCCCAGGATGTGGTGGTGGTCGTTGGGCGACGCGGCGTTCGAGGTCGCGTCCATGGCACCGTCGTGCGTCGCTACCAGGTCGGCGCCGTTGGCGGCGGCCCTTGTGGAGGCCATGATGGCCGCGACCCTATCGTAGTACTCGCAACGACGGGACTCGCGAAACTCGCGTCGCAGTCGCTTCAGTCGCTCGCGAACCTGCATGGGCGAGCGGCAGTAGCCCTTGGCCATGAGCACCTGCGAGATGCGCTGGTGGACCTTGTAGTTCCGCGCCGTGCCGTCCAAGTTCTGGCGACGCGTCTCCTGTTCCCACAGGTCCAAGAGAAGCGTCGTCTCCTGCCGCGTCCAGATACTCGCTCGGATGGAACAGTCCATTGCACGGGCTTGGATACACACTGAAACGGCTGTTCAAGAACAGTTCGAGGCGTGGACACTTGAAAAGGCGTGGTCGGCGTTGTACTTCCTTCAAGTGCTGTGAAGTTTGCGTCCTGTCAAGTTTCTGCTGCAAGACAAAAACGAAAAAGCAACAAAATACGCGCATATGTAAAAGACGTGAGTCACGACACAACAACTTGCTCAACGAAACTCACGCGTTAGTTACCAATGTGGGCGTTTTGGCCGGCCAGCGAAGTGATAGCTGTCATTCACAAAAGCCACGCGAAATAGTAGCGGCCAGCTGTAGGTGTTTAAGTACGAGTACCTTATATCGCTTACGTAATTTTCAAATTGCGGCACATGGTAGAGTCATTGTCAGAATTATTTACGCGAACGGGTTATAATATGACTTAGATTTGCAAAAATAAGAACGCAGATTGAAAGAAAGCGACACCGCGAGTGAAAATTTGACTGCTTAGTGAGATCGCTTACCGCGTGCGGCGCCACTGGTTTACGACCCCACAGTAGACTAAGGTCTAACGCGAGCCAGTAATCCTGCTTGGCTCACCCACATCACCGTTAAGTCCAAGGTTTCAATAACGAAGAACGTGCATGTCTTCTAAGATTCCGTGAGATGTTTGGTACGCTAATCAACGCTCCACGGCACCCTATTGCATACAGTTCTCGGAAGCAGTGGTAACTCCTTGCCGCGGGGTTTAGCAATCTACAATCATCCCACGCTGCTTCATTCGCAATGTCTCGCATGATCACCGGCGTGCGATGGCAACCTGGTGGTTGTCAACTGTCCCGCTTTCACCTTGCCCACCATGCCACGTTTTAATACCGCAATTAGTAAACGAACGCATAGTTTGATAGCGAAAGGATGAAGAAACGTTCTTAGCGTCGTTTCAATGCCGCATGCTGACAGTTTCGGTCAGTGACAAGACATGACTCACCAGACGCGTAGGATGTGCGGACTCTTGGGAGTTTTATCCACCGTGCTGGGTTGCGCTGTGATGGTCAGCTAAGCTAGCGTGGCCGAGTGAAGCACAAACGTCGTTCGGTCGGCGTCGGGCTACGATGTTTCGTGGCACAGCCGATGGCAGGCTCGTAGAAAGAAAGAAAAACACCGGCAGCTGGCTGCTGCGGACGCCGGCGGTTGCTGTCTGGGGCGGGTGGCTGGCCCCGGTTTTCAGAAAGAGCCTCGTCGCGTCCGGGCGCTGCGTTCATTGGCGGAGGACGGGCACACCAACTGACGCCCGGGGGGGCAGCGGGGCCGAGGCTGACTGGGGTTGGAAAAGGGGGGGGGGGGGCTCCCCTACCGCTATCGTAACGACTGTAGAAGTCGGGGGGGGGGGCGCAATCACCCCTCTTCCTGCCCCTTCGCGGAGCCCGCGACAACGCCGCGATGGCTGCGGGGTCGAATGGAAGGGGGGAACTCGGGGGCAGGGGATGCCCGCCTCCCTCTTTTCACCCATTCTTCACCCCCTCCCAACTGTGGCGCACCCCCGCTTGCTCTCCCCAGCGTCGGGGACGGTGGTGAATCAAGCCCGGGTGGCGAGGCGCACAAGCACCGCACGCGCGCGCTGGCGAGAATCGGCGCGCCCGGTGCCCAGTTGCTTCTTGTCCTATCTCGCTCGCGAGTGCCAGTGATATGCGAGCGATTGTGTGTACTACGATACAAGAGCCGGCCGGCAGCTCCGACTCAAACCGGCAGTACACGCGAGCCAAACAGCTATCGAAAAAACAACTGGGACCGCTGTCCCCTTGATCGGTGTTGTAGTGTTTCTGTGGCTATTCCCGTATAGGTAAGGGGAAGCCCTTGTTCACGCATTAATAGCTATCGCAGCCCTCGCCTTCTACCGACCCCCACGAATGACACATGCGGAGTGGTAGGTGGGCGGCCCGATGCTGATGCAGTGGGGAAGGAAGAACCCTCCGGTCGGGGAGAGATTTGTTTCAGCTTCTGGCTCGTTTGCATGTCGCCAGCTCTTAGCGGGTGATGCACCCGCTAATGGGTTCCCGAGCTTCCTTAATCGTCGCGTACCGTGTTTCACTTCTACGAAAAGACGAGGTGAACGAGGGATCGAGCAGGGATAAATGGTGGTAATCAGGTCCCCTGATCATTAATGAGGAGTCGGATAGGAGCTCCCATGCTTCCTTCGTGTATATCCTAGACAATGTGTGTGCAATCTACGACTAAAGAGTGTCACTGATGTCCGTGCTTGCGTACGCCACCTTGTTAAGTAAATGACGGGTGAGCAATACTCGCGGAAACATTGTCGCGTGGATCAGGTGATGTTTTGAGCGTATGAGCGAAGTTAGGAGACCACAGAAGCTAGAACACGCCTGTAGCTTCACACATATACGGCCACACAAATCCCAGTAAGAAAACTGAAGAAATAATAAAATCAAATTGCTCATCGCCCACTGGAATGATAGTTTTGACTATTGAAAAATGTTATTGAAAGAGGGGAATGGTTGTCTTTTTTTTCTTACAGTGAAAGTTGTCATAAGATCACAACAAGGGTGACGTCTGTTGTAGCTGCCCACCACCACTGCCGGTGTCCGTAACCTCTACTGCACAAAATGAGAAAGCAATTCAAGATAATAAAGAAAAAATGAGGGACCCTTAAGCTGCGTCTTTAAGAGTTAAACGTTATAGCGATATGCTGTTCCTAGTGCGTACTTCAAACACTTAGCATATCAAATCTTTTCGAGCTTCCTATGAACTTACTACGTGTATTCAAAGATGAAGTAATGTACCTTTAGCAGTCACCCACTAAAGGGTTCCTAGTTTAAAGCGATGGCTTTAAACTAGGAACCCTTTATGATAATCCCATGTTCTTACGCCCGATGGCAATGTGCGCTTGAACCACGCATTGTCACGGCAATATTTCATGTTGTATTATGAAGCATGTATACAGGACGTGTGTGATTGTAAAGTATAAAAGTTACTTTCACTGCATTTCCAAGCAGACCATGTTATTTTTTATTTTCACTGTATGCGCAAGCAGAGGCACGGCTGTGTAGTAGAACACCCACTTGCCACACAAACGACCCGGGCTGGATCTTCTCTCAGGCCCAGAATGTTTTTTTTTTCATTTGCATCTTTCTAGATTTTTCGGTCACGCAAACACGCTCGATTTTTCGGTAATGTCAAGGTGATTTCTTGCTCCCAACCAACGACACCAACACCGGAATTTCCACGAAACGAGCTTTTTAACACTATCACGTTCACACAGAGTTCTCGATGGGGTTAGAACCCTGGTCTCGCGCGTGCCAGTCCAGTGTTCTTCTATTGAGCCACGCCAGTTGTTGAAGATCTGTGCAAAATGACTCTAGGCTGCCTTGATGTTGCGAAAGGAATCACGTTATTTTGAGTAATGAAGAATTTAGAGCAACCAAGGAACGATCAGGCGTCCAACAATGCGAATTGAGTAGCGAGTGGATCATCGATTACTCGAGCCCCGTTACTAAAGCTCCAGGCATAATTCTTCATCGTTGTCAGTCGCAGCATCAAAAAATTGCAGAAAATTCTTTGCAAGTGTGTAGCGCGTACCACGCTTCGTCGAAGAATAACGAAGGATGGCATATATGAGGGCTTCTAGGACCATGGCAGAACAACTCCAGTGCGTTACACGCCAGAAAAACACTACTGACATTCTTACTAGCCACAGGCCTGAACGAAACGTTGTAAATAGGGTAGTTCGTGTGTGTGTCTGTAAATGTTTTGTGTTTATCACTATATATATCGTATAGTCACCACCCCGCACCTGGAGTAGCATGTCAGGTGAAAAGTCAGAGAAGCTTCTCCAGCTCTTTATAAGAATAATTTTCTTTGTATCTCTGCAACAAAAAATGTATGTTGATTTATGGCACAGTGGATACTCTGCAAGTGCGCTTATAGCAGTCACCTAAAAAATGTTCAAACACACTATTAAAGGCCGCTCTTTCAGCTTTCGCAGTGACTGTGTTGTGCGTTGCGCATAGAAATGGCTTTTTTTTTCTAATCTTTGACATATGTGGAAGACTTCGTGAAACTTCTTCATTGGTGACCCCCCCCCCCCCCCTACAGCGGTTATTTTGGCCCGTTGAAGAGAAAAGGGCGGTGGTTGTTTGTGTCACCATTGCACCATTGTTGCTTGACTATAATAGATGCAGCATTGAATAAAGTCTG
Source organism: Rhipicephalus microplus (assembly GCF_013339725.1). Taxonomy (NCBI): domain Eukaryota; kingdom Metazoa; phylum Arthropoda; class Arachnida; order Ixodida; family Ixodidae; genus Rhipicephalus; species Rhipicephalus microplus. The sequence continues at coordinate 82,943,357 of NC_051169.1, read as the reverse complement.
ACCTTGAAATTCCAGAGCGACAAGAGCATTCCGTCCCCTCCGGTGTTCATTCGCGTTGCAATGACTTCTGCAAGAACCATGTAGTCTCAAAAATATTTTTTGATACATTTGTGTATGATGGCGGCGACAGTAGCTTTATTACTATTACTCATCGTAAGTAGACATAGATACGTCACTGAATTTGAAATTTTAAACAATGCCTTTTTAGTCATGGTTTTTAGGGGGAATGAAGGGGGGAGGGGGGTTACCTCCTTGATTTCCGAGAGGACGATCTCTTAAAATGGCCATATTTTGCTGTGTGCTTTGTCGTCAAGGTGCCCCGGGTAAAAGGCCCAGCGTCTCAGAACCGTTCGCGGATCCATTTCCTACGTTCTCCGTGGCGCCTTGATGCCGTTGTTTCCACAATTTGTGGTCTGCCTGGCGCCGCATACCCATCACTGCAACAGACTACGGAGTTGACTTCCACGTAAGACTCAACGCCTTGGTTGTGGTAGTAAGGAAGAGGAAAAAGGCACCTAATTTTTGTCTGCCTCAAGGGCGACATGGCGCAGTGCCTTGTAGGGGTTGGGGGAAGGAGGGATAAAAAGAATAGAAGGAAATAGTTGAAGAAATAGAGAAGGCAAGCGACGGAAAAAAGAAGGAGATAGGAAAGTGGGGATCCGGTCAAAGCAGTCCAAGGATGGGGCACCACAATGCGAGAGCTGCACGGCGTCAGGAGACCGCAGAGGGCGAATCAGTCAGCGGGAGCTACGCTGTCGTCGGAGATTGAAATCCTCCGAGCGAAATCCCTAAGACTCAACGTCTTCGTGCTGTGCTGTGCCATGCGCGGTGTGCAGTGTTTTCTCCCTCGCCACGGGCTGAACTGGGGCGTGCCTCTGCACCCTTTCGTGGGTTAGGAAGGAGGTGGCGTTTCACCTTTTCCTTTTGGGGGTGGAGGTGAAGATGGCAAATTTCTTCGGACTGTCCAGGACATAAAATGCGAGTGCCGAGGCGCTCATGACAAGCTCTCACAAGCTCCCGCAAGCTCCGATCATGCTTCCATCGAGAGTTTCCATGATGCTACCACCATCATGTAACACGCTACCTGTAAATATTTTAATTAAAAGTTACTGTTATCAGCTCTGGGCTTCTCTCCTTGACATCTCCCCGAAACTCTGGCTGGATCCGGTCCTCTGGGCAGAACCCTGGTTACATAAATGGCAAAAAATTATAGCAGGAGGGCGAACGGCACTACGGTGCCGCTCCCTGGCTGCGCCCCTTCGCGCGATGATAATGAAGATTACGATTCCTAATTTTCAATGTGTACACCTACTTTTTATTATGCTTCTTCCACATATTTTACATTGTTTTCGCTATTCTCAAGCCTACTTCAGGCCAAAAATGACCAGTAGGTAGTCGGCAATAGTCAAATACCTTTAACGCCATAGAATAAACTTTAGGCGAGACCAGAAATTGCGAGCAAGTGTTTATGCCTTATCTTTTGCACCTTTAAAGAATATAATGAACGAAAAAGGAACAAAAGAAAAAAAAGGAACCGACTGTAATTGCATAACGAGAGAAGATGCGCAGAAAAAACAACAAAAAACTAAATCTCTTTCTACTGCATATTTTTTTCATTCAGTCTGAAAATTTTAAACACACCCGCACGCACACACATACAGCCACTGGTTTTCATAGAATATTTTGTACCGACGATGCCTGGCATTCAGGTTTAACTCTTCGTTTCCGTAAACCCACTGTTTAACGCGGAAGAACGTTCACGGCTGCTGTTCTGTTCTGTTCTGTTTTGACTGTTTTGCTGTGCAGAGATTGAGGTGCCTATTGCCTCGGCTACTCTATATCACAAAGTTCTTCAGCGAAAAATAAAATGATAATACAGAACGGTACCCAAAAAGTAACAATACAGAAAAGAAAACAAAACATAATAGCACACTGAAACCAGTTTAAATATCATGCCAATACACAGTTTTCTTAGCACAGTTCACACAGTTATAAACTATTTACACGCATACCTTACTATTCTACTGTCAGTATATTGCCGCAGAGACTGCCTTCTACCAGGAGAACCAGCGCGACGCTATGCAAGCGTCTACAACTACCAGGAGAACCAGCGAGACGCTATGCAAGCGTCTACAACGTAGCGCACCTGCGCGCGCTGTAGCAACGCGAGTCATTGCTCCTCGTGCTTGGGCTCGCGACGGTGGCCTGATCGACGGGTTGTGAAAAAAGGTGTTCGAGAGAGACGCTAGTGTGGAACGCTTTAGCGGACTCAGTTATTTACCTATTTTTCTGGGCACAAGTTCGCCCTTTAATAAAGCTATTGTTTGTGTCACCCTCTTGCAATACGTGACATTCTGGTGGAGGTGCGGGGTATGATTGGAAGTCCCTCAGGCGCAAGAGAGCGGAGCCCCGACCCTCAACGACTGGAACCTGGCGAATTGACTCCTGTACACCAGCGTTCGAGCCGTCGTCTTCGAGGAGACCCGCCTGAATTCGGACCGCTCACCACTGCTCCAGCAACGCAAGCAGCTTTTACAAACGACCCCACAACGATGGCCACCGCAGGTTCTACATCCGAGCTCATCGTGTCACCACCGTGCCTGCCTGAGCCCTTCCACGGTGACTCGCACGAAGATGTAGAAGACTGGCTGGAACATTTCGAGCGAGTCGCAAGGACCAATGCCTGGGATGAGACAAGGAAACTTGGACGCGTGTACTTTGCGTTGCAGGATTCAGCGAAGGTGTGGTTCGAAAATCACGAAGCGGTGATAACAACATGGGAAGATTTTCGACAACACTTGCTCGCTGCGTATGCCAGCACCGACCGCCGAGAGAAGGCAGAGAACGCTCTCCAGTCCAGGAGTCAACGCACGAATGAGAGTGTCAGCATGTATGTCGAAGACATGTGCCGGCTCTTCAAACGCGCTGATCCGAACATGACGGAAGAGAAGAAACTGCGCCACCTAATGCGTGGAGTCAAGCAGGACTTGTTTGCTGGGTTAGTTCGCAATCCACCACGCACGGTTGCCGAGTTCCGCACCGAAGCAACAACCATAGAGAAGGCGCTACAGCAGCGTGCCCGTCATTACAACCGAGACGCCAGTAGCGCACCAGTGGACGTCCTATCGGCAGGCCAAAGTAACAACAGTGAAACGCTAAGAGAACTGGTGCGATCCATTGTAAGGGAAGAGATTCAGAAGTTGATGCAGCCACAAGTGATGCCAACAGTCTCGACCCTCGCCGCCGTCATTCGTGACGAAGTCCGGCACGCCATCCTTCAGCCGGAACCTGAGCCGCAACCTGTTCGACTGGAACAACCACTGCAGACACGTCGCATGCCAACGTACGCGGACGCTCTACGCCAGCCTGCCGTGCACAATGCTTCTTTCGTAGCCCCCAGTACACGCCCGTCGGCTTCGCATGGCTCGCCCTTTCTCGGAGAGCTGAGACCACGAAAAAGCGACGTGTGGCGCACACCCGACTGGACGCCGCTTTGCTTTCATTGCGGAGAGGCTGGACATCTTTACAGAACGTGCCCATACCGGAGGGCCGGCCTGCGGGGGTTTTCTGTGAACGCACCATGCCGCGTAATGGTGAAAGACCCATGGAGATAGAAGATTACCTGTCAAGGCAGCAACTCCCATCTGCTAGTTTTCAGCACCAGCCAAGGTCACCGGCGCCGAAACGTTACCGATCACCGAGCCCCCGGCGTCCAAGTTCCCCATTCTCAGGTCCACCAAGACGTTCAACGAGCCCGCGGCAGGAAAACTAAGTCCAGCGACCTGTGGAGGCAAGGCCGCTGTTGTTCGACAAGGCGAAGATCCTCCGTCAAGACCCGAGGGTAGCAGCGACAGGCAGAAAAGAACGGCTAAGATAAGTAAGGAATCAATTTCTTCGGACTTGCGCGTTACGGTGGACGAGCGGGAATTGAGCGTTTTAGTCGATACCGGTGCGGATTATTCAGTCGTCAGCTACGCGTTCGCGAGGGATCTCAAGAAAGTTTTGACGCCGTGGAGTGGTCCACAAATAAGAACGGCTGGGGACCACAGGATAACACCAGTGGGAAGATGTACCGCGAGAATAGGAATTCAGGGTGCTACTTACGTGGCTGAGTTTATTGTGCTTCCGGAATGCTCAAGGGACGTAATTCTCGGGATGGATTTCTTGCTAGCGAACGGTGCCATAATCAACCTACAAAATTCTAGCGTTTCCTTCTCGACGAAGCTGGCCATAGACGAGAAGGAGGTAGAGAGCACTGCATTGCGGGTTATCGACGAAGACATAACCGTGCCACCACGATGCAGCGTGCTGGTTGGCGTCAGAAATGACACATTTGCCGATTCCGAAGGCATAGCGGATAGCAACGTCGAGCTGCTACTAAAGAAAGGTATTTGTGTAGCCCGGGGCATCATTCAATTACGTGATGGGTGCGCCAGTGTGTTGCTCACAAACTTCGGAAATGCAATACAGCATGTTGCAAAAGACACTGCCATTGCCTTTCTGCACAGCTTTACTGCAGCGACAGATTTGTGTGGCCTCACGTCAGCACCACCTGCTTCGGGAAGTACGGATGATGTCGGAGCTGCGGTTTCAATAAATAGAAGTCTATCATCAGGCGAAAGGCAAATCATACAGGACCTCATAAGAGACTTCTCAGAGTGTTTCTCCACCTCGTCAAAAGTACGTCGCACGCAGATCGTTAAACACCGAATAATAACTGACGAGCAAACAAGACCTGTTCATCAAAACCCGTACAGAGTTTCACCCAAAGAACGAGAGGTCATAAAGGGTCAAGTGCAAGAGATGCTGGAGGATGATGTCATCCAACCATCCAACAGTCCGTGGGCATCGCCAGTAGTGCTTGTGAGGAAAAGGACAACACGTTGAGATTCTGCGTTGACTACCGGAAACTGAACAGCGTGACCAAGCGCGACGTATACCCCTTGCCACGTATCGATGATACATTAGATCGCCTACGGCATGCCAGATATTTCTCGTCATTAGATTTAAAAAGCGGGTATTGGCAAATTGAAGTGGATGAAAGAGACCGCGAAAAGACGGCTTTCGTAACTCCGGACGGCTTGTACGAATTTAAAGCACTCCCATTCGGCCTTTGTTGTGCGCCGGCGACATTCCAGCGCATGATGGACAGTGTTCTATCGGGTCTCAAATGGCAGTCATGTTTAGTATACTTGGACGATGTTGTGGTATTTTCTGCAACCTTTGAACAGCATATAGAACGACTACGTTCAGTGCTTCACGCCATCCAGTCGGCCGGCTTGACTATTAAACCGGAAAAGTGTCAGTTTGGATATGAAAAGCTTCGTTTTCTCGGTCATGTGATCAGCGCTGAAGGTGTTGGCCCGGATCCGGACAAAACTGCGGCCGTTGCGCGATTCCCCAAGCCGAGAGACAAGAAGGAGGTGCGTCGATTTCTGGGCTTGTGCGCTTACTACAGACGATTTATAGAAAATTTCTCGAAAATTGCTGAACCTCTGACCAGACTCACAAAGAGGAAGAATCATTCGTTTGGCATAAGGAACAAGAGAGAGCTTTCGAGGAACTAAAGAACCGTTTACAAGCCCCACCGATCCTCGCACATTTTGATGAAACTGCGGACACGGAAGTCCATACAGACGCAAGTAATCTTGGTCTCGGCGCGGTATTAGCTCAATGGCAAAATGGAGAAGAGAAAGTCATAGCCTATGCCAGTCGCACCCTGTCAAAAGCTGAAAAGAACTATTCTGCAACGGAAAAAGAGTGCTTGGCAGTTATATGGGCGATTAGCAAGTTCAGGCCATATCTCTACGGCAGGCCGTTCCGCGCCGTCAGCGACCACCATTCACTTTGCTGGCTGGCGAGCTTAAAAGACCCGTCGGGACGACTTGCGAGATGGAGCCTCAGGCTCCAAGAATACGATATTACAGTTGTATATAGGTCGGGAAGAAAACACAGCGATGCTGATTGCTTATCACGCTCGCCACTGGACTCTACCTCTTCGGAAGAGGACGACTTTCCGTTCCTTTGTGTTGTGAAGGCTTCAGATATCGCCGAGCAGCAACGATCCGACACAGAACTGCTCCCATTGATAAAATTCCTCGAAGGGCACGACTCCCAAGTTCCACGTGTATTTAGGAGAACATTATCGTCGTTCTGCCTCCGTGATAATGTACTCTACAAAAGGAACTTCAGAAGCAACAAAGAAAAGTTCTTACTCGTTGTGCCGCAAGTCATGAGACGTGAAATATTACAAGCTTGCCATGATGAACCGTGCTCGGGTCACTTAGGTGTCAGCCGGACATTCGCCAGAATTCATCTGAAATATTACTGGCCCAAGCTGTTAGCATCGGTACAGCATTATGTGAAGACATGCCGCGAATGTCAAAGGCGCAAAACACCACCTCTGAAAACTGCCGGCCTGCTCCAGCCCATAGACCCACCTGAGACTCCTTTTCAGCAAATTGGAATGGATCTTCTCGGGCCGTTTCCAATGTCATCCTCAGGAAAGAGGTGGATTATTGTCGCAACCGACTATTTAACGCGGTACGCAGAAACTGGCTGCCTGGAACGAGGAACGGCTGCGGAAGTTGCCAAGTTCTTCGTTCACAACATAGTTCTGCGACATGGCGCCCCGATGGTAGTTATCACCGATCGCGGAACAGCATTCACATCGGAGTTGATGCAGTGCCTGATGAATATGACTAATACCACTCATAGAAAAAGTACTGCGTATCATCCCCAAACGAACGGGTTGACGGAACGCCTAAACCGCACCATAGCGGATATGTTGTCGATGTACGTGGACATAGAGCATAAGACGTGGGACGAAATCCTACCTTATGCAACGTTCGCCTACAATACGGCAGTACAGGAGACCACCCGCATTCCTCCATTTGAGCTGGTCTATGGCCGTATGGTGACTACAACACTCGACGCTATGCTCCCTGTCGATAACGACAATTATGAGCCATCTGACGTTGAAGAATTCCTACAAAGAGCTGAAGAAGCGCGCCAACTAGCGCGACATCGAATACGTCAACAACAATGTAGGGACGCGAGCTACTACAACCTGCGCCGCAGAGAAGTCAAATATCAGCCAGGCGATCAAGTGTGGGTGTGGACACCAATACGCCACCGTGGGCTGTCAGAGAAACTTCTTCGACGCTACTTTGGTCCATATAAGGTCATCCGCCAACTCAGTGACATAACTTATGAAGTTATTCCTGAAGGACAAGAGCGCTCAAGACGTCAAAACCATGCAGAGGTCGTACATGTAGCCCGCATGAAGCCCTACTTCGAGAGATGCTGAAGCATTCCCCCTTGCGTACTTCCCCCAACCGCGCATCGGGACGATGCGTATTTCGGAGGGGGAGTAATGCCGCAGAGACTGCCTTCTACCAGGAGAACCAGCGCGACGCTATGCAAGCGTCTACAACTACCAGGAGAACCAGCGAGACGCTATGCAAGCGTCTACAACGTAGCGCACCTGCGCGCGCTGTAGCAACGCGAGTCATTGCTCCTCGTGCTTGGGCTCGCGACGGTGGCCTGATCGACGGGTTGTGAAAAAAGGTGTTCGAGAGAGACGCTAGTGTGGAACGCTTTAGCGGACTCAGTTATTTACCTATTTTTCTGGGCACAAGTTCGCCCTTTAATAAAGCTATTGTTTGTGTCACCCTCTTGCAATACGTGACAATATACATGACCACATTTTATATATACCCATATCTGGCTGTCCGTCATAGGCGCTTGTCCAGTGCGGTCTCCACTAAAAAGTCTGTCAGAAAGATTATTGCCTTTTTCTGGAGATGCATCTCAGGCCATGGTCCAAGTAGTTTCTTTATTGTGAGGGGCCGTCTGTCCAAACTTGCTAATTTGTTTTTTGAATTTTCTCTTTCAGTCGCGTATTTAACGCACTCCAAAAGAATATGGCGAACACTTTCTTCTGCATGACCACAATGGCACTCCGGTGAGTTGGATCGATGTATCTTGGGCAGGAAGCTATTTGTGTATGCTACTTTCAATCGAAGTCGGTGGATTAATGTCTCTAGCTGTCGTGGGAGGTCTGTAGCTGTGGAAAATTTTCTGTGTGGATCAACTTCATAAAGTACCGTTTCCTTTGATTTAGGGCTCTCAAACCACTTCTCCATCGAACAATGGTTAGCTCCTTGCGATTTAAAATGTCGAATATCCGCCCCAGACATAGGGATTGCGCAATCCCGTCCTTCCTTCAATGCTTTCTTCGCGAGGCTATCAGCCTCTTCATTTCCCTTTATTCCAATGTGGCTGGGTATCCATTGGAATACGATGTTTTGACCCTGCGATGAGGCATATTCCACAGTTTCTGCAATACATTGTGCTATTTCACCATTTTTGTAAGGTAATCTCACATTTTTGATTAGCTGAAGAGCAGGTTTGCTATTAGTGCATATCCCCCATTTTCATGGCTCAGGATTCTCGCAGGTATGCTTATAACTGCTTCAAAGATAGCCACCAATTCTGCTGTCGTCGATGAAGATTTGTGCGATAATTTGTACATCTTCTTTTTCTGAATTTCGGTTATAAAGACCACACAGGCTGACGCTTCTTCAGTGCATGATCCGTCTGCATATATCTTCGTTTTTCCATTATGCATTAGATGAAGCTTATGAAGTACCAACTGTGCCGCTACTAGAGGTGCGATGTCTGTTTTCTTCTCTATGCCGTCCATTTCACGGATAACGTTGAGAAGTGGCAGCGTCCAAGGTGGTTTTGAAGGTTGTTCACGGCTGCAAATGACAAAAACATGCACCCGCTCTAATGGTCTGGTGTACATAATGTGCGATGACGTTAACGATCCTACGCTGACGCTGTGATATAGTAGATCCGCTACGATCCGCAACCTGCATCCTTAATTTACCCAACCGTGTTGACTAATGTCGGAGCCATGAAGTCTGAAGTGAGTGAAGTGCTTGATGGGCGCTGACCTTCCATGTTCTGGTCAGCGACTGTTCTGGTGCACTGGCGTAACGACGGGCAGAAGATCGAACACTTAGACTCCTCCCCTTGATATATATACATATATACGGACACATACAAACGCACGCTTGCACATACACAAGGTATTAGTGAACCGCCACCTTCCGCTACAAATTCTGGCTGCCAGCTATCTAATATTGCCCGCAAACTTTGAACAACTTCTAGTAATTTCTTATCACCCAACCGACTGCTGGAACAGTTACATGGTGCCGGCGGTGGAGTAGGTTACTAGGATAATAATAATAATAATAATAATAATAATAATAATAATAATAATAATAATAATAATAATAATAATAATAATAATAATAATAATAATAATAATAACGTCTTGGCGACACAGTCGGTCATCGCAGGATAGACTGTAAGGCCGTCTTTTTTTTTTAAAACGCGTCTGGCTCTCCAAACTGTAACGACGCCACGCGCCGGTGCGCGTGTTTCGCGGCCGACCTCGAGGTTGTGATGGCAGAGCCCGGACCCGCGTCGCCAGACACACATGAGTCACTTGGTGGCGGGGGCCCTGAACCCCGTGGCCGGGGCTGGAGGGGAACTGCTAAGCCCAGCGAGAAGGAGAGACGCAGCTGATGGCGGAGGCCGGGCGTCAAACCCGGGTCCTTTCAACGACGTCGGAGCTACATAGGTGGTGGAGGGGTTCGGTTGGTCGAGCAGGGGTCAAAACACGAGCCGCGTCCGTGCACGCGGCCCAGGAGCGAATGCACGGTGGGGTGGGCCCGGCTGGTAGGAAACGAAAGATAAAGAAAACACGCAGGGGGGTGGGTGAGCCCGGGGAGAGCTATGAGTATTGAATGGAGCGGGGAGTAGGGACGCAGCTTGGGGCTCGCTGTCCGACCCCTCCGTCCGTCCGATGCACGTCGGGGGCGCCGTGGGAACGGGCTCGGCGGCAGACAGGGGCGGCCCCATTCCGAGCCCAGGGGTGGGGAGATTTTCGGGGCGCCCTGGGGTTTGCGTCGCGTTGGTGCGGGGCAGATGGGCCGCTCGTAGCCGCGCCGTGAGCCTCGCCCCCCTGTCTGTGCTGCCCCGCCGGGTTTAGTGTATTTACTTGTTGGTTTTGTCAGCCGGGGGCAGGCAAGGGGGGGGGGGATGAGTGTCGGGGTCGGGTTTATGCACGCCATCTGCGGCGCCCGGGGGCGGCGTCGTCTTTCAAACTGCAAAGCCTCTCGTTGTCTATCGGCGGCGACCACTCACGCTGTCTGTGTGCGTGCGCATGCGTCCGCGCTGTTTCGCAGCCCTGTCTCTGACCAGGCGGTTTCGAGCAGCGGCCGAGAAGTGTGCCGTACCACTGTACTTTCTCTCACACTCGTGCGAGGCTGGTGGGCCGTTTTAGCTCCTCGTTCTTGCGGTCTTCAGGGCGAGTACTGCCGTGCGAAGAGTCAAGGCCTGATAGAACGAGCGTCGGGACGAAAAACAACGAGCATGCAGAAGAAAGAAGGAAGTAAATATCCAGATAGCTCGCTAGACAACGTGTTTTACGAGGAACAGAACCCATACGGCACGTTTGCGATCGACGAGTCATTTATTACGGAGTACCGAACACCGGGCTGGTCTTAACTTGTGTTTTAGACTTTGTTTGACACCATTGCGGTTAATATTTCCAGCGATAAAAAGAGAAGGGACGAAAAAAGAATTTTCCCAAATTATTGTACGTTTTGTCGTTGCCGTGAAGAGAAATAGAATTGGTGATGTGAAACCGAGGGATCGATTTCACGAAAAAAAGAAAAATAAGGGACAACTCAACAGAGCAAGTGACTTATTGTTTCCCGGCAAGGGAGTACCTCGATCTGTTTAAGTATTCATAAAATGAATAAGTAAAGGAAAACTGTCGAGTCTTAACTGTCTCTCCTTATGAGGACACCTCAACAAGTCGACACACGGATGGGTTGATTTGATTGATCTGTGGGGTTTAACGTCCGAAAAGCACCATATGAATATGAGAGACGCCGTAGTGGAGGGCTCCGGAAATTTCGACCACCTAGGGTTCTTTAACGTGCACCCAAATCTGAGCACACGGGCCTACAACATTTCCGCCTCCATCGGAAATGCAGCCGCCGCAGCCGGTATTCGATCCCGCGACATGCGGGTCAGCTGCCGAGTATACTTTAGCCACAAAACCCCCGCATTGGGGCGACACATGAATGGGACTTGGTGAATGAAGGATAGTAGAGATTTAGAGTGAAAAGGAATCGCAACCTAGCATGACAAACGTTTTTCGCAATGCCGCCTCATGTTTTCTCTATTAGCTCCGCGCCCTCTCGCTAGCCCTCAGGTATTGGTACAAGGGAGGCAAGGACCTCGACGATGTGATCCTGTAACATGCGACCACCCCGATCCCGCTGGGTGGATTTCCCAACAAACCTCAATGTGTCCAACGGACAAAACCGCGTGAAAGCGGTGTGTATCTATTCCTATACGCCTTTATTTTACGCCGAGACCATTGTAGTACGCTGACCGACCGTTAAATTTTTGTATTGCTAACGAGTGATTTAAGAAAAATCTCAAATAGCAACAACCATAAAAACAAAATTTAGGTATACACTACAAAACTAATACTAATAATAAATTCTGGAGCTTTACGAACACAAACACGGTATTATTATCATCTGATGACACGAATTGTTCTTCGTTACCCGATGGAGAATTCTTTCGTGATAGTCTGGTGGTGGGTCTTTGCAATAAAAAAAAATGATGAAACCAGCCTTAAAGGACGCGTGCACCAGAGGAAAAAATTGTGCGAACACATAATACATATTAGATGTGCTTAGAAAATTGTATCATGACACGGACTGGTTAGGTAATCAATCGCAATCCGACATGCGGTAAATTATTCGCAATACTACGTCGTCGAGGCTACCTGAAGGCAAGCGAATTCTTATTACACACAGTTTTGCTAAGAAATAAGCGGGTTCGTCCACATTGATGCTAAATTAAGTGCGCCGTGGGCGTCCACCTCCACCAAAAACACCCAACGATAACGAATGAAGTACGGTAACGTTAAATCCAAAGAATCCCGCGCGTACACTCTCCCAACTATATATATATATATAATATATATATATAATATAGAATATATATATATTATATATATATATATATTATATATATATATATATATATATGATCAAAAAGAAGTTCTGTTGGTCACGTTGCAAATATGATAAGGAAATATAAGAGCACACTTATGAAAATTTGATTGTTTTTTACTGTATGTTAAAACACTATCAATTTTCGTAAGTGTGCTCCTTTATTAATAATATATATATATATATATATATATATATATATATATATATCTATATATCTATAATAATATATAATATATATATACATATATACACACATATATATATATATATATATATATTATATATATATATATAATATATAATATATATATATATATATATATATATCATATATATACGTGTATATATATTATTTTGTCACAAATACTGACTGCTATATTCTATTGAAGACTTTTTATTCACATTAGACTAAGTGTTCCGATTATAGCAATGGCTTTCTGTACGCCATGACAGCAGGCAGTAAGTTTCGACAACAAAGCGAGGTTTTGAGGTCCATAATGTGAGCGTCGAAGTCGCCGAATAATATAAATACTATATATTATGTCGGTACAATTATGATTGATGTTAGTCTCTTATTAAACCTTTTTGTTTGCTGTCTATTGTTAAACCTCACTTGGCGTAAATCGGTGATTTATTTCTCTTAATACGAATTATTGAACTTTCGTGCAAACTGCGTTCTGAGCTCGCTGCACGTGGTTTCCATCGGTCTATAGCGCATCAGATCTTGCGAATTTGATGCCTAATGTGTGTTTGGAAAAAAGTTAATTGTTAATGATTTAGAGTACCTGGTACTCGACTATGGGAGAGCAAAAAGCCGTCCCGTGGAACGGCTTTTCGGTCCCACTCACAACGTGCAGGCCCCACTCACAACGTGGGCCCCACCAACAACGTGCAGTAGCACTGCCGATGAACCCAAATTATATACCTGTTCGTTAGTACTATTTGAAGTCCTCCCAAACTTTATATAATACTCGCGAGAGGTAATTTTTTTGGCCGTGTTTGCGGTCCCCCTGCGGGCCCACAGCGTCGAGATTTTTCGCAGGGTCTGCACGTCCTCCGGCCGTCGTTTTTGCGGGCTTCTGCCATAACTATAGCTCAGTCTGCTGAGCTTTTAGGGGTGAAGTATCTAATGTTCTTGGTCTAGGCGTGCCACATCTGCGGATGATCCGTCATAGACGGGTGTGCACCACAAAAATCGGCTAGATGCCACTTCCCGCCACTGGTTCAAAATATACATGTTATGGGTTAATACTGCCTGGAACATTATGTTGTGCGTGGCAGCGGTGTGAGAATCCTCGACGAAACCGACCGAGGTGCTCAAGGTTTTTGTCTAAAACCAGATGCACTCACGGGATCTCAATATACAGTTTATAAGTTCATGCACTTGAAACACCACTTCTTGAAAAGTATCTCCGAAGTAATGGTACTTTACTCGTCAATGGTCCAATAAATTTGAGAAAGTGTTAGCCCAACAAATAGTTGCCCAACAAATAGTTGATGATGTCAGTGGAGCTGAACTTGTGTCATGCCATTCCTAGATGCCATAGGGAACAGAAACTGGGCACGCCTAGCAGCACCTTAGAGTAAGCTGCAATTCGGCGGGGTTTTCCGACGACGTTAGAGTTGAACTGGAAGAGCCTTATCGACATGCCCGGTTTCAGGCTTGGGTTCTTTTTTTACCTGTACAGTTTCAAGGCTTGCCTCTAGCGGTGTCAAGCTTGAAACCGAATATGCCGGGAAGGCTACTTCCGCTTCACTAACGTCGCCGTAAAACTGCATCGGCCCAATCAGTGGCTCTTCGCTCCTCCACTATAACTTTCCTTCCCCAGTGAAGGGTAGCCTCTCAGGCTCAGCTTTGGTTAACCTCCTCACCTTTCTTCTTATTCTCTCTTTAAACAACACCTTACCTTCGCTCACCTTTCACGTCATATTTCATTGCGGAGGGTTACGACTACGCATGTTTATTGATGATAAGGACAATCAATGACCCCTGGTGTGGGATCCTTGTAACGTTTACCGCGAGAAGCTGCGCACCAATGGGCGGCCTCTGTTAGAAGCCCGTCACTGCTTTATTTTCAATTTCGTGTGCATTGCGGGGCTTGTATCCTTTCGAACTGACCAAAGGTGGGAAAAAGGGGGAGGGGAATAGACCGTACATTGAAGGAAAGATGTAGGTTATGTATACATTGATTTATAGCTCATTGACACGGCAACTGCCTTACACTTTTTTTTTTTACCATTCGTATCACGCATGCCGGCAGGGACGTAAATCACAAGATGTATCATTGTTTTGTTCACGGCGTGCAGACTTAAAAGTAAACTGAGTGGCTTCCCTCGAGATGACATAAATCACGCAAATGCAACAAGCTGACTTGCCCATTTGGAATACCCTATTAGGGGTGGCAGCCGCCGTGGCGGCGTACAGTCCACTTCAATTGAAACGTGAACAGCGGCAAGCATTCACAGTGGTGTAATGCGCGTCGACCAGTCATCACCATAGCGTCCATATGCGCAGTGCTGCCACACTTGATGTGCATCCCCGGTATAGTGCGATTTTCCCGGCATTTTAAAAGCGTGAAGAATTTCACCCCCACCCCCAATAAAACCACACACACGCAAGCACCTTGACTTACCGAACAACCGGCGGATAGGACAGGGCCGGATCAGGTTTAGAACAATGGATCACGTCAGACACGCACGCACACACGAACGCACGCACGCGAATTATACGAGCGGACCAAATGTATTAAATCACAAATATGCAAAAAGTGTGAAAGGTGTGCCGTTAGGTGCTTTAATATTCCAGTGGCCAACTTTCTGTTGTTTCTACATATAAATAGAACCATGCAAGGAGCCATGGGGTTAGAGCCTCCGCCTCTAATGCGGGAGGTAACGGCCTCTCGATTCCCAGAGCCTCCGGGCCACTACCGGTTTTTACTATGGGGAGAAAGGTCCACCGGCCCGGCACTCGTTCTTGTGGCTTCTAATTAACCACACGTAGGCGTCAGAAAGCGTGGCGTGTAGATTAGGCGTCACGTTCCTATGAAGGGAGAGGGCAAGGAACGCATGCCCTCTCCCTTCATTGGAACGCATGCCCTCTCCCTTCATTTTCTAAAACGGGCTCTCGCTGATCCAGCCCCGAAACGCATCGTATGGGCTCCTGGCCATCAGGGCCTACGAAGTAATGAGGCCGCTGACGCGGCCGCCCGAGCGCTTACCCACCGGGCTCCTCACCTTGGCTCTTATGACTCGGAGGCCAATACACCGCTGCTGCGGTTCAGAGAAATTCTCACCTATTATCGTGACACTCACCGCCTTTACCCGGCTCCTGCAAAGGGGCTGAGTAAGGCGGAAGAGCGAACTCTAAGGCGCCTGCAGACAGGTACTCTACTCTGTCCTGCAATCCTAAAGCATTTCGATGCGAACACAGATGGGCGGTGCCCATACTGTGGGGAGACGTGTGATATCTTCCACATGGTATGGTCATGTCCGAAAAATCCCCACCTACCCCCTTCCCCTACCCCTTCCCGAGAGGCATGGGAGACTGCCCTCCTCGACAGCTCATCACTAGAGTCTCAACGGGCTCTGGTGAGACGGGCGCGAGTAGGGGCCTCGTCATGCGGTGTCCCGGACTAAGGACGCCGACCATGTAGCAGGGTCATGCTTTGGCCCCGTACCTCTCTCTTTTACAATAAATGTTTTTCATCATCATCATCTCCCTTCATTGGAATGCGTCGCGGAGTTGACTCCATAGAGTTTCCTAAAATTAACTAGAGGGGACTCTCGCACTGCGATCGTTCAGCGACCAAGGGAATGATGGGTAGTACACACATTAGCCTAGTCTTCGTACTTGCGGACGACGAATCGTACTTGCGGCTTTTGTTTATTGCTGTGTTTCGGTTTTTGAAGTGAAAGAAAGATTCAACCCTTTTGAACTTCATGACGCGATTTGGAAAGGTAAGTCTAAAAAAAATAAGTCGGTAAAGCGCAACCGCTGAACATTTGCTAATTGTTTCGTGAGAAAACAGTTCCCAGCCACACGAACACGCACGGAGCCGGAAGGAGGCCAGAAGTACGAATATTAGACAAATATGTGTACTACCCATCATTCTCATTCTCGCTGAAGTGCCGTGCATTGCAGCTCCCATAGACACTAGCGCCAGAGTTCCCTCTAGTGTACATTAGGAAACTCTATGGTCTACTCTGCAAATGCCTCTGCTACCTGTTCTCTTCGTTCATTCTCTTCCTTCGCTTCCTTTTGCCCGACAATTGCTGCGGCATGCTCCGCAGTGGGTTGCCGAAATACTATATAATACTAAGCAAATGAAGGTAACGTTATCAGTGAAAGATAATTAAGAGGCCGTCATACTTGTCCTTATGTGGTTGAAGGTTTTTACAATAGAAGATTTGAACAAACGAAGTTCGAGCAATTTTGGTGAATGAGAAATTACGCAGTAATGTAGCATTGTTCTTCTTTTTCTGATCTGCTGTTAAGGCGTTAATTGTATACGGTAGGGTGAGACATTGAAGCCACTTGGGTCATTCACCTATCGAACAAAATAAGTTGTATTGAAATATGAGCAACTTACGACTTTGTTAGGAATGTTTTGTTTGTGCAAGCTTTTCGTGAACGTTTCGCAACCATGCACATAGGCACTTTCCGCCATATATTCGATATAAAATGGGTTCATACCCTGCGCTTCGTAGAAAACCAAATTTCGAGCAGCATTGTCTTTTTTTTTTTTTACAAAGCGCACTTTAAAGACTATCGACCGAACCAAGCATTAGCCGTAGGCTTGTCACGAGCTCCATCTATACAATGCCAGACATTGCGAAAACCCATTTTCACAAGCTGTCTGCCCAACACTGCTTAATTTTTCCACAGCGTGTGTCTACACAATTTTCGGCATCGACTGTAACCATGACGGAAAGGTCGAATTTCGTCATCAGCCAGTATGGGGAGCACAAACACGTGTTCACAATAGCGAGGCTGACCCATGAGAACCCCCCCCCCTCCTTTTTATCCCCTCCTTCTTTTCTTTAAGGCAGGGTTTTCAAAATCGAAAGATGGCAGGCAACAAGCAACAAAGTCTGTCATGCACACAAAGAAAAAGAACAATAGGAGGACGCAAAATGCTAATGGTGCAGTGAGGTCGTTGCTCCTTCTATTTTTTTCGGAGTTCACGCCCAAGGACCTTTAACGCAGAGCAAGCGCACAGAGAGATACGGACGGGAAAAGGCTTGAAGACTATATTCCCGATGCGGGCGAGCCATCACGACGGGACCATTTGCTGGCAGAAAAGTCATCGTGCGTGTGCGACGTTGATTGCCGTTGTCTTCCTCGTTTGTCGCCGCTTACTTGGGGGCGCTGACGGGCCGCAACAAAGGGCTGATATATAGCATGCTGTCCCCCCCCCCCCTCGTTCCCATGTCTGTTTTAAGTATGTTTGTTCGCGGTTCTTGTGTAAGTGCAGTAGCGGGAATGACATAGTCTCTATGTCTAAGTTTTTTTTTTTTTTCTGTCTACGAAACTCCCAGGCTTTATTTCGCTGTTTTCTGCTTTCAAAACGTCAAATCGATCGGCCATTTTCTCATAGTTTGTGCCTTCTTTGAAATCTTTATCTCTTACATTGGTTATGCCATCGTTCTGAGATAGTGTTCAACTTTAATGTAGAGCGCTATATAATTCAAAGAAGAAAAATAAAACAGTGCAACAAAATAATAACTTTCGTAACAAAAATATTACAAAAATATTTAGTTGGCGTCACAAAACCTTCGTAAGCATTGTGCAAGAAGAGCAAAATGGTGTTTTTACGTGAAAGCAAGTGGAGAACAGCAGAGTAACAATAAGGTGTCCCTGTGGTCATATTATTCAAGTCTATCCTTTTAAGTATCAAGGCGTTTTTGGCATATATCTGCGGGCTTTAAATAAACTTAAAATAGATCGACGCTTTCAGCGGCTCCTGTGAGCGTTTTCGTTCTTGTATGTCGTTTTCAAAGATGATAATCAGCGCAGTACCCAACATAGGCGTCAGTGAAGCGTTATGCATACCTATGTAGCTACAGTGGGATGGAGCTGTGGCTGTCGATCATCATAAATTATTGCCCAGCCTTTCGTAATGGGCATCTTTAGGCCACTGACGTTTACGCAGGTCTAGTGGTGTGACCCACGCCCCTCCCCTCGGTGCTTTACCACGCTTCCACCCCGCAATAGTTGCCGCCATCTAACCCCCAACTTCCCCCCCACCCACCTTACGCCGACGTAGTAGCTGTATAGGGTCTTTTTCTTATTAAGCAGTTTTACTCACACGGTCCTTCATGGTAGACTACTTGATTGCGAAGCGCAATACTGAAGTTCGATAACGGCTCACCTCTTTATTACTCTGTCAGCCCCTGACTTTCAGTCGGCAAGCCGCGTTTTTATGACCAGCGTCTGATAAAACCCCAAAAAGAGATAACTTCATTAAAAAAAAACAGCTAAAAAGTCAGAGCACCAGAAAAAGGGGGGGATACAAACAGCAGTGAACTTACAACAAAGTTTATTTGTCTCCCTTCCAGGAGCTTGCTCCTTTTCTGGGGGGTTGTCTCTCACCATTGCGCCGGTGTGGCCTTCTGGGCCGAGCCCATCCTCAGCCCAGAAGGCTTTGAAAGCTTTACTGCGCTTTTTGCGGACAACTGGCCTCAGAGACAGACTATGGTGTCTTATACTCTTTGATGTTGCCTTTCCTCTGTCGCTATTTTTTTGTAATTTTTCTCTCTCTCTCTCTCTCTCTCTCTCTCTCTTTACAACATTTTTTATCATCTTTCAGTTCCCGCATCCCTTTCCCCAGCACAGGGTAGCCAGCTGGTCTAAGAACTGGCTAACCTCCCTGTCCTTCCGCTTAAACTCTCCTCCTCCTCCTCCTAGTGCTCATTGCTCCTGCTAGAGGCGCCATTGGGCTCTTAGTTTCAAGAGCACTCATTAGATGGCGCACCGCCGCTCAGGCGACGCTCGCTCCACTCTCGGCGCGTGCTCTAGTTTGGTATGTTCGTGCCGATATAGAGAGCTCGCACTCGGCCCTCTTTCGTTATACTTCGACGGACATCACTCAGTGCGCGTGGATACCACTACCCACTATGAACACCTGCAGAAGAAAGTGGCGGTGCGGAGGGCTCGCAATGCGGCTGTAGCGCGGGCTCACCGTCCCAACCCTTCTCGAAGTTTTCACTACATCCTATAATTCAAGATCACATGGCTTTGTGCTTTACGGATCACAGTCATTATACCAAAAGGAACATTTTCCTTCGAGCTTATGTGATCCTTAAAAAAGCTCGTGAACATTATGTATATACAGCATCCGTATGTAAATATCTTTATATAATACATTGATATGTAAATAATAAACACTTGTGTATATAACGTGTATATACAATCACACCACAACAACTGTCGTGTCAATTCTTCATATGATGATAATTGAGCATATGTACGAAGGATTCACGGTTTATCAGGTTTAACCTCTGGAGCAAGCTCCATCATTATGATTCACTTCGTGAATATGCTGCAAGTTTTTTTCTATTGCTCCGTATTTCGCACGTTCTTGTTTTCCGAGATGTCGTACTGACAGGTCCAAGCATGCACTTCAGCTAAATTTCAGAGTAACATATGGTATTGCTGGTCCACAAACTCTTGCCTTTACAAGCAACTTCAGTGTGTACCAGCTGTACCTTTATACGC
The DNA here is from genome assembly GCF_013339725.1 of Rhipicephalus microplus. Classification (NCBI taxonomy): domain Eukaryota; kingdom Metazoa; phylum Arthropoda; class Arachnida; order Ixodida; family Ixodidae; genus Rhipicephalus; species Rhipicephalus microplus. Next base: position 82,923,524 of record NC_051169.1, on the reverse strand, counting down.
ATAAACAATTTCCGCTGTGAATTCGAACTTCTCGTGATGGTAACCAATAATTTTTAGGGGCGAAGCTCCTTATAGAGGCACGTTAGTCCCTCATAGCCATTGTAGTGTGTAACAAGTATAACATTTTGACCTCTAGGGTGGTGTTGGTGAGAGATTTCTGCTGTGCGTTGTTGAGCAATTAAAAAATTGTGCTCAATGTACATGCCAACGGCTGCTAATCGGGAAGGAAAGAGAGACAGGAGCATTCGGCTTTTAGTTAACGCGCACGCTGCGATTCCCATTAACAGCCATTGGCATGCACATTGAGCACTATCTGACAAGAAAGGGTTGCTACGTTATACTCGCTGGGTGTAACCTCCTTAGTTTTAGAAAGGTTTAGCGAGCATTGAGCCGCCGTGCCATGAATACAATGAACTAGTATATACCATGAACTCGAGGTGGTGAAAGATGGGAAGTAGATACGAAGCGCAAGCCGTAAGAAAGTAAAAGCCGAATTCTCCTGTCTCTCATTTCCCATTAGCAGCCATTGGCATGTACATTGAACACTATCTGACAAGAAAAAGTTGCTACGTTATACTCGCTGGGCGTAACCTCCTTGGTTTTAGAATGGTTTAGCGAGCGTTGGGCCACAGTGCCATGAATACAGTGAACTAGTATAGACCATAAACTCGAGGTGGTTAAAGGTGGGAAGTAGACCCGAAGCGCAAGCCGTAAGAAAGTGTGCGTGTGTCACCTCTCGTTTAGTCCTTGGAATGTGCGCTGGATGGCGGTGCTTCTGAATGCGGAATATATGATGAAAAGATGCGAGATGGTGGTACTTGTGTTCAATAGATGGACGAACGGACACACAGACAGATGCATGGATGGACGCATGTACGGACGCAGGGGCGGATGCATGGATGAACGCCGGGACGGACGCACGAAGAGACGCACGCACGGACGGGTGGGTGGACGCGTGGATGGTCACACAGACGGATGCATGGACGGACGAAAGCAAGAATGAATAGACGGATGAATGCTTCGCCCCACTCTCCATCATTCACTCCGTGGATATGCTGCCATTTTTTTTTTCGCTAGGCGACATCCTTATGGTCTTAAGAGTTGCAATATTAAATGCAGTGGCGTCCTTAGGAACGTGACCTTCAACGCGATGAGGCTCATGACGCAGATTATCGTATCCGTACCACACGGATCGTCGTAACTCGTTAATCCACCGTATACAGAATGACAATTGTAACGTGTGCAGCTGGTAGCGTCTACAAGCTAATCAGTCGGACATACCTGCGTCGACGCTTACGGTAATTGACGCGAGGCTATACCCGAACCTCAGCTCGCCGTGTACCTGAAGGGACGTCGAGGAACTGATTTCCTCACAGCAGCGTCCGTCAGCACTACAGCCGAAACACAGGCCCTATATGGATGACTCATGCCATGTTTACCGTGAAAGCATTAGCTCCCTCATCAAGCTCTTCGAGTGACGTGAAAAGTGATCATCACGTGAGGACGTCATCATGTGACTACGACGTGACGTCACATGTCAACAGCATTTGTGACGTCATCGTATGTCATTGTTGTTGGGTCTAGGGCAGGCAGATCTCGGAGGTATACTGCAAAAAGCATGCGATGAAGAGAATGCTTACCCGCCAGAGTGGTCTAGGGGCGAGGGCACTCAGCTGCTGACCCACATGTTGCGGGATCGAATTTCAGCCACAGCGGCCGCATTGTTGATAGAGCGGGCAACGTTTGAATGCCATGTGTTTAGATTTCGGTGCACGTTAAAGAACCACAGGAGGTCGAAATTTCCATAGCACTCCACTATGGCAGCTCTCATAACCATATCGTGGTTTTGGGACGTTAAAGCCCAAGAATTATTAATATGCAGAAAGCCCTAGATAGGTTTGATTCTGAAGTGCGAATGAGATCACGCTGGGTGCAAAAAAAAAAATGTTTTGAGGGAACCTAGGAATCCATTTTATCAACTAAAAAGAAAGCGAAGAAGGTGGTTTTTGCCTTCTAGCCGTCATAACTGTCGCATCGCAACACAGAGAAAATAGCGGGAACCAAGAAGACATTGACGCTGAACTACTCGTTTCAACGAGCACCCTCTAGTTGCGTTTAATGTAAAAAACAGCAGATCCCATGTACCTGGGAATCGACGCTATGCGAATCATGCGGAGGGAAGGTGACCGTGTTGCAATTTTTTTATTGAGCGACACGTCATGAAATGGCGCTAAATATATGTACAAATGTTGCATGCACAGATATATGTTGAAGAAGGGTTGACAGGTGGGCTAGTTGGTACAAATTCACAATGAACTAATTGGAAGCGCAAACCAACGGGACTCTTCTCTTGTGTCCCATTGGTTTGCGCTTCCACTTATTTCATTATGAATATGTTGAAAAGTTTCAGATGTTTATATAGCCAGTTGTTTGCACTTGCGCGAACGATGCCAACTGGAACATGCGTATTAGCAACACCAGAAGCTGATTTGAAGCGCTGATGCTCGCGAGGATACTGGTCCCAACACTGCTACGTAAATCAACTTCAGCGCATGGCAACTAACGACAACTGACGTTCACCGCGACGTGACGGCTGTATCAAAGGAGTACATAAGTAATGTCTTATAAATTGGGTAGGCAGCACTGCAACCACAATTGATATTTCACAAAGATTGGCGTTTATAGGAAAGTAGTTCCGAGTTCAGGCGTAGGTGCGTGGTAAAATGCTTCATTGCCACGCAGAATGCTTAGGTTCAACCTTGGTATTTATTCTTTGCATTCTTAGAGTGGACGCTACCGATGCAGGGTATTTCTTAACGCTCGTGCGTTAAAATTGCCAATGTGAGTTCTCGTCGTTCCTTGGTAGATACTAACTGTCAATCACCTGTGGCACATACCCGCATACCAGCGGCACATACTCACTTATGGGTATGTGCCACTCTCTGGCGGCAAGTGTTTGACGACGTACGCGACGTGATTGTGACATTATTCATGTCTTGACCAGCGCATCATACTCGTCAAACCATCTTTCCCTCCCATGCTAATTTTGGTTCACGCCAAGTGAAGGGGTGACAACTATAGCCCCTAAACGTAAGCGGATAGATAGATAGATAGATAGATAGATAGATAGATAGATAGATAGATAGATAGATAGATAGATAGATAGATAGATAGATAGACACGCTCAAAGTTGCCGAAGTTCGCTAAAAAATGATTCGCATTTAAAATGGCTTAGAGCTTGCACTGAGCAACGTGAAGCTCGATACATAGCAAAGCTTATCGGTCTTATGCTTATTTGCTTTATCTAGGCAGAACGTGTCTGTAGCGAGGTTGAACTTGGCTTGAACTTCGCTTGAACTTGGCTGTAAAAAGGTTGAAATAGGCTTGAACTTGGCTGTAATGAGGTGGAACTTGGCTGTAACGAGGTTGGAACGGTCATGAACTTTGCTTTAAGGAAGTTGAACTTAGCTGTTGTGAGGTTAAACTTGACACAAACTAGGCTGTAAAGAAGTTGAACTTGGCATGAACTTGGCCGTAGCGAGGTTGTAATGGACACGAACTTGACTGTATTGAGACTGAACTTGGCCGTAACAAGGTTGAACAAGGGATGAACTTGAGTGTAAGGAGGCTAGTCATGAACTTGGTCTGTACAGAGGTTAAACTTGGTATGAACTTGACCCTAACGAACTTAAACTTGGCATGAACTTGGCTGTAACGAGGTTGTATTTGATTTGAACTTGGCTGTAATTACGTTGAACTTTACTGTTACGAGATGGAACTTGGTTGAACTTGGCTTGAACTTGGCTTGAGCTTGGTCGTAACGAGGTTGAACTTGGCTGTAACGAGGTTGAACTTGGCATAAACTCAGCTGCAGCTAGGTTGAACTTGGCTGTAACGATGTTGAACTTGGATTGAACGTGACTGTAACAAGGTTGTACTAAGTTTGGTCTCCATCTCTGGCTTTTCGTGCCTGGCTCTCCGCCCGCGGTAGTCGTCTTTAATTAGATTACAGTGCCTAGAATAACAATTACAGGGACAGCGATGATCGGATGATGACTCAAAGGCCTCACAGTCATTTGTTTGGAGAACTGTTGTCTTGTTCTTTTATAGTATCCAGGGCTGACTGGTGTGATTTACCAAACTTTTGCGGCCCATTGTCATTTTGGACGATGGCAGTTTCTTGACTACAGATACAACGAACAATCTGATCTACAAAACATCCCTACTAAAATAATAAAGCTATGCAGAGTTGTCAGCATGGAAGGTCAATGACACATTTCTCAATTTGTCAGCACCCAAAAAGAACAGTCTGCCTTCAGCCATAAAACACCGTTGCGAGTTTTGCAGCAGTCTTGCGATGACAGCGTAACACGCTCGTGGGAAAAAAGTGTGCTGTGAAGTGACACCTGCTTATCTCGCGGCTGCCGCTTCCCAAAACGTTTATTCATTATCGTCTCGCCATAGGTGCCTTCTTGATACGTGTCTTACTTCAGCTGCTGTCAAACTTTGTAACAGCTTATTAGGTATGTTGATAGGGCTTACATTACTTGAATTACACGAAGGGCCGCAATTCTGCTTGCGAAAGCGCGGAAGCAAGCGCCGACAAATGAGTGTCCGAATGCCGTGACACGCTTTCTTCCTGAATTCCTGCTTTTATGTCGGACCATGCCATCTTTTTACCATATCGGACGACTCACGTCACGTCATCGTCGTTTATGGGATACACTTTCTACAAATGCTAACAACGCCTCCCCCCCCCCCAAAACACACACACACACACACACACACACACACACACACACACACACACACACACACACACACACACACACACATGAAAGCATACATTTTCGATGCCACAACGAGTGCTCCTTCTCGCGAGAGAGCAAGCAGCGCAAACTGTTCCGTACTCCCGAACTTTTGTGAGAGTTGACAATGACGACTTCCGGTAGAGTTGGAGAGAAAGAATAGGATGCGTGAAAAAAAAGTGGGAGGTGCAGAAAATGAGCGGAAGAAAGAAAGAAAGTCTTGCTGTGACAGCCCTCTTGAGAGACCTTATACCCGGCGCAGTCTGCGCATCCATACACCTACAATTATACGCGTTGGAACGGCCTCCGGTCATCAAGACCCGGGACCGACCCACGCCCACCACTGCTGATGCGTCGCAGTCAGCCGTCATCAGCCTGGACGCGTGGCACCCCTTAACGCCAGTGGAGTGGGTGAGTGTGGAAGGGCGTTATGGTAGATGACGTCGGAGAAGAAGTGATAGGTAAGTGAGAGAGATATGGAAAAAAAAACTGAAAGACAAAAGTAAACACCACTGCCCGCTGCTTCCATTCTTCTTTCTCAGATTTCCACCGTGTGTCTCTTCGGACCCGCACATCTGGTGTTGGCTGTCCAGGCGCCAGCGCGCGACGCTGGCTGGCGAAGTGGGTGAGAAGAGTTAGCGTCGACGAGCGAGAACAGAGGTGGAACCGATGAAGCGGGAGAGAAGGAGCAAAGAAGCGGCGACCCGTTTTGAGAGTTTTTTGCCGAATGGGCGCCCAGTGCTATATAGAGGAGGCCCAACCCAGTTAGCCTAGACTCGCGAAGCAAGGTTGCCCAGGGGGACCACCACACCGCCCAGCCTTTCAGATTCAGACCGAACGTCCTACCGAGACGACCATGACGCAGCGCCCGACGACCCCGCTCTGCTTTCTGCTGCTCGCTGCCACGGCCGCTGCGATCGGTGAGTGAGCGACAGCGTAAGGAGGCAGCGCCTCGTTCGCGTACCGACCTACCTGACTTTCGTCGACCGTTACATATACGCGATTAGCCGCTTGGCGAAGTGATTACGAGAGAACTTTCAAAGTACGGCGACAAATTTTGTCTCATCGCGGTGACTTTCACCGGTTCAGGGAGCACATCCGGCTTGGTTAGTTTCGTCAATTCATTGATATCGGTTTTGATATTGAACCATCAGTGTGAACTTACGGCGAAAGAGGTGGTTTACAGGACCGCATAATGAATTTAGATTACGTTTACATATATGAACTATTCTACCGATGATTTCAAGAGTTTGTGGATCTAACAAACTTACCAGTTTACATGTGACGAACCTTTCGTGTTGGGATTAAGTTTTGTGGTGTCTATAGACCACTTCTGAATAAAAAAAATTGTTCATGTTTTGGAAGTCATCAGAAGCTATGTGAATGAGTAGGGTTTCGTCGAAATGATATTGGATATAAGGTCATATTGAAGGAAGTGTAGAACAAATGAAATCAATTTCATGTCTTGGCTCCTAAAAGCAATTGTCACTGTCGAGAAACCGACAAACTTCTACTTTTCGCTTTATATTTTGTTTTTTTTTCTGATTTTCGCAGGCGCCGTTCTTTCGTTACCTCAATATATTCTTCATCATTAAAGAAGTAACTAAAGTGTAACTATTACACCTGCAGGGCCTTTTAAAGAAATTCATTAGTAGTGCTTAAAGGAATGGTTTTGCTTAAGCTGTAATTTTAGGGTACAGCTTAATTCCACATGCCAGTCCATATGCTATGTCCTCAGTGTCTTCATATATTTTGTGTATTCAAGCCAAATAAATATTTTCGAGACGGATAACATGAGGCATCGAACATAGATGTCATTAATCATCACAATTGGCGATAAGTGTGTTACAGCTATGTAAGGCCTTAGAAATCTCAGACGACCCTTCACATAAGCTGTTTAAGCGTAAATCACTGGCGCCGTCTAACATAAGACGAGTTTTAAGATTTATTTAATCGTGACGGCACTATCAATTGTACTCAAACACAAAGCGGATGCACAGCGAGAACTTGGCGTGTAAAAAAGTTTTCTATTCCCCTTTCCGGGCTTTTAATGTGCCCTTACAGAAAGATTGTAAAGCAGGACTTAGGTACGATCGCACTAGCAAATGAAAATAAGTCATTGGAATAATAACCTGAAGCGCTCCTAACCCTAAATAAATGTAACTTATTCAATGTTTTTCCGGTGAAGGGTTCTTTTCATTCTTCAATGCTTCGTAATTCTGTATTATTCTGCCAATTATTGAAATTTAGTTCTTGTATATATTTATCAAGTGTCGTTTCCCATTTTTACGTGTAACATGCCCCTCCCCACTGTATTGTGAAAACCCTGAGGGTATAATAAATAAATAAATAAATAAATAATAAATAAATAAATAAATAAATAAATAAAAAATAAATAAATAAATAAATAAGTATCTAAGGTTGAAACTTTTTCACAACATAATTCAAAGCCGTAAAGGTCTGGACCCCTCACGATACTTTTGCAAGCCGGACTACGTTTTGCAGCGAGTAGATCATGCCGATAAGATAAGGAAAATAAGCTGCCGCACTGACGCATTTGAAAAGTCATTTTTTCCAAGGACGATAGCGCGGTGAAATAGGTTGCCTTCTGAAGTAGCAGAGGTTATTTCACATGAAGTATATTCAAGATTACTTCAGGGTAGTGTACTCACGAGGATGTGCAGGGACGAAACGGTACTGTGAAGCTGCTCCATTTTGTCTACTCCCACGTGCCGCTACGTATAGTTGACAATGAATTGCGTTATTATTATGTTGCAGAAGTGTGAGTATTGGTATTCAGTTTTGAAATTTTACACCCCCCCCCCCCCCCCCCACTGTAATGCCCTTGGGCGCTGTGGGTACTATGATAAATAAACAAATAAAAACGCGACAGACACAAGCACCGTTAATTTGACTTTCTTTGTAGAGCCTTTCGAAAACAACAGCTACAATGTTATAGACGAAAACACGCACACACGGGCGTCAGCAGGGGTGCGCAAAAGCGGTACTATTCCGACCTAAAATAAGCCCATTAATGAAAACATACACCTCAAGTATGGCGATACTTATATTGAGCTTGTAAATAGTATAAAAATTCTTGGAGTTAAATTTTCGAGCAATATGCTTTGGACTGAACCCATTGACAATGTGATGAGTCAGTTATCCCGCGTAGTGGGTATGATGTACAGTGGCAAAACTGTTCTACCATACAAGGTAAAACTCTTACTTTATAAATCACTCTTCTATTCACATCTTACCTATTGTTTCTTAGTATGGGGAACTGCAACTTACACGAACTTGCAAAAACTGTACCTGATGCAAAAGAAGTATATTAGAATCATTTTTAACTTGCCGTATGATGCTCACAAAACTGAATTGTTTCAACAGGCTGGAATACTACCCGTACATCGTCTCTACAATTTTAAGTTAGCATTGGCAATCAGGCGTGAATTGAAAAAAAAGTTGTCATTTTTTGTAAGACCTCAAAACTGCAGCCAAATATTACATTGTTTGAAACACCAAATAAAGAAACATGGCAAATAAAAACTTCGAGAACAAACTACTCCACAGATAAGTTATCCTACGTAGTTCCTACGTTACTTAATAAGTATGAGAAAGCTGGCATAGATTTTTTACATTGTACACAGATTCAATTGTGCGATATACACATGTTTAGTTCTTAAGATTTCTTTGCAGTTGCTGTATTATCATGGTTGCTATTTTTATGTCAAGCTGCCTCATTTGGAGAGCAGCTTTTACCTGCAGCTGTCCTTCATTAAACTATTGATGAAAAATAAACATTATTATTATTATTATTATTATTATTATTATTATTATTATTATTATATATTATTATATTATTATTATTATTATTATATATTATCGTTGATCATCACGGTTGGCGATGAATGTGTTACAGCTATGTAGGGCCTTAGAAATCTCAGAAAACGCCTCACACAAGCAAAAAGTTACTGTTGTAAGTGTAAATTTCTGGGGCCGTGTGACATGCGACGAGCTTTAAGATTTATTTAATGGCATTGGTACTATCAATGGTAGCAAAATAAAAAGCAGATGCACAGCGAGAACTTCACGTGTAAAAAGTTTTCTATTCCCCTTTCCGGGCTTTTAATGTGTCCTTACAGAAAGATTGCTAAACAGGACTTAGGTACGATCGCACTAACAAACGGAATAATAACCTAAACTGCTCCTAATCCTAAATAAATGAAACTTCTCCAACGCATTTACAGTAAAGGGTAATCATATGGAGCGCGACAGACACAAGCGGCAATAATTTGACATTCTTTGTAGAGCCTTTCGAAAACAACAGCTACAATGTTATACATGAAAACACGCACACATGGGCGTCGGCAGGGGTGCTCAAAAGCGGCGCCCCCCTGCCCGTTAAGCCACGGCAGCACTTGCGCCCGCCGGGCTACAGTGACATTCTCCCCTACCCCAGCCGCGATGAAACACAGGTTTGAATTCCCCCAGGCAAAGCCCCGCCGATCCCCTTGCATGCACCCACATATCAGTGCTGTCCGCTCAGTCTGCAGGAAACTACCACGTCGAATTTCAAGCAAAACAAATTTACTAAAGCATAACAAAAAACAAACACTTTTTTGAGTAAGGACGAAAAGGCATACATATATTATACGGCCAAGTTCTTCAGTACAGGCGTTGCGATTCATATAGCCAAGATCCATCTGCGGTTGAAATACAAGCAGTTCTGCTGGTTCTGACACACACACACACACACACACACACACACACACACACACACACACACACACACACACACACACACACACACACACACACACACACACACACACTCTAAAGTTACGAAGTTTCCGTTTTCCCCATTCTTTTCATTTTCAATGCATTGCGTAAAAAGCATGGGTTCGGTGAACCGAGTTTACGACGACTTTCGCGTCTTATCTGTGCAGCACTGAGCTCTTTCTTGCGCAGCGTTCATCCCGCAACATCCCGCACCCGTTCGGTCGGCATAACGGCCGAGATTAGCGCACGTGCGGCCCGCTCCGCGAATCCCGTCTCCCTGGTGCAACTCGCGCCCGCTGATAAGTCGGAGCACATACTGGTGTAAGAGTTATCCGTATACGATGCTCCACGCGGGTGCTGTTGTTCATTGTACGACCAGTTTATCCTCGACTGAACACACGCGCTCACCGTGAATATGCAATGTTATTTGTGCTATTCGCCCCACTAGCCTTATCTTACTTTGCTTCCAAACCGAATTTTCGCCGCGTCCTCAGGGTCATGAAGTTCTTGCTCCTCTTACCCACCGTTAGAGATGATATTTGCAGTTCCTTGTTCTTCGCGCATTCCACATTTCGCTAAGTACGAATGAACGCACGCATTGCTTTAATGTCATAAGGATGCAGTTCTGGCACGAAATGTTCCTTTTGGTGGGACAATGTGATCATGAAAGAACGCAAAACAAAAAAAAGAGAGAGAAAGAGTTCCTGGAAGTGCATATGACAACAGCATTATACGTCATAGTTGCAACCATTTCTTGCAACACTCCCTTCTGTGCCACTTCGTGGTAGCGGACATTCGTAAAGGCTTGCTCTCACAAGTTTCTGTGATTGAGTTAGTTTCTATAAGCTTCGCACGAGCAGCATGATACAATTGCTACAAGCAGCTGGCGTCGCCTTACGTAAGCCCTAACTCCATATCACCTCAGGAGACTGGCAGAAAAAAAAAAGACAAAGAGACGTCGGTGCGTTTGCGTCAGCGAACAGCATATCGTTTGTTGCACACGTTTACTTTATTTGCCTTCAGAGATCGGAATCAAGTAAGGTTGCCTATATATATATATATATATATATACGAAACAGGAGTGGTTGTGTTTGTATTAAAAATATTAACGAAAACAGAGGTTATTTCCTGCGAAAGCTGGGTCCATATCTTCCGTTGATTGCATAAAGTTACAGTTGGCAACGCTTTCAATCAAGCCCGGTCATGACAGGTGTACTCGCATCTCTAATGACAGTAAGCCAATAAATAGGGCGCCACATGAGTGCGTTTCAAAAATCTGTGCGAAGTTCATATAGAAGCTGAATTTGAGGGAAGCTTATGCGAAATAATGAATATCAATCCTAACGACACTCGCATAAATTGAGAACATATCATTAGCACTTTTATACTCAGAAGTTACAAGGTAATTCATACTGATTCATGACAAAAATACTTCTCAGTTTAAATGGTAGTCCTCGTCTGTGAATTGAACCCGCTACCAGCATCATTGTGGAACTCTAGAATTTTTCATCTACTACAAAAGCGTATTTTATGAGGAATCGTAGCTTGGTGTTATATATGGGAAGACGAATATTTCGCTCTTTCGAACAAGTGTAGAAGTGTATAGCGGAACCGAAATAATGGGCAGAAGCTCACAACAAACACGAGACGTTCTTGTAGACTGTTGCTGATATAGTACGAGCCATCGCCTAGATCAAAAAGAGCAGTTGGTCTTTTCGATAATTTTTTTTCAGTGCCACGCACCAGAAAAAACCGATCAGACAAAAACACGTTATGGCTTGCATATTTTGAATGATACTTACACATATGATGGTATGTATGAGTCTACTGAAGACCATTGTCGCTATAGTAGCGAACAGAGTGGAGGAACAAAGCCAGCACATAACAGTCGGAACAGCTATTGAAAGGTCCACTCTAAGACAGAGCGTGGCTAGCAAAACACCGCGGGGATTGCAGAACATGGGCTAACTATTACTATCGAGGCTTTATATGTGGGGTGGAATAAGAAATTGCGTTCCTAAATCTCTAAAACGAAGTCCTACTTGAAGTTTCTTTGGTCACCCCATGCCAGGTATCCTAACCCAGAACACAGAGATGACCAAGATAATGTACCTATACAATTGCAGTTTCTCTACAACTCTTCTGAGCGGGGCGGGGCGTACGTTGGGCATTGTACTTGATTATTCGTTGCTGCTGTCAAACGAACTTTGTATCCTAGCGTAAGTGCACCTCCATAAAAGGGGCTCATTTGCTCGTCGACAGTGGCAACAATTGTTATCGTACAAGAACAGCCGGTCACAACGCATATCACTGTCGAGACGCTGATAGCGCACATTCGGCATTTATCACGGCTACCGTCACAGCATTTAGCGTCTTTGACAGCGCGGAGGCCCCATAATTCGTTCTGCGGTATTGTGACAGAACATCAGGACATATTACCGTCTGGCTTCAAACTTGCAATACATCCAACAGCTGCGTTATGGAGTCTCCGTCAACCTGACGTGCGCCTATCAGTTCCTGGAATCGTTAAGAAGGCACGCATGTCACCGCTAGCCCTGAAACAATTGACTTTGCGTTTGTTGGACGAAAGGTACTTTGACCGTATACATGTTTACACCGATGGCTCCACTAATTCCAACAGCTCTACAGGAGCAGTGGTTGTTTCATCTGATAATGTGTTGCTTCGATACAAGTTCTTTCATACCATGACGTCGACAGCAGCAGAGCTCGCAGCACTTCAAGGTGCAGTGAAGTACATTCTTTGCCAGCAACCAAATCAATGGGCTATCTTTTGTGACTCGAGGTCAGCCTTACAGACACTACGGTTTGTTACGCAGCACGGGTTACACAAACACTTCGTTTATCAGATAAGACACGACTACCACGAAGCGCTCAAGGAAGGTCACGATATTGTATTTCAGTGGTTGCCGGGTCATTGCGGAATTGTCGGCAATGAGCGCGCGGATGAAGCTGCTCGATCGGCTCATGACCAAGACCAGCGCACGCCCATACCACTCTTGAGAACGGACGCTGCAAGGCTACTACAATCACTTGCTCGCCGTATATCTCTCCTACAATGGAATAAGCAGGGTTTCTCCAACACGCACCTGTATTTGATCGACCCAAACTTGCAACTTCGTTTGCCATCCGGGCACCCACGATGCGCTGAAACTTTACTGTGTCCCAAGAGGTTGGACGCGGCATTTACGAATGCGTACCCTCGTCTCCTTGGAATGGCGAGCACTTCAGCATGCAACATCTGCACCTGCGAGGAAACGCTTGAGCAGATTCTATGCTATTGCCCAGCATACCAGTCTGAACGACGTATAATGGAAGCCAAGCTCCGTCAGCTGGATTCACGGCCGCTTACAGACGAGAAGGTCCTGGGACCTTGACCGACAGTCTCCCATACACGCAAAGCCACGAAAGCCCTCTTGCACTTCTTAAGGACCACCAGACTTCACGACCGCTTGTGAAAGAGCAGTGTGACACCACGCTGTGTAGTCTCGAGCTGACTATTCATCTTTCTATTTCTTACTCCTCTTCTTTTCTATCTCTTTCTTTTCTATTATTCTCCCTTTCCACCACCTCAAGTGTAGGGTAGCCAACCGAGCCAAGCTTGGTTAACCTCCCTGCCTTTCCTCTCTATTTATCTCTCTCTCTCTCTCTCTTTCTCTCTTTGGTAAGCAGTGTACTATGATAAAGATATGTCACTCCGCTGCATGTGAAATAGTCTTTCAGTTTTCTTTTTTCTTGCACGTTGCGGGCGTTTGAAAATATTGGAAGAAACAATACACAATAACATTTCAACGCAGCAACTTTGCGTGTATATTATGGATGGAAAAATTTATTTACGATCTGCAACGTCCAAGTTCTATGGCTATAAACATACACTAGACACCTCACAGCTATCCGATAGCTCTGATTGTTATCTTAGTGATTAGCGACCCAGACATTGTCTATAATTGACACCCATGATCCGTATATTGACTGTTTTCTCTTCGACCGCACGTCATCTGATAGTGCTGGTTCACCTGCTACATGTTGCAATAAAGTCCTGAAGGAGAGCTGTGTTATGCGGCATAATGTGTTAGGAACTCAATAATGCACGAAACACTACTTTCAGTTTATCCTAATTCACTTCACGCTGAAGGGGTCCGCTGCACACAATTTTGAAGAATAATTCATACTGACATATGGTTTTGCTTACCTTTGAATTTAAATACAACTATAATAAAATAATACTGTATTCTAGAAATAGTCTATAAAATAGCTTTTAAGTGTAAAATAGGAACGCAAGTTGTCGAATGTGTATTAACATAAAAGAATATTATGAATCTACGTGTCTGCCTGCAAACGAAAGATATAGTGATTAGTAAGGATTGCCGGAAAGACAAAAATAAGCCAAACTTCAGCTCAATATCACTGATCTTGATAACTACGCAAGCAGGAGAGAAGTTTCGCCATATATATCCAGTAAATATGACCTAGGAGACGACTGCTGCTCTCAAGTTTTATTTGGACTACCGACAGATCACTGGCATTTCCTCGTGCGCACTTTTACGAAAAGAGCACAGTTATCTGAGTGCGAGCCCTTCGGAACATAGAAGACGTGTGGCAGTACAAACTACGAATTGAACTGCACGTGAGAACCATGGGCGATGAGCCATCGAAGTTGCGATGTATTAGCAACCGAGGAAAAAATAAAACACAGTAGGGGCGTCTTGTCTCCAAAGGCTTGCGCAAGGAATACGGGAATAGTTTAAAATACTTGGAGTATACGTGGTTGGCAATCACACATAAATAATGAGAACAGACAATAACTATAAGGAAGAAGTTGTTAGTAGTCGTTATTGTATATATATATATATATATATATATATATATATATATATATATATATATATATATATATATATATATATATATATATATATATATATATATATATATATATATATATCTATAATAGTGGCTGAAAAAATAACTTGGCGCCGCCAGGGACCAAACCTCCAACCCGGAAATTATTGGTGAAAATTTTTTGGGGTGCAGTTCTAAGAAACGACGGATCTTGCGATTCCGTAAACCGAGCCTGTGCCATAGTGTGACGCCAGAAACAGAGTATTTCACACTCGCCGCCATAATTGCTATCAGTGCTGTCTAACACACCAGGTTAAAGTGCATTAATATACCGAATCAGTTGCACTGGGAGGACGGCCATTATTATAGCTGAATTGGTAGAGCAGCGGACGCATAATTCAAAGGTTGCAGGTTAGGGTACTTACTAGCGGCAAGTTATTTGCCCGTTCATCTTACTTTCATCACGTTTATTTCACAATTGCCACAAATAACATCCAGAATAGTTTACTTAGCCCTATTTTCTGTTACCTCACAATGTTATTGTACCTAACGAAGTAAAACGAGCCCTTAAATTTCTCTGCTTTCCTTAATGTCTCCAGGAAACAAAGTTTTGGTGATTGAAGCACGTCTTACGACTTGCTGCTGGTGTAGTCGCGCTTATTATTAATTTTTTGAGCAAGCGTGCATGCTAGCGTCATCGAACTTTCACTAGAAAAAGCAGCGAATCAGGCTGAGACAGCAAAACAAAATTAATGAAAAAAAGGAAAGAAATATTCATATGCACATAACCGGACACAGAAAATAACTCAACGTGGATCTGTGAAAGCGTTTAAATAGCCGTATGTTGAACTAATTTTCAATCCCTAGTCCAGAATATACGTGCTGCTCCGTTTAGATTTGTCACCCTTGTTCGAATTCACGTGATTCAATTATCCTCAGCATCATGACAACTCGCCCAGCAGAGATTTTCACTGAAAAGAGAGGTTCCTCGCGGCTTTCAAAGAGCATACTTGAATGCTTGCCCTCTATATACGGAGGCTTCAAATTTAGCCGTATAGCAGCCAATAAAAGACAATTAACGATTGTTCTTCAAGCTTTGAAGGTGGCAGGAACAAGATTCACATTTTTGACGCAGTTGCTGGGTGCATAAACGGCCGCACTTTGTGGGCGAAGTGGCAGTTCAGTTCGGTATCGGATGTGGAGACCTCCAGCCACGAACTTTTGTGGTCTGGCTTGGGAAGTCGACTGCCAAATTTTCCCGAGTTCTTTCGAGTATGCGATAGCTTCTGCCTCCATTTTCAACACAGTGAAGTGCGTCAGTAAAAATGACAATAAATAAAGGAGAGAGGGAACTATAGTGATATGTTGCGTCTAGAAAAAAAAACGAATGTGAAGGCCAGGTTATTGCAAACGCTTAATGTCTTCTTCTTATGCCATAATTAGTCTGCATCAAGTGTTGGCAACGCGTTTCAAGCAAACAAAGATTAATTCACAATTACATAATCCTCGCAAACAATGCGAAGGGAATTTTCAACCATTGACATCGTTCTCCTGGCAAGGAGTCGACATTGACTCAGACTCCGGCAAACTTTCTTAGCCCTCTCTTTCGTTCTGTTTTACTTTCGCCGTTAAGCGACATCCCCGTAGAACACACTTCTATTTTAAAGTCAGACAATAGGACGACGCCGTGCGCACATGGATATATCGGGGGCGAGTGCGTGGTAGCTCGTGTCCTTCGCGGAACAGCCGGATGGTCTGGCTCAGCGATGGGAAAAATGAAAGAGTGGCAGCGAGGAAAAACGGCCAAGGACTCAAGAAGCGTTCAGCGGGTCTCGCGGAAAGTCGTCGGACAGTGAAATGGAATTCGCGCACTCGGTCAAGCGTCGTCGCGTCGCCTGTTCGTGATCCTCGTGAACGTGGGAGGAAGAATATACGCCCCCTTTTTGCAAATGACCACCAGCTGGAGAGTTTAGAGGAACAAGAGGCGTATATTTGAGGATGTACGTGCGCCTGCACCTGCTCTGCAGAGCGGTCATTTTGAAAGTGAGTCATCTTAGTCAGAATCGCTTTACACATTTCACTTCGGTGTAAGAACTGAAGCCGCGTTGCTGTACGGGAAGCCAACACGTTGCTTCGAGTAGGTGAGGACCGTAGGATAGCATTTGAAGTTTGCAGTTTGGGACAATAGAGTCGCTGACGAGCAACTTCTCTGCTACCATAATGGGAGAACCGTCCACCAGGTAAATGAGAAACAACCTCAAATATTCAAACTTTCGTGAAGGAGGAGATTAAAGAAAGGAGGCCTGGTTTTTAGGATTGCTGTCGAGAATAGGTATACTTGTACGAATGTTCATGATCAATTGTATTTGCATCAAAAGTACTAAGTTCATTTGCATCCCCAGTTCATTTTGCACGCAGTATAGCAGGGAAAAATTTCGTGAGCTTCAGCGGGTGCCTATAAACTGTTACACATGAATTTTGGAGGTGCATCACGCAGCGCGTGTTTCTTGAAATGGCTCGATAGAGTACACATCAAAGCAGGCTTTCTGAGTGGATAACCAGTAGTCACTGAACTTTTTTCTGCTGCATATTACCGCAGACAATCAGTTTGTCAGAGACCGTGCTATGTTCGACAAACGTTCAATATGCCGTGTTGCAAGACTAACATGAACAGTATTTTTTTGCGCTTGAAACAAATATAACCAAAAATACACAGTAGATAGATTTTGAACTCAGTATTTGATATTCTTTTTTCCCCAAGTGAAATGAATACAACCAAGAAATAAACTGTACATGCATTTTGGACCTAATATTTCGTTATTCTTGTGCAAGGATTGAAGCCAAATGATTACAGAATAATAAAATATTTGATAATGTCCTATTTAGCATTATTTACTGAAACGAACACAAAACACCACATTCCTTCATTTTCTTTCTCGTAATGTAATACTGAGGGCCCTGGAATCTTGTCTATTTGACGAATTTGCAGACAGTGTATCATAATTCGCGCCGAAGGGGTCGGGCACTTTGTGCTGAATGACGCTGCGCGCACGCAATTTAAGATGGCGAGTGGGGCTTCAATACATTTGGACACCCCCCCCCCCCCCCCGCATTTCCCACCCCTTAATTTACTCATGATTAGAAAAACTGCGCAAAGACGAGCTATGTGCATATATTTAATTATGGTTACCAATAACGCAAAGTGGCACCATTTGCTAGATATCCTTTTAATAAGAGCAGCGCTGTTTGTGGTGGCCTATAGTCATGTACGAACATGAATACGCTAAAACCTTAGGTTCAGTGGTAAGTATTCGTATCCTATCAATTCACTTTAGCTAAAAGGCTACAGCGTATCGAAAGTAACCAATGAAAGCGATGATTTAAACACTGCCCTTACTCAGCCTCTACTAAGGTCTAACTAGCGAATAAGTATGCTCAAGAGAATGAAGGAAGACGTCAGCAGGTTTGCCAGCGCTTCGCTTGAGGTACGCGTTCATTTCTTTCTTGGATAAACAGACACAGCTAAGCAATTACTGTTACTTGAACTAAAGTCCATACAGGCAGCTCGGCCTGCATTCACAAGAAACTATTTACACTAGAAATGTTCAAAAGAGGAAATTCAAGCCCACATTGATGCTGCAGATGCCCTCATTGAAGGTAGTTGACATAAGACAAGTTAAACTTACATACTGTAAGCTAATACACGCTCCAATATCTGAGAAACTCGTCATTTTGCCCTTGCCCATTTTTGTAAGATAGAAGGAGCCAAAGCGTGATTGGTTAATCCCATCTAAAAGCGTTGTAGACATCTGCCGTTTGGAAGAGGTTACTTCGAAGAATTTCAGCTGGCTTATTGACAAAGAATGTTTAGTACCTCGATGTTATTTACTCGTTTTTAACTAAAGCGCACCCAGCGAAAACTTCCTGCTTCCGCCCTGGCACAGACAGTGACGGCTTCGCCATGCTTTGGAACCCGGATATTTTGAACGTATATAGAGATCCCGTTAGAAGCTTTTTCCCGTTATTTCCTGACTGTCACGCCACAAAATCAAACCAACGCAGAGCACGAATGACGCGATATCGAGCAAGATTTCCCTGAGCTTCTGTGAGAACACATTGTTTTGTGCAGGTTAGCAGTGTTGTTGCAAACGTTGTGAGTGGACGAAAATGTGCTGTCGAATCTGTCAACAAACGACATCCGTGCGCAAGTTCGTTGACACAAAGCGGTGAAAGCCGTTCGACGCGTTCGAAAGGTGGCTTGTCCAATATTTTACGTAAGCACCAAACGCCAAGCACAGCTCGCGTGGGCGTAGTGCAGTCGCATCTGTTGTTATGAATGTGTAAATATTTTGTAGCTATAGATCTATGTAACATTTATACGCTGAGTCGCCTCTTAGGAAGGAAACAAACAAAAACAATATAATTAACCTAGGGTCACAGAATAATACATTGTCTTGTACATGCTGTCAGTATCATAATGTAAGACATCATCGAAAGCTGATGTTCAAACGAAAAGCTGCTGTTGAGTACTTGCTTTTTCGTTCATTTCGTCTTACCACGCAATATGAATGATTTATTATGCTCAATTTGAATATGTTTTGATTTCCGACAAGTTGGTGGAGGCAGGGCAGAAAAGATAAAACTGCAGCTTGAAGCTTGAAGTGCCGCTTGAAACGATCGAACTACTCCTTGCGATCCCAAGGCACAAGTAGAGCGGAGCTGCATCGAGCTTCTGAGACGAATACACAAATACATAGTTTGACAAAATAATAATTAAATGATTACTTGCTCAAATAACTCAGCTTGAATACACAAAAGGACAAAGACGCCGAGAAAATAGGGAGGGAATGACAAGTGCTACCCAAAGGAACACAACGCCAGCCTACTCTTTTGGGACGGGGGACCCAGAGAAACGGTAGAAGAAAGAAAATGGTAGGAAAGAAGGAAGAAAAATAACTAAATAAAATAAACAGGTATGCAATGAAGTAGTCCAATTGAAAGACGTACGGAAACGTGAAGCAAAGTTGGTTTCGTTATGAAAGTTAACAGCCTAGAAACACAGGAGTCTCTTTCCATAACCACACCACAAACACTAAATGTGTC
The DNA here is from genome assembly GCF_013339725.1 of Rhipicephalus microplus. NCBI lineage: Eukaryota > Metazoa > Arthropoda > Arachnida > Ixodida > Ixodidae > Rhipicephalus > Rhipicephalus microplus. The sequence continues at coordinate 82,903,974 of NC_051169.1, read as the reverse complement.
CCTTGTAAGTGAACAAGTTGCATGATATATGTACTGTGTTATGCAAGGCGCGACGTTCTCAATGACAAGTAATCAGGCGAGATTGAATAAGCCACTGTCTGTATCGAGCGAAACTGCTCTCGGTACAGAGCCGACCGTATGAAAACATTTGGCAGGGACCAGCGGCTCTAATGAGGTGACCTTCGCGGTCGCGATGGCGTGGGTAGTCGCAAGCGGCGTTTGCGGAATTGAAGGGCCGCCGCGCCTTTCTCGGCGGACGGCCCTCCATTACCTCGTTCACGTGCTAGCTCGTGCAGTGTGGAACGTGACGCATACGGAGTGCAACTTTCAGGCCGACAAACAAGGGTGCCAACTGCGACGTTATCGCGTTTGACGACGCCGGCTACAGCAGGGGACTTGCGTATGCGCTTGTTACTCGACAGAAAACGTCGCGCCTTCGCAAAAACACGACAACGGTATAAAAGGGTGTCTTGAGTGACGAGCTGTAGGAGTGTCGCTACACGTTTTGTATGCGGTGCAATCGCAGCCCATGCGCTCGATAGCAAATCTACACACCAGATGCGCTGGCCCAAGGTCAGAGTTCCGGTCAGGTGTGAAATACGAAGGTGACCAATCACGCCGTGTCAGGAGAGATATACGGTGACTGCGTGTTATACACGGAGCAGAACAGCGAGTAAAAAGAGAGAAAAAAAAGAGAGTAAAAGGAACGTGTTACGGTGACAGGGTTGCCCAAGTGACGAAACCAGGAGCCACTCCCCCTGACCTTCGCGTGCTTAGAGGCTAATGGAAAATTCAAATTCGCTGAAGCATTCCGGTTACTGGTAGGTAAGGAGTAAGCTGCCACACTTCGCATGACGATCTGTCGACCGTAATATCGTATACAGACAGCGCCTCTGCACGCATAACGCTGACTTGCGATGACGTAAAGTCATTTATGTGTTAACTTATAAGGAGGAGAGCGATTGTGCTTCGTCACCTGTAGTGAGTTCTGGCAATCAAACATCTGCTATAACTGCGTCTTCCTTTTACAAGGAAAGAACCGTGGAAGTGAGAAAAAAAAAGAATCTATTAGGAGCTTACAGCTGTGGCACGCTTGCCAGTCAAGGGAACGACGCGATTCAGATCCACCATATGCAAAGTTGGCACGCGAGCATCTCTAAGAGAAGAAGTGATGTGTTCAATTTGGCACCCTGTCATTGAAACATTAGCAAATTATTACGTTGTAGGAGTACACGCGCTATGCTCCCGCCATTGTTTATAAAAGCACACAAATATTGGGACTATAGAGACGCGACAGAGCTGTGAGCCTGGCATTGTGCGGGCCAGACATTGTCGCCATCATAAGCGCCAACTACGGAGGGGAAGGGGGGAGCAGTAAAGCTCGTGCCCCCCCCCCCCTTCCCAAGGTCGTTTCACGGGGGTAGAGGGTTGGTGTGGACGGGACTGAGAACAAAACGAACCTTAAGGCGAGGAGGACCGGAAAAGATAAGGAATGTGAGCGTGATATGCGTGACAAAGTAGTGGTTGAGATGTAGGTCATTTCTCACTTCAATTCACCACATTTTTCAATGCGAGTGCCTGCGCATAGCATCGCATCATACGCCTTGTTCTGACAAGCGTCGTCCACTAGAGGTGGGACAGAAAAGAATTAGTATACCGTTGGAGTGATAGCTTTGACAATGGCATCAACGTTGACGGTAGTAGAATCCTCTAACGAGCAGAGGCTGCATTTCGAAGTATCATTTCGACGAGGTGAGTAAAATGATTTCCTGGTATGGCGTGACTTGATTTCCTTATACTGGCTTTTCTGATACGGTGCATTAGCTTTCCGCGTGCGTACGTAATAAACGCATTTCTTTTTCCTGGCACTACTGTTACGGCTAACAGTATAATAACTACAGCAGCTTTTAAATAGGCAAAAACCGAAGGTTCATCGCTGCGCACAGTTTGAATATTAGCCCAGCGTTACGGTATAGCTGTGTTAACTGTGAACAAACGACATGTGGGGAGCAAGTTCTTGAAAAATTTGTTGCAGACCTTTGCTTATGGGGCAGCAGTATACCTCCAAGCGTACGAAGAAGCGAAACAGGTTCTTTTGCAGCACTACGCCGTGTACACCCGGCTGCATTACGTTAAGACCCGGTGCCGTATCACCTTATGGCTGACAGAAATTAGGTGTCTTTCGTCCTCTCTTCGTACCACCACCAGCACCATTGCGTTAAAGTGCTTCCGCTTCGAAGGGCGTAACCAAGACATTAGTGGTTAGCACGCAACTTCACTGCTAGGTCGTGCGAAGCAACGTAACACGCACACACATATATAATAAAAAAAACTGTGGTGAATCTTTAATGATGACGAGTTAAACTCCGTACTATGCAGAAGCGTGCGGCATGCAGTCGGCCTTGATTCTTAGAAAGAAGAGCGCAGCTACGGTCACGTTGCTAAGCAACTGAACCGTAAGCTGCCACGTGATTTTTTAAACTAGTTTAGGCTCGATATATGTCTTTTTGTTTGTTGCTCATCTTTTATTTGGGTAACCATTATTTTGTTTTGTTGCAGAACTTATAGAAATGGAGCAGCCAAACTAACATAAACGTTAACCTCTCTGCAGCAAGCTCGTAAAAAGAAATGTAGGGAAATTAGAAAAATTACATTAATACAAAGGTAATTTTTTGGTTATCTCTAACGAATACACATATCTTTCCGGAAAAGGAACGGTTACCGTAATCTATAAAACAACGTGAATTACTGAACAGCTACCCGGCTATGCTAGATTTAACAAAGAGGCACAGACAGGGTCTTGATTAGATCACCAATAAATTGATTTTCGTGATATTTCTTTGCAGAGACGAGATTAAAAATATTGATAATAACGACTTGACCGTGCTGAGTTTTAGATGCGAAAACATAAAAAGAGTGCACAAACATGAACGGATATTTGTTTCCGCTAAGGTTTATATTTGCTCCAAAAGCTTCAAGGCATAGCTCTTTTGCTAGTTAATTTTCATAAAAGGCAACACTAACGAGCTTTGCACATGGCTTGTGCAGTGGTGCTCATTTATTTATTTATTTATTTATTTATTTATTTATTTATTTATTTATTTATTTTTTCAGTGAATAAATAGTCAGTCGAGCAGCTTTCCAACCGTCAGGAAAGTTAACTCGTCAATGTCACTGTGACAAACACTTCTTGGCCCGTCAATATCGCAATCGTGCTGCCAGATTTCCTGCTTCAATGATTCATACGTGTGCAGCAAATGTTATAGCTTGAATGTGAGCACGTTGAATAGTGCGCGCTTCCACATTACCAGATTTAAAAACGAAACAGCACGTTGCAACTGTTTTTCTTCTCCCATGTCGGTAGTTGAGAGTGCGGTGCTCTCAACTTCATGACGTTGTCTACACACTTCAAAAAAAAAAACAAAAAAAAAACAGTTGCGATGATTCAGGGCGTCCTTCTATTTTATGAAGTAATAAAAGTTGCGTGCCTTTCCTTGCTTCAACTGCCGAGGGTTCAGTGCTCTCCGGTCACAAATGACATGCGCTCTATAAACGTGAAAGAGCATTTTTTGATGGGAAAGTAGGCTCGTACCGAGTTTTGAAGGTAGCAGAGACATGCAAAATAAATAATAGTTATTGCGGTGGGAGAAATGGTCCCCAGCTGGTGATGAATATATTCGGACCATAAGTGCACCTAAACATCGCTAAATAGTTAGAAGCTTTCAAAAGACGACAGCGATTTGTAGGCTACCTTTCTGTTGGCTAGAAGAATAAATACAGTCATGAGCAATGTGGAAGGGAACACCGAATTAGTGTCTTGTGAATGATTACTTCTAATTTTCTAATCTAAATGGGATGTGTTGACATGCTAAAGCTTTATGGACATGCCAGACTTGGAGTAGCACTTGGAGAAATCCAAACTATTACGCGTGCAAACTGGGTTTTGCTGCCATGACCTCTGAAATTCAGCTGAAGTGTTTTTTCTCATATTACTCACGACTGAACCTTCATGGTAATCGCGTTGTCGATGCAATATTGCATTATACAAGAGTAAATGTAGCCGATAAGTTGCAGATTGGATGTTCCACAGCTTCGCCGAATTACCGGTCACGCACCGTGTTCTGGTAACAGTGTTACTTTATTAAAAAAGCCTCTTCAGTTGTCGCGGCGTCATCATACTGGCGCAACAGCGTTACCGTATTAAAACAGCCTCTGTCACGGAGTCGTCATAATGATTTACTTTTGCTATTAAATGGTGATGCATTAGAGCTCATGCATACGTGAGCAGCTGTGATGGCTCGACTAGCACGTTCTCTCTTCACAATCTCTTTTTGAGCATTCCAATGCGCCATTACTCTAGTGCAATAAAAGTGATATAGTAACTTGTGAAGAGTTATAATATGTGTAAGATGTCTTTTTTTGTTTTGTAAGGATATTTTTTTATATGTAACCTGTTTTTTTATGAATATTCATCAGTGAATCTTTCTCTCAGGCTTGAGATTAAGTGGCATGAACTTCTATTTCAATATTTAGTAAACAATTTGATGAAATTGAATGAAGCCTTCTCAATATACTGCTTCCCTCTTTCCCTATACTAGTCTTATTTGTGCAATAAATGCAACCGCGTCTGCAAGACGCGCTCTCTAAGTGTTGAAAAAAAGATGGTGTGACTGATATACTGATGGATGGTATCTCATATTTGCTTGCAGTGGCCCTTGCAAGTGCACAGACCGCAGACGACAACAAAATCTTGGTGTCAGCGGCGTGGCTATGCGAGGTAAGCAAGCGGACAAGCAAGCAAGTTTTTGCTCCCAGTAATTGCGCGCATCTATAGGCAGTGTGCTTCGCCACGTTGGCAATATGTGAAGTGGTAAGGAAGGTCTCTCTATGTGATATCTTTGATCCTTTGCATCTGTGTAGTAAATTCTGCATGTGATGTGCCGAAGGCACGGTGTGCCTGTGGGGATTGGCGGATAAAAAAAAATTAGAAGTGAGTAAAGGGTGGCTATGTGTGTAAATGGCACACAGACAACTATGAAAATATTACTGTCAATGACAAAGAAGTCTGGCTGAAAAGGAAGCATCATGGTAGGTCACACCATTCGCGAACCCGCTTCAAAACGTCGCCGGTTACGAGTATAGGCTAGACGCCCTCAAGTGAATCAGCAGGCATCGAGAGCGCGCGAAGCGGCTGCAAAACGGCGAAAACGTAATGTACGGCTACTGCTACCCACCCAAACATCACCTTTTGTTGACATTGAACCACGTATATGCAGAAAACGTATAAAAACTTTTGAAATTTTTGTCTAGGTGGTTCGTAGAGGGCAAGTGATTCCCGCGCTTAGCAGACTCATCATTATTGAATTAGTGGATATGCTGCCGTTTTTTTATAGATGGTACATTTTTCTGTTAAATTTTTATTGCTAGTGTACCTGTTCAAGCGTAGATGTACCTATTTGTTGGTGAATACTTGAAGCTTTCAGTACTGAGTAATGCGGTACTCCTTTCTATGAAAGTGAAGGTTGGAGCATTACACCGATTATAGTGCTCAAATTATGGTCGCAAGAAATCTCATATAGAAACGACTTAAACTGCGGTGCCGCTTTAAAATATATTAGGTTTTAGCGCGGCATAGCCCATCAACCTTCTTCAGTGAGAGGAATCAAGACTAGACGCATTTCATTATTGATTGATATGCTCACTGCAGGCAAATTGTTTCTTTCCATGTCTCACTAATTAACCTGGTCCATATTTCTATAAAGAGAATAGGCGAGCAGGTTTAAAATGCTCTGCGTGCTTGCACTCGTTTTTTATAATTTATCGTTTCGAGGTTGCTCAGTTCAGCACTTGTAGTAGTGTGCACGTCGTTTGTTACTAAGATGAATTAGTATATAGTTATCCTTATTCTTGCTATTTATTATTGTTTATATATTATTTATTCATTTATTTCGTCCGTTAACATGAACAGACAGGAAAACAGAGTAGATATTGTGAGAAGACGCTGCCAAGGGCCACTTGAAAGGAGAGAAAACAATTATAGCATATCCACGGAGTGAATGATGATGAGTGGGACGAAGCGTCCATGCAACCGTCCGTCCGTGCGACCGTCCGTCAGTGCGTTCGTCCATCCGTCCATCTGTCTGTCTGTCTGTCTGTCTGTCTGTCTGTCTGTCTGTCTGTCTGTCTGTCTGTCTGTCTGTCTGTCTGCCCGTCCGTCCGTGTGACCGTCCGTCAGTGCGTCTGTCTGTCTGTCTGTCTGTCTGTCTGTCCGTCCGTCCGTCCGTGTGACCGTCCGTCAGTGCGTCTGTCTGTCTGTCTGCCTGTCTGTCTGTCTGTCTGCCCGTCCGTCCGTGTGACCGTCCGTCAGTGCGCCTGTCTGTCTGTCTGTCTGTCTGTCTGTCCGCCTGTCTGTCTGTCTGTCTGTCTGCCCGTCCGTCCGTCCGTGTGACCGTCCGTGTGACCGTCCGTCAGTGCGTCTGTCTGTCTGTCTGTCTGTCTGCCCGTCCGTCCCTGTGACCGTCCGTCAGTGCGTCTGTCTGTCTGTCTGCCTGTCTGTCTGTCCATGCGACCATCCGTCAGCGCGTCTGTCTGTCTGTCTGTCTGTCTGTCCGTCTGTCTGTCTGTCTGTCCGTCTGTCTGTCTGTCTGTCTGTCTGTCTGTCTGTCCATGCGACCATCCGCCAGTGCGTCTGTCTGTCTGTCTGTCTGTCTGTCTGTCTGTCTGTCTGTCTGTCTGTCTGTCTGTCTGTCTGTCTGTCTGTCCGTCCCTCCATCAAGTGATCACTCCGAGTACCGCCATGTCGCATCTTTTCATCATAAACAATTGTATCAGGCCAGTTAGTATGAATCCATCTTGGTGAGAAGCGCAGAAACTACTACACAGAACACACAACACAAGCGCTTTACTTCAACCAAACGCTTATTGCAAACGTTTTTTGGATGGTGTGATAGATAATCACGCATAAATAATTTACGGGACTGGCACGTCTGCTTTTTGTTGATCTGCCTTTTATTATTACTTGTTTTTCTTTCACCCCCATTTTAAACTCTGACGTTTGCAATAAACGTTTAGTCAAAGTTAAGCTATTGTGTTGTGTGTTCTGTGTAGTAGTTGCTGCGATTCTTATCAAGATGTTTTCATCATATATTCATCATATACAAGTACCGCCAACAGCGGACATTCTAAGGACTAAACAAGAGGTGGCTAGTATGTTGACATGGCGCGTATGACACACGTCGAAAGGAGCTTCCCCGTAATTAAATCACGCCATATTCACGGAAGGAATGAAATTAAGTGGGCAAAGCTCGACAGAAGGACATCATCGGTAAACCGTAACGCTCGCGGGAAAAGTTAGTCCATTGCATTATTAGAAAGACGTAAGACTGTGCACAGAATATACAAATCAACTTTTATTTTGTTCTTGTTCGTTTATTGTTTCGTTTCTCCGTTTGTTCTTTTCATTTCATCGCTGTCAAACCAGCTAGATTTTGAGGTTCCTTCATTATTGATTTGATTTGCTATGTGGGGTTTAATGTCTCCAAAAACTACCATATGATTATGAGAGACGCTGCAGTGGAGGGCTCCAGAAATTTCGACCACGTGAGGTTCTTCACCGTGCACCCAAATCTGAGCACACGGGCCTACAGGATTTTCGCCTCCATCGAAAATGCAGCCGCCGCAGCAGGGATTTGATCCTGCTACCTGCGGGTCAGCAGCTGAGTACCTTAGCCACTAGACCACCACGGCGGGGTCCTTCATTATTACGGCTTTATAGTACGTGAAATGCGATAAGAGAGGTTCTTGTACTGGATGCAGTGCGAAGTTTGCAAACAAGTCTATGCACATCCCCTGGATCGTGGTAGGTTGCCTATGGATACACCACAGTGCAAATTTTAAAAGCATGTGCTACCCTGTGGAGTCATTGGCAATGAGATCCACCTCTCCGTGCATCCGTCCATGTGTCCGCCCACGCGTGTATCCATGCATCCCTTTGTCCGGCTGGTCATGCGTACATGCGTCCGTCTGTGCGTCCGTCCGTCCATCCAACCATGCGTCCGTCCAACCATGCGTCCGTCTGTGCGTCCGCCTGTCCGTCCAACCATGCGTACGTCCAAGCATGCGTTCGTCCAACCATGTGTCCGTCCAAGCACCCGTTCATCCATGCGTGCATCTATTCGTCCGTCCGTCCGTCCATCCATCCGTCCGTCCGTCCGTCCGTCTGTCTGTCTGTCTGTCTGTCTGTCTGTCTGTCTGTCTGTCCGCCCGCCCGCCCGCCCGCCTGCCTGCCTGCCTGCCTACCTGGCTGTCACTTCACTCACACTAGCGCCACCTGCTGAGTCAGTCATACAACGTGGTGGTTACGTACCGGTCACAAAAGACATGCATGAACAGACCCACGGCTTTAGAAAAAGCTTCGCCACTAAATACGCATTTCACAAGAAAATACCTATAAGCGCGAGGTCTACGTGGTTTCGTTCATGAATCTTAGCAGAGCTCCATAGGCCTCATCCCATTAAGCAGTGCACCCTCTCGGAAAACGGCAGTCCTCAAGGGTCGAACATTGTGGTCCAATGAGCCTTTACTAGCTAGTTAGAAATTGCCGCTACGTCGTGATTGCGGGACCCTCTAAAATAAGGTGTCCGAGCATGCGTGATAGCAGGATTTTGTGTATATGGAAGCAGCTGTGGCAGCTGTGGCAAGGGGAAGCTGTCACAGCTAGGGGAACCGCAGCTGTGGCCAGGGAAAGTGCTATTATGGCCTGGGTGGAGACCAAGTGCTTGTGTGGCTCGAGGGGGGCAAGTGCCCTTTTCGCAGCCCCGTGCCGACGCCCATGTGTTCGAGTAGCACAAGCTGCATACGACAGTCTCTGCAGCCTGCATACGTATGTCCTTGACTGTAGGAATTTTCACGCACGAACTCAGGGCCGACGCTTCGCGTATTGGCCTCGAGGAAATACCGTGGTGCTGTCTGCGTAATGACGTCACTCATAGGATGCCGGGTTGATTTGGTTTGCTAGAACACCGCAATTCCAGCGCTTTTGCTTATGAACACTATGCGTGCTTCCCTTTGTTTTGAAGCTGAGTGCCTAAAGAAGTGGCAAGACCTGATAATACGGTCAAGCAAACTACAAATTCGCGCTCCCGTGTGGTACTCTCGTGTCTAATTTGCATCGTAAAATCGCGACTAAGAACCTGTGCAGCTATGAAGGACGATGCAAGTGGTGTCGTTAAAGCAAAGCTGCCGTGTTCCAAAACTACGCATCCTATATGTGACGTCAAAACGATCGCAGCGCTGGCCTCTCTAGTAGATGCCCTCGCGGTCGTGCTCTGGCACGATGCAGCAAGCCGAAGGGGAAGAAATGATCCGTTAGCGATGCGCTTATTTGGGTGCTATTTTATGGGCTGTCTGCAGATCATCCAGACTAGCCTTGTATAGCGTGCATAAATTTTCTTGGCAGACATGCTTGCACAATTTGAAGCGTGATCAGCCCCTTAATCTGCCGCACTGTCTACGTGCGAAACTGTTCCTTGAGAGACACCCCGCGAGAGAAAACTTCAGCAGGAGATTCTATGACACTGCGCAGAATGGAGCTATACCAGTATCTTATGTCAAGAGTCAGCGAAGAGCAGGGCCTGTAATGTAACGGCATTCGACGCCCTGATTATTCTTCAACGCATTTTAGAGCAACATCAATCACTACTATAGTTGCGAAGTTTTCGATCAAATAGATGAGGTATTCGAAACGCTTATCTCACGTTAGTAGAAATGCAAAAGAAACCTGGAGAAGCATCCTGGCGATCAAGTTCTACAGATGCGTTCGTTAATACTTCGAGATAATCACCATATTCTTCAGAAGGGTAGAGCATGACCATCTGTAATGGTGCTGAAACAGGCTGGGTTTTTACGTATTTCGAGAAAAAAAAGAGATATGTTTTCAGGTGTATCGGACAGCTAGAGATAGAGCCGCTCTAATTTTCAGAAATGCGGGTGAGAGCTTAAAGGGGTACTGATGCGAAATTTCGGGGCCGAGATAGCCTTCGGGGTCGACTCTCGTGAACATCCGTATATCATCTGCAAAACACCAACAACGAATATAGCTTGGAAAGTATTTTAAATTAGTGTTGAAGTTTGCGTGAGTGACCGACTCTATAGCGCTCTAGACACCCTGGGAGGGGATCCCAAGGTGACCCCCCTACTTCCCTCACGTCACCACGCTGTGGCCAACAAAACAAGCTATGATGACGTCATAGCCGCCATTTTTCTTTTGCCGCATTAGTTCCTGAAGTCTATATTTCTCGGCGGCTGGTTGCGAGTGCGTGGCCGTGGCGCACGCGTAGAAAGTTTTGTGTTTGGCGACATTCCAGTGCCGTTTCCTATTAGAAAGTTATTCTTGATGTGGATCGTGCGGAAGTGCGTCACATCTCTGTGCGCTGACGTGATCAAGAGTTGCACACACTAGGGGGCGACAGTGGCACCCAGTTTTTGGAACTCTCTCAAACCGAAACTGAAACTGATCAATAATGAGGGGCCTGTAAATAATAATCTATTGCGTGCTGCAGCAAACAATCTGTCGTGTCATGACTAATAGCCCTACAGCAACGCATTGCAGCAGAAAAACGTGAGGCCAAATGTTTTGTGTCAGTATCCCTTTAATGTGTTGTTTCCAATGGTGCAGCTCTGCATGATAGTAATCTTCAGCTTTTGCCTTATCATATAATATTAGGTCAACCATTGAACACAATGACGCATTGTAGAGCTCTAAATGCACCCATGATACACTCTCTGTGGGATTCGACAAACTGTTGTATGACGTCATGTTGTCTACAGCAAGCATAAGGGTACGCAGTAGGTAACGTGCAGCGCTAGCTCACTCGAGATCGAATATCTTTTTTTTTGTCATGTACCTGGTTTTTTTTCTTTGAGGAAGAGTCTAACAATTCCTGAAATTCTGGATGTCTTGAGTCCACAGACTTAACTCTCGAAATTGAGCACTGAAAATTTTCGCAACAGTCAGATTCAGGCAGGTTAGGCAAATGGGCATATCTGGTTAGCTTTGCTGCCTTTTATTGGTCCTTCTCTCCCTCCTCTCTCTCTCTCAGTTACAACAGTAACGTGCCGCATGACCATGCGTAAATAAGTTTAACAAACAGTGTTTTGCTTGTTCTTTATAAAGTTTCCGGGAGTAAAGATTAGCGCACCTGTGTCGCACCCACTTCCAGGGTCTGGAATGTCCTGAGGGCAAGGAGTGCACACTGGAGCAGCCCCAGTGCACGTCCGAGGACTGCTCGCTGAAGCCATCTTGTGAGTTAGGATGCTTTTTCTTTATCGCACTTTTTGTACTTATCTGACAACTTAGGGTCTGCTTCTCGAGACAAATCTTACACCCCATGTTCACTGCTTCGACTTATTTTCTGGTGGCTAAAGACAAAATAACGGGCAACTTCACTTCGCCGCTCTTGAACGAAGAGGGGCTCCAATCTACAGATGTTTTATCTAAGCAAAACATGTAAAGTGGTTAGTAAGTACGTGCTTGCCTACTAAATAAGCGAGTCACAGAACAACCACACATAGAAGACACCATATTCTGTCTAATCTTTCTGTAGTTGTCGGCCATATCGCTTATTCCAAATATTTATCCCATTATTCATGTATGACAGCTCGTTCAAATTAAAGTTCTATAAGTCACTCCAACCTATTCAGGCATTCACAGACTCACCAGACAGCAAGTAATCACAACCCGGGTTTCTTTCGCACGCATTAACATTTTTCCTGTTCATTAATTCTTACAGCTACACGTTAATATCGATGTGATGGCGACGTTGTGACGAACATTTGGCCGACTGCTTAAATATCAGTGGTGCCATGAATGACATTCAGCTAGCGTAGTACATTCTTTAAAAAAAAAAAGAAAACCGCCAGGCCAGCGCAGAACGCACAACACAGTCACAGCGAAAGCTGGAACAGCGGTTTTCTTGAGACTTTTTAAACTCTCACAGCAAGTATACTACAAGCCTATTTGCATGGTACCCCCTACGCCATAAACTTTCGTAATTTTTGCGTGGCGTGGAAGCTTCGACTTTTCATTATTCGCCATTCTTCGGAAATGGATGCATGGAGGCTTTTGTAATTGGTTTGAGCATCCAACGGCCTACTCGTTACGCAATTCGCTATATGTGTGGCCTGGATGCTACTTTACTGTTCTCAAGCGCATTATTATTACGCACATCAAGGTGATTTCTTACCCGATATGAAGCCTGCTAGGGTTAGTTTGCAACTGAGTTTGAAGCACTGGCATGCCTCTGTGGTGAAGTCGGATTCTGTCTTCGTTATACTATACTTGGAATTGTTCTTATGACGCGTGGTAGTGGTTACGGACACCAGCGGAGGCAGCGGACAACTACAGTGCCCGAAACGGGCCTTGTTTTGACCTCATAACAGCTGCTGTTGTTAAAAAATAATAGAAGCAGTTGACTCTAATGCCTTAACTAGGTACCTGGTCGGGGCACTCGAAACTCGACCTTCGTGTGCCTCTGTGCATTCCTTCGGGTTAACTTATTTGAGTGCCGGAGCAGATCTCGGAGGCCCCACAAAAACAAGGGCGCGGACGAGATCGGTTCCACTTGGTGCCGCCACTATTTCAGTTGCTAAGTAAAAGTCTGCGCATTCAACAAACATTATCAATTGATTTCTTGTACTTATCCCGACATCCAATCGGTGCTTAACTACACTCCCACTTACTGTCATATGTGTCTAGTATAGCTATTTCAAGTCTAGCCACAACCATCAATATCGTGCACGTTTTGTTTTTTCGGAGGCTATGAATATTTCTAAAACGACTAGTAAGCCCTTGAATGGAAGTGCGGGGAAGAGAAAGCAAAAGTGTGAGAAGAGGCTTGCGCCATTGCAAACTATCGGTATGGCGGTCTCCAAAGGTCAAGTGCGTTAATGTATAGCCGTGCAAACATGCTTGGTAAATAAGAGAAAGCCCAATAAGAAAGAAATTCAGAGGAACAGCAGATGAAAGAAGGTAGGAAGTTTATTTATTTATTTATTTATTTATTTATTTACAAGCACCAATGTCCGCTATCTTCGGAAGATTTTTTCAGAAGGCAACGTAAAGAAAAAAAATCACAGCATTTCCACGGAGTGAATAATGATAAGTGGGGTGAAGCGTGCGTGTGTTCGTTCGTGCATCCGTCCGCCCATACGTTCATCCATCTGTCCATCTAGTGAAGGCTCCAAGTACCGCCATCTCGAATATTTTCATCATATATTCGTCATAGACAAGTATGGCCATGCAGCGGTCATTCTAAGGACTAAACGAGAGATGGCTACTACTAAAACACGGGAAGTACGACCCACGGCGTAAAAAGCTTCGCCCCCCTAAAGATAACAACATTCACAGATGAACTAATAAACAATACATGAAGATCAAGTGGTAAACTCGTCGAGATAGGCATCCAAGGTCTGTTCGAATTTAGATAAGTCGTTATGTTCCACAACGCACATAGGCAATTTATTCCTCATTTGAATCACGCTATGAAAGAAAAAGTATCTGAAGGTATCGGCATGAGCGTGGTACACGTGGATTGCCCGTTTATGCAACGCAGAAATTAGGGCTAGGTGGTAGGTGTTGGACTTGTGTGTTATGATGTGCAGCAGAACAAGCACAAAAAAAAATAAACGCGTAAACAAGATGTGGGTAGAATGAATGTTCGACGATATAGAGCACGATGTTCTCCTCCAGTATCCACAGTGGAAGTAAGAAAAACCCCAGAAGGAATGCAAAGAGGCAAAACCGCTGGTGAGGTAAGACAACAATGGACCTCCTGAAAGATGGTGAAGAAATTTTGGTAGAAAAGCAGGCAACCTTATAAATGAAGTCTCTCTTAACGGGAAGAGTACCAGAATCTTGGAAGAACGCCAAAATCATCTTAATTTATAAGAAAGAAGACGCGAAGGACTTGAAAAATTACAGGCTCATCAGCTTACTAGTTGTTCTCTACAAACTATTTACAAAAATAATAGCTAATAAAATTAAGACGGCATTAGGGTTCAATCAACCAAGTGACCAAGCAGGATTTTGTACAGGCTATACTCCACAATAGACCATATTTCGACTATCAATCAGGTGATAGAGAAATACGCGGAATACAACCAACCCCTATAGCCTTCATAGATTACAAGAAGGTGTTTGGCTCACTCGAGACATCAGCAGTAACGCAGGCACTACGGAATCAAGGCATCAAAGAACCTTACAAAAATGTTCTAGAAGAAATCTACAGTGGACCCATAGCCACCATATTTCTTCATAAAGGAGCGACAGAATCTCAGTAAAGAAGGAAGTAAGGCAGGGAGACACTATCTCTCCTATGGTATTCACCACGTGTTTACACGAGGTTTTCAGGACCCTATAATGGCAAAAGTTGGGAATAAAAGTTAATAAAGAGTAACTTAGTAACCTGTGACTCTCTGATGACACTGCCTGGCTGAAAACTCCGGCAATGAATTACAGTTTATGATTACTGAACTAGACACGGAAAGCAGAAAAGTAGGTCTGAAAATTATTATGCACAAAACTAAAGTATTGTGCAACAGTCTCGGCAGAAAACAGCCCTTTGTAGCAGGTAGAGAGACGCTGGAAGTTGTAAAGGAATATGTCTACTAAGAACAGGTAGTACCCGCGGAGACAAACCATTCGAGTGAAGGAAGGAAAGAAAATGGAAGAGAAAGAACGGCAGGGAGGTTAACCAGTCTATAGGCAGCCGGTTTGCTACCCTACGCTTGTGAGAGAATGGGGGAGATGAAAGAGAAAGGAGAGAGGAAAGAGAAATAAACAAAGCACATTAAGCAGCACAAGCGCGAACACTCAGTCATAGTACATTCTTGTCTTTCGTGGTGTGTGATACTGCTGTTACAGCCACTTCTTCAAGTCCGTGTCGCGTAAGAATTTCAACAACAATTTTGAAGCCTTTTGTTGCAGTATCTCCTCTCAGGCACTTGAAAGAATAGTGTCCACAGACATTTGGCTGTTGTCGATGCGCGCATGAGCGGACGCCAGTGACTGTCTCTGGATGTCATACAACGGACAGTCCTACAGGATGTGGTGTAGCATCTTTTCGCAACGACAGGCATCACAGAGAGCGTTGTCGGCCATTCGTATGATAAATAAATGAGATTTTGTAAATGCCACCCCTAGCCATAAGCAATGAAGAAGTGTGGCTTCTCTTCAGTCGAGCCCATTGGGTATGCGGAGGGCCATCAAAGAGGACAGGTGGTGTTGAAGATTCGTCTGGGTAATCTGGTTGCTTGGTAAGCACCATAGTGAAAGCGTGATTTTCCGCGCAAGCCGTCGGAGATTACTGGCAGCATCGGTCCGCGAAAGTGGTATGGCTTCTTCTCGTGTACCTTCAAGAGCTGCCCGTGCGGCAGTATCGGCATGTTCGTTCGCTTTGACGCCGCAGTGACTTGGCAGCCCCTGAAACGTCACATGGTGCCCTTTCTCCTGTGAAGTGTGGAGAAGGCATCGAATTTCGAAAACAAGCTGTTCGTACGGCCCGCTACGCAGTGATGAGAGCACAAATTGTAGGGCAGCCTTTGAGTCACTGAAAATCGACCATTGTTGCGGTGGTTCTCAGCTGACCACACGAAGTGCAGCGTGCAAAGCTGCTAGTTCCGCTGCTGTAGACGCCATGAAGTGGTCGGTCATAAAGCTGATAGTAACACCCCTTGCTGGGACAATTAATGCACCGGACGAACACTGTCGGTTCATGGAGCCATTGGTATATATATTGCCACGGAGATTGCTCCTACTAATTATTTTACAAAGAGGACCAACGGGACGCTATGTGAGCGTTTACAGTGCCTCGCAACCAGCGAGACGCTATGTGGGCGTCTGCAGTGCTTCGCAACCGACGAGACGCTATGTGGGCGTCTACTGTGCCTCGCGCTTGCTCACGCATCTTGGGCAGAGCAGCGCATGCCTCTGGTGTACGAGCACGAGCTGAGAGGACTGACGGAGTGGTTGTCCAGAAAGGGACACGTAGGCGGAACACTTTTAGCAGACTCTTCTTTGTGACATAGCTGCTTTTCTGGGCACAAGTTCGCCCTCAATAAATAATTGTGTGTGTTCCCCGCCTTGTATTACGTGACAATCTGGTGGAGGTGCGGGGTATGATTGGAAGTATCCTTGGCGCAAGAGAAAGAAGCCCTGACCCCCAGCGATTGGAGCCTGGCGAACTTACTTTAGTACACCAGCGTTCAAGTCGCCGCCTCCGAGGTGAGTCACCTGAATTCGGTCCACTCCTCACTACTCCAGCAACATGGGCGGCGGTAACCGCCAATCTCAGAGAAATGGCCAATCCAGCTTCAACATCTGAACTCATCGTGTCTCGTCCGTGCTTACCTGAACCATTCTATGGTGACGCGCACGAATATGTGGGAGACTGGCTGGAGCATTTCGAGTGGGTCGCAAGGGCCAATGCCTGAGATGAGGCGAGGAAATTGGGCCGCGTGTACTTTGCGTTGGAGAATGGAGCGAGAATATGGTTTGAGAACCACGAAGGGGCAATAGCGACGTGGGAAGACTTTCGGCAGCAGTTGTTTGCTGCGTATGCCAGCATGGATCGCCGTGAAAGGGCAGAAAATGCCCTTCAATCAAGAAACCAACACACTAACGAGAATGACAGCATGTATATCGAGAACATGTCCCGCCTCTTCAAACGAGCCGATCCGAACATGACCAAAGAAAAGAAAGGGCGCCATTTGATGCGTGGAGTCAAACAGGACCTATTTGCAGGCCTGGTTTGCAATCCTCCTCGTACCATTGCTGGATTCCGCACAGAAGCCACGACCATAGAAAGAGCACTGCAGCAGCGTGCCCGTCCCTACAATCGGGATGCCGGTAGTGAGCCCGCGGGCGTTCTTTTGGCAAAGCGAGACAGAAGCAACGAGACGCTGAGGGAGCTGGTGCGTTCCATCGTCAAAGAGGAGCTTCGTAACATTCTCCAACCGCAAGTCATGCCGACAGTTTCATCCCTCACATCCGTCATCCGTGATGAAGTTCGGCACGCCATTCTTCAGCCGGAACCAGAAGTGCAACCTCTTCGACTTCAACAACCCCTGCAGGAATGCCATGTATGAATGTACGCAGATGCTTTACGCCAACCTGCCGTTCACAATGCCTCGTTCGCGACTCCCGGTGCCCGCCAGCCAGCTCCGACCAGCCCACCTTTTCTTGGAAAGCAGAGACCACGGAAAAGCGATGTGTGGCACACACCTGACACGACACCGCTCTGTTTTCACTGCGGAGAAGCTGGATATCTTTACCGACACTGTCCATACCGAAGGGTCGGTCTGCGTGGGTTTTATGTGTATGCTCCATGGCCGCGTAATGGAGAAAGGCCTATAGAAATAGAAAAGTACCTTTCAAGGCACGTATCTTTAGCTGCTAGCTTCCAGCACCAGCCAAGGTCACCAGCACCAAATCGTTTTCGATCGCCAAGTCCACGACGTTCAAGTTCACCACCAAATTCACGAAACCATCGGTCAACGAGCCCACGTCAGGAAAACTGAAGCCAGCGATCTGGGCAGGCAAGGCCGCTGATGTCCGAGAGAGCAAAGATCCTCCGTCAAGGCCCAGCAAAGGAGCAATGAGCAGAAAATGACGACGAATATAACTAAAAAAATTTCTTCAGACTTGCGTGTTACTATGGACGGGCGGGAATTAAACGTATTGGTTGTTACTGGTGCCGATTATTCAGTCGTAAGCAATGCAATCGCAAAATATCTCAAGAAAGTTTTGACGCCTTGGAGCGGACCGAAAATACGCACGGCTGGGGGCCTTCTGATAACACCTCTGGGAAGATGCACCGCCAGGATCGGCATTCAGGGTGCCACTTATGTCACTGATTTTTTTAGTTCTGCCAGAATGCTCGAGAGACGTAATAATCGGAATGAATTTCCTGCTAGATAACGGCGTCATAATAAACCTGCAGAATTCTAGTATTTCTTTTTCGACAAAGCTGGCCATAGAAGAGGAGACAGGAAGTACTGCGTTGCGTGTTATCGACGGTAACGTAACCGTGCCACCACGATGCAGCGTCCTGGTTGGTGTAAGGAATGACGCATTCGTCGACTCTGAAGGATTGGATTGGATAAAATTTTATTGACTCTGAAGGAATAGCGGATGGCAATGTCGAGCTGTTGCTAAAAAAAGGTATTTGCATAGCTCGGGGCATTATTCGCTTACGTGGTGGGCTTGCCAACATACTGCTCACTAGTTTCGGAAATGAAATTTAGCATGTTGCAAAAGACACTGCCATCGCTTTTCTACACAGCTTTACTGAAGTTACCAACTTATGTGCTATTGCGTCAGAGCCACCTACTTCGGAAACTACGCATGACCTTGGAACATCAGTGTCAATCAGCGGAAGTCTATCGCCAGCCGAGCGAAAAATCCTGGAAGACCTGATAGGTGAATTCGCAGAATGTTTTTCCACCTCATCAAAAGTACGTCGCAGGCAGATCGTGAATCACAGGATTATAACAGAGGAAACAACCAGGCCAGCGTATCAACACCCTTGCATAGTTTCGCTGAAAGAACGAGAGGTTATAAAGAGCCAGGTGCAGGAGATGTTGCAGGATGATGTCATTCAGCCCTCCAGCAGCCCGTGGGCATCGCCGGTAGTTCTCGTGAGAAAAAAAGACAACACGTTGAGATTCTGTGTAGACTACCGGGAACTAAACAGCGTAACCAAGCGGGATGTATACCCCTTACCGCGTATTGATGACACATTGGATAGGCTACGGCACGCCAGATATTTCTCTTCGCTCGACCTAAAAAGCGGATATTGGCAAATTGAATTGGATGAAAGAGACCATGAAAAGACCGCTTTCGTAACCCCGGATGGCTTGTACGAGTTTAAAGCACTATCTTTCGGCCTCTGTTGTGCGCCAGCGACATTTCAGCGCATGATGGACAGTGTCCTCACGGAACTGAAGTGGCAGTCATGTCTAGTCTACTTGGATGATGTTGTGGTATTTTCTGCGACGTTTGATCAACACGTAGAGAGACAGCGGTCAGTGCTTCAGGCTATCCAGTCGGCCGGCTTGACAATCAAACCAGAGAGGTGCCAGTTCGGCTCCGACAAGCTTCGTTTTCTGGGACACGTAATCAGCGCGGAAGGTGTTGGCCCTGATCCTGACAAGACTGCGGCGGTCGCAGGATTCGGAAAGCCCAGAGACAAGAAAGAGGTGCGTCGATTTTTGGGCTTATGCGCTTACTACAGACGATTTGTAGAAAATTTCTCGAAAATCACCGAACCTCTAAACAAACTCACAAAAGATGAAGAATCATTCGCTTGGGGTGCAGAACAACACAGGACAGGATAAACAACTTTATTTGGTCCTGAGAGGCAAGGCAGCGGGCCAACTATGTAGGTCCCCACCCAGCCGTTGGCTAGTCCCATGTCGGAACAGAGAGGCCATGCCTCTCCGCTCGTTCACGGGCCCTCTGGACAGCCTGAAGCTGGACGTCTTGTCTGGGGTCTGTGATTGCCGTCGTCCAGTCTTCTTCTGTTTTAAAATCCTTTAACGCAGGGCACTGCCAGAGCATGTGACTCAAAGAGCAAAATTCACCACAATCTGGGCAAAGTGGATCAATATCCAGATGAAGCATGCTCAGAAAGCCCCTAGAGGGGTAAGACCCCGTCTGGAGCATGCGGAGCGTGCTTGCTTGTGATCTGTGGAGCTTATGATGGGGAAAGGGAAAAGTCTGTCGCTCTCCTCTGTAATGAGATGTTATCTCGTGAAAAGTAACGAGAGGATCACTGTGGACGAGCTCTCCCGAACCCACCCGAGAGACCACCCCGTCGCGGCTTGTGAAACCTCGCGCACAGTCGTGGGCTATCTCGTTTGGGTTCAGGTGACCCGGCAGTACGTCTGGTCCCATGTGAGCGGGAAACCAGACTATGTGATGAATAACGTCTGAGGGGGGTTTGCTGTGTAGAATGCTGGCTGCCTCTGTGGCTATCAATCCCGATGCGAACGCCCTAACGGCCGCTCGGGAATCGGTGTACACCGTGGTGCGTTTCGTGTCCAGTAATGCCAGCGCTACTGCAGCCTGTTCTGCTACATCGACCAAGGAGGTCTTCACTGAAGCTGCCAAGACAAGTTCTCCCCTGTCATTGACTACTGCCACGGAAAACCCGCTGCCGCCGGCGTGGCGCGCCGCGTGGGTGCAGAACAAGAAATAGCTTTCAACAAATTAAAGCAACGCTTGCAAAGCCCGCCGATCCTTGCCCACTTCGACGAGACCGCTGACACGGAACTCCATACAGACGCAAGCAATATTGGTCTCGGCGCAGTACTCGTACTATGGCAAAATGGAGAAGAAAAAGTGATAGCTTACGCCAGCCGTACCCTCTCAAAAGCCTAAAAAACTATTCCGCGACAGAAAAAGAGTGTTTGGCAGCGGTATGGACTATCAGCAAGTTCAGACCATACCTCTACGAAAGGCCGTTCCGTGCCGTCAGCGACCACCACTCACTTTTCTGGCTGGCGAACTTGAAAGACCCGTCGGGACGTCTTGCCAGATGGAGCATCCGACTGCAAGAATACGACATTACTGTTGTATACCGGTCTGGGCGAAAAAACAATGATGCTGATTCCTTATCACGCTCGGCACTTGACTCTATTCCTTCAGAAGAAGACGACTCGACACTTCTCTGTGTGATGGAAGCCTCAGATATTGCGGAGCATCAGCGAGCTGACGCAGAACTGCTCCCATTGATCGAACACCTTGAAGGGCGTGCCGGCCAGGTCCCACGTGTATTTAAGAGAACATTATCTTCATTCTGTCTTCGTGAAAATGTACTATACAAAAGAAACTTCGGCCATAACAAAGAGAAGTTCTCGTCGTTCCGTTAGCAATGAGACCCGAAATCCTAGAAGCTTGTCATGATGAATTATCGTCTGGTCACTTGGGCGTCAGCCGGACATTTGCCAGAATTCATCAGAAGTATTACTGGCCCAAGCTGCTGGCGTCCGTGCAGCAATATGTGAAGACATATCACTAATGTCAAAGGCGCAAAAGACCACCACTGAAGACGGCCGGTCTGCTCCAGCCTATAGAACCGCCAGCTACACCATTTGAACAAGTTGGAATGGATCTTCTTGGACCCTTCCCAATGTCATCATCGGGCAAGAGGTGGATCGTAGTCGCCACCGACTACTTAACGCGGTACGCTGAAACCGGCTGCCTTGAGCAAGGAACGGCAGCTGAAGAAGCCACGTTTTTCGTGCACAGCAAAGTTCTTTGACATGGCGCCCCAAATGTAGTAATCACCGACCAAGGAACAGCCTTCAAGTCAGAGTTGATGCAGTGTCTGATGATAATGACGAACACCAGCCACAGGAAAAGCGCTGCGTACCATCCTCAAAGAAATTGGTTAACGGAACGCCTAAATCGCACGATCGCTGACATGCTGTCGATGTATGTGGACTTGGAGCATAAAACGTGGGATGAAATCCTGCCTTACGCAACGTTCGCCTATAATACGGCCCTCCAGGAGACCACCCGCGTCACCCCATTTCAGCTTGTCTGTGGTCGCATAGTCAATTCAACTCTCGACGCCATGCTCTCAGTCGACAATGACCATTACGAGCCATCTGACATTGACGAATTTCTGCAGAAAGCTGAAGAAGCACGCCAGTTGGCAAGACACCGAATACGTCAAGAACAGTTCAAGGATGCGGACTACTACAACCTGCGCCGAAGGGGAGTCAAGTACCAGCCAGGTGATCAAGTATGGATCTGGACACCAATACGACGACGCGGCCTGTCAGAAAAGCTCCTTCGACGGTACTTTGGTCCATACAAGGTCCTTCGCCGGCTAAGTGACCTAACTTATGAAGTAATCCCTGACGGACAAGAGCGCTCGAAACGGCAAAACCATGCGGAGATCGTCCACGTTGTCCGCATGAAGCCATACCACGAAAGAGAATAAAAGATCTACCCCCTCGACTATTAACCTTCCGAATTTACGCATCGAGACGATGCGCATTTCGGAGGGGGAGTAATGCCACAGAGATTGCTCCTACTAATTATTTTACAAAGAGGTCCAACGGGACGCTATGTGAGCGTCTACAGTGCCTCGGATCTAACGAGACGCTATGTGAGCGCCTACAGTGCGTCGGAATCAACGAGACGCTATGTGGGCGTCTGCAGTGCCTCGCAACCGGCGAGACGCTATGTGGGCGTCTACTGTGCTTCGCGCCTGCTCACGCATCTTGGGCAGAGCAGCGCATGGCTCTGGTGTACGAGCACGAGCCGAGAGGACTGACGGAGTGGTTGTTAAGAAAGGGACACGTAGGCGGAACACTTTTAGCAGACTCTTCTTTGTGACATAGCTACTTTTCTGGGCACAAGGTGGTGGTGGTGAAAACATTTAATAACCATTAAATGGTTACAGAGAGGTGATTGGGTTGGGGCCTTATTGGCCTCCTACCCTCACAGCACTAGGTGGAACCCCTATTCCGGGGCTCCATTGGCAAGCAATGCCGCCCGCGCACGTTGAACCAGAGCCTCTTGGGCCTTCAGGTCTTGACAGCCAAGCAGGGCCGCCTCCCAGTCCTTTTTCGTGGGATTGGGGTTGGGGGGGATAGATGGATTAGACTGGCACGCCCAGACGATGTGAAAGGTGTCAGCCACCTCACCACAGAACTGGCACGTGCCATCAAAGGATGAATTGAAGTGTTTTAGCACCGCCGGGCACAGTACGGTATTGGTAAACAGTTTTAAAAGGAGGCGCTCGTCAGCGCGATGCAGTCCCTTACAAGGGTCTGGATAGCGCCGGTGCTCCTCCTTGTAGTAATTGGTAATATCTTTGAATGAAAGGGCCGAATTGTCTGATTGCGAGTAGGCTTCCAAAGACAGGGAGATAGCCCGGGAAGAGAGTGCGCGGGCGGCCTGATCGGCCTGTTCGTTACCCCTGAGTCCTTGGTGACCGGGTGCCCAAACCAGATTTCGCGGAGTTGGATTAACGTATCGGCAGCTAGGTTCCAGTATGCGCTGAGCAAGCGGTGAAGCCCACCCTAGCTGATAGTTCCGACAGGCCCCTCGTGAGTCGGTGATGATATATATGTTTAGAAGAGGGATAGGTGAGAGCCAGAGCGATGGCAACCTCCTCCGCGTGTGTTGCGCTGTAGGCTTTGAAGTGAGCCCGTTTACGGTGTTTGCGTTGTGTATGACTGCGGCAGTATACCACCCCCCATGGTGCGGGCCGGCAACGTCCACGTAGCACACGTGTTCCTCTTGACCAAAGTGTCGCTGCAACGCTTCCGCGCGCGCCTGGCGGCGACCACTGTGGTTTTATTTGGACATGTTGCGGGGAAGGGGTCGGACCCGGAGGGCGCGTCTCCAAGGTTCTGGCACTCTCACCCTTTCCTCAATATAGTAATCGTGTTTGATGTGTATTCGGTCCAAGAGGCGGCGACCGGAATGGGTCTGTGCAAGGCGCGTGTATTGATTAACGAGGTGGGCTTCTCGAAGTTCTCGGTAGGTATTCACCACGCCTAGGGCCAGAAGTCTCTGGTTGGACGTGGTGATAGGGAGGGAGGTCGAGAGCCCGCTTGATAACTTTACGGTGGATGACCTCGAGTTGACCATCCTCGTGTTCGCGTAGGTGCAAGTAGGGAGTCGAGTAGAGTATTCTACTCGTTACGAAAGCGTGGGCAAGCCGCATTGCATCCCTGCTTCGTAATCCGCCCCGTTTGTTGGAGACCCGGCGGACCATACGGCCCACCTGGTCTCCCACCGTGCGAAGTTTGGCTATTGTGGTGTCGGCCTTGCGTTGGTGGTGTATGAAGAGGCCAAGGACGCGGATCTCCTTGGCCTCACGGATCGGTCCCGAGGGAAGACTGATATGGAGCTGAGTTGTGTCCTGAGGGGAGGGACGTACGTGCACAAATTCTGACTTAGCCGGGGCACACTGGAGTCCGCAGTAGGTTGTGTAGTCGTCGACTACAGTCGCTGCTGCTTGCAGGCATGACTCCATGTGACCCAGGTTACCTTGCGTGGCCCAGATCGTCATATCATCCGCGTAAAGAGCGTGATGTATCCCTGGTAAAGAAGCCAATTTGGGGGGAAGATGAAGCATGGCTATATTAAATAGGAGGGGAGAGAGGACCGCGCCTTGAGGAGTTCCCCTCGAGCCGATGACGTAAGGCCCATGTTCCTCATCTTGTATGCGTATGTAGGCTCGACGGTCTGTAAGAAACTGTCTAACATAATTGAATGTTTTATAACCACAGTTGGTCTGACTGAGGTGGTCAAGGATTACCTCATGCTTCACGTTGTCGAATGCCCCTTTAAGATCCAAGGCCAGGACTACCTTGTCATTGTGGGGGCATTCAACAGGATCTAATATGTCATGGTGGAGCTGTAGAAGTATATCCTGGGCTGACTTCTGAGGGCGGAATCCAAACATGGTGTCCGCAAAAGTGTGCTGTGTTTCTAGAAACTCGGAGAGTCTGTCGCGCACCATCGTTTCCGTCAGCTTGCCGACACAAGACGTGAGGGAGATGGGGCGAAGGTTCTCCACGTCAATAGGTTTACCTGCCTTCGGGATGAAGGTCACGAGAGCTGATTTCCATTCAAGAGGGAGAGGAGTTTCTCCGTCCCAAATGCTATTGATGTATTTGAGGAGCGTGACGTAGGCTGCATCGGGAAGATTGGCCAACAGTTTGACCGTAACCTGGTCACGCCCTGGTGCAGTGCCACGCTTCATCTTGCGTAAGGCCGCCTGGAGGTCGTGGAGCTGGAACGGGGTGTCCAACTGCGTGTTCTTTTTGCCTGCGTAGGAGTATGCGGCCGTCCAGGGGTCCTTGGTGGTGCACAGGTATCGGTCCCTGAGCGTGTTTGCCAGCTGTGTTGTCGTTCCTGTAAAGTTGTGCATGACCTTATGTAAGTGACGTTGAGTTTCCGTGCGTGTTTGTGTTGGATCGATGAGAGCGCGAAACAGGCGCCACGTGTTGCGACCAGACATCTGGCGTGCAGCCGTGTTGCACCTGTCCACCCAGTTAGTGTCGGCTAGCTGAGCAGCATATTCCGCAGCTTGCTCCGTGAGTTCTAGGATGCGTTTCTTGAGGCGTCTGTTATGTTTCTGTTTTTTCCATCGTTTGGTGAGGCTGCGGCGGGCCTGCCAAAGATGGAGGAGGTGGTTGTCCCCGTCCGTTTGAGTTTCCGTGAGCTGTATCAGCTGTTCGTGTTGTTTCAGTGTAGACGTCAGTGATTTAGACCAGGTGTCGTATCCCGACTGGAGAGGGTCTACAATAGGTAGAGTGGTGCGGAAAGTTGTCCAGTCTGGGATACGAGCTTGTGTAAGTGGGCGTTTTAAGGGACGCATGTACCCAGTTGTGTTTAATACACAATGATCACTACCCAGAGTGTCCTGTGTGTTCAGCCAGTCGGCATGGCGTATGTTGCGTGTAATTGTGAGGTCCGGGCAAGTATCTCGTTGAACAGAGTTGCCTACACGTGTTGGGCTGGCGGGATCAGTGTGGAGGGTGAGTCCAAGTGTAGAAAGAAGTTCTGCAAGCTTCCTTCCACGCGTGTCCTCTCGTGGGTAACCCAATAACCTGCTTGGGGCATTGAAGTCGCCGACGATCAGGAGGGGGTCCTGTCCTGCCACCTGCATAGCTTGTGTGAAAGTTTCGCTGAACGTGACGTTCTTAAGCTTTGGGGGACAGTAAATGTCTAATATATGAACAGGTGGGTCAGATCGCCTTATAGGCAGCACCGACACCATTGTGTATGGGAAAGGCGGTGTTGTGGGGAGTGTGACTTCCTGGGCGGTATATTGCTTGTGAACAAGTATACATGTCTCCGGGTTGTGTTGAAATGTAGTGTAATTTGTGAGTTTGACGTCTGAGCCGGGTTCCTGAAGGGCAACCACGGCAACGAGCAACTCAAAGGTCTCAAGATAGAGGCGGAAATGAGCCCGCTTCTTGTGGTTCTTGCGACCTCTGCAGTTCCACTGTGTTAGTAACAACGGCTGAGTTGCTCTGGGCACAAGGTCGCCCTCAATAAATCATTGTGTGTCCCCCCCCCTTTTATTACGTGACAATATGTACACTGTCTGAATATTTCTTGTGTAAAAGAAGCAGAGACAGTTGTTTCAGCACGGGAGATGAAAGCTCAGATTTCCTCCGGATCCCTTGTACACTAAGATGTACTGTGGGTCGAATAAGACATCAAAGGAGTATCGATGGTTTAGATGCAAGAGTGAAGCCCGAAGGAAGTTTCTCGTTGTACTTCACAATCAATTTAGCGAACGATGTTTGGCGTCCTCTGAAGGTAACAGTGCAAGTTGATGACAAGTAGCCCGCGCAAAGTGTCTGATGTGCGTTCTCAGGACTTCTACAGCAATGTGAGTTTGTATTGGATAGTCACCAGCAATTGACCATTTGCGGAAAAGTGAGCGCCCCCTGTCGTGTAAACAGGAAAGCTTCGCTTTTGGTTGGAAAACAAAACGCTTGTTTTGTTGCTTTAGGACCAAAAACGCATGCCCGTTACTGAAACAAGAATGTAAAGGAGAAAACATTCTGTTGACGTTTGTATACACGGTGTAAAACAAGAATTTCTCGCGTTTCAGCCTGAGAAATAACTAAGTGAGGTGATACCTGCACTCCGCTACCTCGACGGTTCGCCAGGCTCATTACGCCTGCTCTTTTAAAAAGAACATTATGTTATACACTTGAAGTTGAACCTTGAAATGTCTGTCGATTAACTATAGGTTCAGTGAGGACGGCTTGTGCACCGTCTGAGAGGTACGGTGTTTGCGTGAAAACGGCAGTGTTCGCCGTTACTACGGGTCATATTGATTGAACGCCAGGCTGATGTTTTCCAACTAAAACCAAAACGCCTGTACAGGAACGCTACCTGTGCGGCTACTGCTCATGCGCAGTGGTTTTCCCGCAAATGGTCAATTGAAATTGTTGCCCCTGTTGACGCACATCTGGGTAGACCAAGGCACACTCTCAGTGCTTGGGCTTGTACTGGCTGTAGAACACGAACATTGGTCTTGCATGTATTGCTCAGTATGGGCAAGCTATATCTCAGGAAACCGAGAAACAGGGTTCCGTAGAGTTCCATCATTGCGTCTACTGGCATCCCCCATGTCTTTCCTGCCAAGAACTTGAACAACTGGGAAATAGCGATCAGATGCTTCTTCATATAGGCCACATGCGGACTTCAACAGAGGCCCCTATCAATAATGATGCCCAGAAACCGGTGGGTTCTGGCGAAAAAAAAAGGGTCGCCCGCTGATTGAGACGATACTGGGGTCATTGCTTTGCGAGTGAAGGCTACCAGCGCGCATTTTTCTGTTAATACACTGAGACCTTTTTTTAACAAGCAGTTGGCAATTATAGTTGCTGCTCTGTGCAGCCGGGTACGTGCCTGAGGACGTGCGACTGCCGAAGTTCAGACACATATGTCATCTGCGTATAGCGAGATCTTAATGGTACTTGGCAATTATTCAGCAAGGCAAATAAGTGGAAGATTGAATAGCGTCGGGCTAAGAACTCCGCCTTGAGGAACTCCCCTGGAAGTATAGCTTCGCGTAGTTGGGCCGTCTTCTGTTAACACAAAGAATGACCTTGCAGCCAGGTAACTCAAAATCCACCGAAATACGCGACCACCGAGGCCAACCACCGTGAGAGCATTGAAAATGGCCTCATGTAGTACATTATCACACGCGCTTTTCACATTGAGAAACAAAGCTGTAGATAATCACTTACAGGATCTTTCGTTCTGAACGTACTAAACTAGATCAACGAAATTATCAATGGAAGAGCAGTCACGTCAGAAACCAGCCATGGAATTTGGATAAATCTTGTAGAAATAAAGATTACACACCAGGCCTCCAAGTATCATCCTTTCCATTATCTTTCCTACGCAGCTGGTCAGTGCTATTGGGCGGTATGAGGTGAGTTCGAGTGGCGATTTGTCCTACTTCAAGATGGGTACCAAGCGGCTTACTTTCCAGTCGTCAGGAATATTGCCATCCTGCCACAAGATGTTCTAAAGGCTTAACAGTTCTCTCCTTGCACCTTCCCCAAGGTTGCACAAGGCTCGGTTCAAAATACCCTCTGGACGCGGAGAAGTTGAACGCTTGCAGAGAGCTAGTGCCACCTCGAGCTCCATCAATGTAAACGGATGGTATATGTGGTAGTCGCGGGAACGGGGGACGTCACCTCTCACTAAAGAATCTGGACCAGTGGCTTGATTGGCAATGCGCGCACAGAAATCTTCTGCGACCTTGATGTCTTGCCACCCTCGAAACAGCACGAGCGCTTTGAATGAAAAACGCTGTTCCATAGGGTGACGCAGACCTTCCACTATTTCCCAAATATGTGAGAGTGGCTTGCGAGGGGTAGTGACTAGCAAAACGTTGTCCGCTGTTCTGACGCTAATCTATCAATGCGACGCTGAATCTTCTTTTGCATCCTCCTGACTGCCTCAAGATCGTGAATTGATTTCGTGCGCCGACACCGACGCTCCGCCCGGCGTCGAAGAGCTCAGAGTCACTCCAACTCTATGTCAAAGTCGTATCGTGCGGAAGATATCGTCACCGTGGGAGTGGCGTTTTGCATTGTGCTCTTAATTGTTTGCTCTAACCCAGATCGTAGGCCATCGCTGCAAGCATCTTCCATGTCACAATTGACCATTTGAGGAAAAGTGAGCGCCCCCTGTCGTGTAAACAGGAAAGCTTCGCTTTTGGTTGGAAAACAAGACGCTTGTTTTGTTGCTTTAGGACCAAAAAAGCATGCCCGTTACTGAAACAAGAAGGTAAAGGAGAAAAACATTCTGTTGACGTTTGTATACACGGTGTAAAACAAGAATTTCTCGCGTTTCAGCCTGAGAAATAACCAAGTGAGGTGATACCTGCACTCCGCTACCTCGACGGTTCGCCAGGCTCATTACGCCTGCTCTTTTAAGAAGAAGATTATGTTATACACTTGAAGTTGAACCTTGAAATGTCTGTCGATTAACTATAGGTTCAGTGAGGACGGCTTGTGTACCGTCTGTGAGGTACGGTGTTTGCGTGAAAACGGCAGTGTTCGCCGTTACTACGGGTCATATTGATGGAACGCCAGGCCGATGTTTTTCAACCAAAACCAAAACGCCTGTACAGGAACGCTAGCTGTGCGGTTACTGCTCATGCGCAGTGGTTTTCCCGCAAATGGTCAATTGAAGTTGGTCCATAGAACTGCTGGAATGGTCGTCAGTGGACCACAACTAGACAAGCCTTTGATGTTAAGGTACATTGGAATGTGATCACTTCCTCGTGTCTCAACATCTGGAAACCACTTGACGTATCTCGCGAGGGAGTTGGAGACAAAAGCAAGGTCGAGACAGCTGCCGTATGTCACCCCTCGAAGTCAAGCAGGGGCTACCGTCGTTCAGGAGAGTAAGGCCATAGTTGTAGGTTATGTTTGCTAACCTGCGCCTTCTTGAATTTGTCCGCGTACTTCTCCATGCATGATGGTGCGCATTGAAATCACTATGGTGACCCATGGTGCAGGACACACTCTCAAAATATCTGCTAATCTTCCAGAATCGAGATTATTCGAAAGCGATATATAAACGCCTATGCGAGTAAACATCAGTTTCTTCTTTTTCACAGTGATGCAGACATACTGATTGTCATCGTGAGGCGCAAATGGTTGCACAACATACGGCTGTTCACGACGATCAAAGACGATGATTTTGCTGCACGCACCTTTTGTTGAAGACATGACAGCTTCGTGCCCCCGAAAGTCTTATTGGTTTCGACAAATTGGGTTCACAAATGGCGATGAGTGGAAAACGTTGGTATACACAAACTGACGAAAATCTGAAAGGCATGATTTTAGTCCTCTGGCATTCCATTGGATGACGGATGCAGCCTCGTCTTTTTTACGAAATGATCAGGTGTGTGTAGCCATCTTCCTAGTTGAGATATTCAAGCACTGGGCTTAGGGCGTCCAATACTACAAGTGCGCTTCGAGCAGATGCTGTCTTCATGTCGACTAATATCGCTCTGATGGCATCCATGCGGGAACGCAGCACCAAAATTACTTGACGATCTGTTTTCGGCAAATTGTCCATGGCTGGAGACGGCTCTGGTGTGGCTGCAACCAGATGAGGTTCCTAGGCAGAAGAGCAGGTTGGGAGCGTGGCCATTCCTTCGGAGAAGGATGCTTCTCCGCTTCTTTCGTAGCAGTGGTGGGTCTTTTCGTGGCGCTACTGAGTGGGAACAAGCATTTCGGGATTGTGCCTTCTTTGAAAACTTGTGACGATGCCGACGTCGACGCTGCAGCCGGACTACTTCGGCTGCCTTCCTGTATGTCGAGGCGTCTCGGGCCATTTGTTGGAGAAGCGCGCGCTCCTTTTGGATTCGAGGACAGTCTTTCGACGAGGCAGCGTGAGGACCGCTGCAGGTGGCGCACTTCAGAGTAGTCACCCGACAGGTGTCTTCGGAATTTATGTTCAGCGCAACGGGGACAGAGTCGTGAGTTGGGGCATACGCCCTTGACGTGTCCTAGCCTGAAGCACTGAAGACATTGAAGTGGCTTTTGAATGAATGGTCGAACCAGATGTCGGAAATGTCCAACTGTAACGTGGGACGGTATGCGATCTCTCTTGAATATCACTTTTACGCAGTGCGTGTTTCCAAGGCATCGCGCTTGTGTAATGACAGTGCCTTCGTTTGCACGCTTGATGAGGGTAGGCAAGGTAACATTAGGAATGGCAATGCTGATGTATCTGGGCGTCAATTTTTCCGACAATTTTAAGTGGAATAAACACATTGACATAACTGTGACCAAGGCAGGCCGGAGGCTATATTTCACAGGCGGATGCTATATTTCACAGGATGCTATATTTCATAGACAGGCCGGATGCTATATTTCATAGCATCCGGCCTGCATAGTAAATTTTAGGCAAGCTTCACAGACTATGAAACAAACACTTTATCACAAGTATGCAAGACCTATTCTAGATTATGCTTGCGTAATCTGGGATCCCCATCAGCAATACTTGATTGACGCACTGGAAAAATTCAAAACAAAGCAGCCAGATTTGTTAGCAACAACTATAATTCCTTTGCAAGCATCACAGAAATGAAACGAGCATTGAAATGGGAGACACTGATGGTGAGGAGGCAGAAACTGAGGCTTAAATTTCTTCATGGAAATGCCATTAACCCTCTTGATTATCTGTTCACACCAACGTACGTCTCTAATCGTTAAGACCATTCACGAAAAATATTAGAATACCGCTACAAAACCCAATCTTTCGATAGTTCTTTTTTCGTAAAACCAATACAGGAAAGGAACCATCTACCGGATGATCTCGTCAATGAAACTGATAATGAATCCTTTTTTAGGAGCGAAGCTCCTTAAGGCGTGGGCTGTGCGTCCCCTGTATGTAGCCACCTCTCGTTCAGTTCTAAGTATTACGCTAGCCACCGCCCGATCTAAAGGGTACAGCCATATCCATCCGTCCATCCGTCCATCCGCCCGTCCATCCATCCATCCATCCATCCATCCGTCCGTCCGTCCGTCCGTCCGTCCGTCCGTCCGTCCGTCCGTCCATCCATCCGTCCGACCATCCATCCGTCCGTCCGTCCGTCCGTCCGTCCATCCATCCATCCATCCGTCCGTCCATCCGTCCGTCCGTCCGTCCGTCCGTCCGTCCGTCCGTCCGTCCGTCCAAAAGATGCAAGATGTTATAAAATAGATGGCGGTACGTGTAGTTGATTATGAAAGATGCGAGGTGTTATAAAATAGGAAGGATGCCACATATGGCGCGTGTCATCGTTCGATATAGTGAGATGACGTACGCTAGGGGGATCGTTGCAACAAAATCGAGTGGGCAAAATGTACGCAGGATTCATTGTTTACCAGGTTTACCTCCGGAGCTTCGCCCACTCATCATCATTCACTTCGTGGATATGGCGGCATTTTTTCTTCCTTGTAACAACGCCTACAATATCACTGCCACTAAGAATGGTTTCTTTTCTCGAAGCGTATGGGTGTTTACAAATGCATGACTGTGACGTTGTTTTCGCTCACCAATATTCGAGGGTTTTTGTTTCTTCTCTTAAAATATTTTGAGTGCTGTTGTATTTGTTGTATCTATTTTTTGATTGAAAACTATGTAGACAAATTATTAAGTGTACCTCCCCTACGTAATGCCTTACGGCGACGTTGGTGAAATGCAAATGAATAAATAAATAAAAAATATATATATATAAATATATATATATATATATATATATATATATATATATATATATATATATATATATATATATATATATATATATATATATATATATATATATATATATATATACATTGCACCGGCAATTGATGTACTATCTATGGGGATAAAGGAACGCATTTAATTCCACCTAGCTCTGCCAGCACACTCACGTTGTGCACGTATATGACTACAATATTCTTCCTTGGGTTTACTCTTATGTCCCCAATTTCATCTGGCGCCGCACATTTGAGAGCAACCGAAAGGGCTTGTCTGTTCAGCAGTCGTAGGTTGCTTGAAGGATCTTCCGGCATGAAGACGATGACGTGCGGCCAGTGCGCAGGCCTTGACTCTACAGTCGCTGTACTTGCAGGAGCTAATGCTGATGTATTGGTAGTCCTTCTCTTCACCCTCTTACTCCGGACAGGTATGAAGCTGTCATTGGTTGTTTCGTCTTCGGACATAGAATACAGATCGGTGTCTTCAGTGTCACTGGGGGAGCCAGCTCACTTCCTTGTGGTTGACGGGTGTGAGGACCTCTGACCAGGCAGGCCTTTGGCATGCTCTGCGGTCATCACGGCAAAACAGGGAAGCGAGGCACCTAAAAAACCGATGGTTTCACTAATAAATTCAGTGCACAGAAACAAGCGTTCTTTCAAAGAGGCCCTTCTTCCTTCCGACAAAGCAGGAAAACAACTATTAGAGTAAAATGACTAAAACAATAAGGATGTGGTGGATCACGTTTGGCAATAATACTGTAATGATAAATGGTAATCTGCCGCTAACTTTCAAGAGGAAGGTTAATAACAGCTGCTTCTTGCCAGTACTTACCAACGGTGCAGAAACATGGGGACTTACAAGGAGGGTCCCGCTTAAATTGAGGATGGCGCAGCAAGCCATGGAAAGCAAAATGATAGGTGTAACCTTCAAGGGACAAGAAGAGGGCAGAGTGGGTCAGAGAACAAACTGGGGTTAAAGATATCATAGTTGAAATCAAGAAGAAGAAATGAACTTGGGCCGGGCATGTCACACGTAAGCAGAATAATCGCTGGTTTTTATGTGTAACTGAATGAATTCCCAGAGAAAGCAAACGCACGAATGGAAGACAAAAAATTAGGTGGGCCGATCAGATTAAGGAGGTCACAGGGATAACGTGGCAACGGAAAGCACAACACCGGATTGACTGGCGGGTTATGTAGGGGCATTAGTCCTGCAGTGGGCGTAAAGAGGCTGATGATTACGACGATGTATTATACTATGACAGAGCAATAAGCTGTTCCAGGTTCCAGAAAAAGTGTGTTTGAAAAAAAAATTAACAAATTAAAGTACGAGGTACTCTACTATGGGAGAGCATGAAGCCGTCTCGTGTGAAAAGATGGGAGTAGTTTATTAGCTATTAAGGTTTACTAACTCAAAACAAAATATGAATATCAACATCACCGCGCAGAACCTACAATGAGGTGCAGGTGACGTAATTAACGCAGGTATCTGCAATGCCATTTCAGATATGCTGTCTTTGTCGCATGCAATGCCAGTGATCGTATACTCACGCATTTATCAGCTTTTATAATGAAGTGATATGCCTCATATCCTTCGCGAGCTTTCTGAGCCACAAGTCTGCGCAGGATACGGGTGCCTTTCTGGCGTAGTATCGCGTTGCCGGCGGGGAGGGACAGGCAGCTTCAGAGAGAAAGATAGAGGTTGAGGAAAGGAAAGTACGCAACTTTTGCAGCCCTGATTTGGAGCACGGCTCAGCACCTGTAGGGGTGGGGTGAGAATATTGAAGATGTGGAGAAGGGAGAAGAAGAGAAAAATTCGGCATATCTCACGTACCTGGGAATTGAAGCTATGCGAAGCATGCGGAGGGAAGGTGACCATGTTGCAATTTTTATTGAGCGACACGTCATAAAATAATGCTAAATATGTACAAATGTTGCACACAAAGACATAACTTGAACAGTTGCAGATTTTAATATAATCAGATCTTTGCACTTGCCCAACATTGCCAACCGGAACACGCGTATTAGCAACATAAGAAGTTGATATGAAGCGCAGATGTTCGCGAGGATGCTGTCCCTGGACACTACTAAATGAATCAACTTCAGCGCAAGGCGACTAACCACAATTGGCGTTAACCCGACGGGATGACTCAATCAAAGGAGTACATATGTAATGTATAAAAAATTGGGTAGGCAGCACTGAAACCACTATTGACGTTTCACAAAGATTAGTGTCTATTTGAAAAGTAGTTCCAAGACCTGGCGTAGCTCTGTGGTAAAATTATTCATTGCCACGCAGAATGCTAGGGTTCGATTCCAGCTGGAACCATGACATTTATTCTTTGCATTCGTCGGGTCGGCGCTAGCGATGTCGAGTATTTCTTAACGCTCACGCATTAAAATTGCCCATGTGTGTTCTCGTCGTTCCTGGGCAGATACTGTCTATCACCTGTGACACATACCTGCATACCAACAGCACATACTTGCCCGTCGGTATGTGCAACTATCTGGCGAGAAGTGTTTGACGACGTACACGACGGGATTGTGATATTATTCATGTCTTGACCAGTCCGTCATATTCGTCAAAATATCTTGCTAATTTGATAATTTTCTAATGCTAATTTTGGCTCACGCCAAGTTACGGCGGGGACCACGAGAGCACCCAAACCTAAGCGGCTAGATAGATAGATAGATACGCTCAAAGTCGCCGAAGTTCGGTAAGAAATGCTTCGCATTTGAAATGTGTTCATGACCGAGGACGTGGCGGGTGGCTTCTATTGCCGGATGTCCAGTGTCCCCAAAAAAGTGGGGAACCGCCTCGAAGACCTAGGTGTGGTGCAGTGCAGGGAAGAGGTTCTTCTGTGTAGCCACTTTAAACCATGGCGACGTAGTTCATTGAGCAAGGCGGCTCGTTGTGCTCGAAGCACTGCGCAAACGCACAACAGGTTCTCGATAGTTTTATCAGTCTCACACACAGTGCACGCATGGGGCGAGGCCTTGTCAAGCCGATGACGCCGGGCCGCAGGCCAGGAGCAGCCGATGCGTAAGCAAAGTAGAAGGGACATCTCCTTCCTGGTGGTAAATCCCCGGTCAGGCAGCCACGTTGGTGGTTCCATTCGGGCTACGCGATTGTCAGGGTGGCAGTGTAGCAACAGACTCCTCAATGTGAGCCTCGAAAAGTCTGAGGCGACCGCACCACGACACACAAAGACGGCGGAGGGATGTCTTTCTTTTGCCAGGGCGTCTGCTTGCTCGTTTCCCTGGATTCCCCAATGAGATGGGACCCAGTGCAGAGAAACATTGACGCTACTGGGAAGCAGAAAATGCAGCTTGGTGAATACCAGCTGTGATCTGAAGCTGGCCCGTTCCAGTTTTGTCAAGGCCAAAACGCTCCTCTTGAGTCGCACGTGAGAGCCATAGGGTACATTGGGGGGTTTGATGCCAGGAGGTCGACTGCCAGGTGGAAGCTGGCCATCTCTACAGCAGTAGAGTAGGCCGCAAAAGGGAAATGACAGGAGGTCACCCAACCAGGCGCTGGCATTACGCAAGAAGCTGTGGCCGAGCCTGTGTCTGGAAGGAGGGAGGCGCCAGTTTACGCAATGGGCCTTCCAGCCAGCTCTTCCCCTAGCTTAAAAACAGAGGCCTCCTTGAGAGCGGAAATAGATGAGTGACGCTTAGAGAGCCCTTTTAGACTGGTGTTAATAGCCAGTGGTTTTTCTGTTGCTAGGGGAAGAGGAATGATTGGGTCACTGGTTACACAGCTTCTTGATAGATCTGCAGCAGTTCGCCCACCTGAAATTCTGGGTCATTTTGCAGACAGGCTAGCAGCGGCGCCCATCAGGCGCATGGGCTAACCAATCAATGTGTAGTAGGCCACGTTGCTGTAGGAGCAGAAAAAAAGGCCAGACAACCCCCTCTGCCAGGGTGGCTGCGACTTGAAAGGACCACGGTAGGCCGCGGATACAACGAATGTAGCCCCTATGCAGCAACTCGAGTCTCTGCAGACGCCGCCGAGGAAGTGCCACCTGTTGCGACCGGGGTTTCCAGACACCGGAGGTCCGGGATGAAGTTGTCGAGGCAGGAGGAAGAGAGACTTGAAGAGGGTTTATTTACAATATGTACATTGCGAACTCCCTACACGGTGAGCTCTCAAACGTGGCAGGCCTCTACATGTCTCCTAACATAGCGCCACATGGTGCTTGGTTCTACATGGTTCTGCTCGGTTCTGCTCTCGAAAAAAAGCACACACGAATGAGCCGCGGGGGCTCATTATAAAGGGTCTGTCCTCCCCAGATCCCTAGATCGGGGACCGCGTACAGAGGGCACCGTCCAACCACGGATCACACATTACCCGCGAGGGTGACGAGCACGCACGGTCCACGTGAACGTTCAAAATTGAAGCGTGGTCACTGCACGGCCATGTGGCACGAACGTGGCTCCTCCTCGTCAAGGGGTGTCGCTGGGCGAGGGGTCTGAAGTTGATGACTGCATCCATCGAAAGGGCCGCCGTAAACAAGCTTCAAATGGTCGCCGAACGACTCGTTCAATTAGCGGGACGATTTCCGGCCGCCGCCGCCGCCGTCATCTTCCAAAGAAGAAGCGGCACTTGTGGTCTCCCGAACTGCTCACGGTGTCGCGGCGGCAAGACGCCGCACCCTCCGGCCAGGGGGGAACAATACATGGCGGACACAGGCCGCCAGCCCGTTTGGCGACTAAAAAGGAACATCAAAAGGAACGCCGATCCATTGTCAGACCTGGCGCCGGTCCTAACAGTAGGCAGCCGGTCGTTCGGTTACTTGTTTGAAGATTAAAGGAGCGCCGCTCCCTCTTCCGCTCTGGCGCCGGTCACAACAGCTCGTCCGCCGGCGGGAGAAGCGACCTGAGGGTGACCAGCTGCACAGGTTGCCCGAAGTGTCGCTGTGTAGTGCTGTCTTCCAGGCCACTGCTGATGACGCTCAGCCAAGGACTCTTTCCCTCTCGCTCCTTGTGGCTCCCCTCTGGGAAAAGCATTCATACACACCACCACAGGCACGGGAGAGCACCCTGCCCGCACTGAGACACGTCGAGTCCGACAAATTATCCAAAAGCAACCTTACTTAAGCGGTATTACCAAACACAAAGCAGCAATCGGGACGTTTCTCTGAGGTTTCACCAAAACTCCTAATCCCGATCCGATAATAATCTTCCCATCAAACTGCTTTCAAGAAAACTAACTGTCAAGTGATGCGCTCACCGTGGCATACCCGAGTGCTTGCGTGAGCAATCCGCCGTAACCCACCAGGTATCATACTCATAAAATAAAGCATTTTACTTCACGCTATCTTTTAGTTCCCGAAATTTAGTGCCGCCAAAGCCAGTCGTCAATTCCTTTTGAGAAGACGAAAGCATAACTGCCGTGCTGCACCTGCATTAGGAACATCTTTATTATATATCCGCAAACGCACATCACAGTGCTCCTGCCTGGATGAGATACCACCTAACCGTTCCCTTGCTGTTGCCACTTTCACAAAGCATACATATAAACTCACGAGCTAGCTTTTCTTACACACCGGACACATGCGAACAAAACATTAAATGAACAACAAAAAAAAAGTTTCGCATGAATCCTGAAAAATCTCGCAAGCAATAACTTTGCGTCTCTACGCTCAGTCATAATTAGTTCATAACGTTGCTCCTGCTCATTTACACGTATCTACCATGACGCAGGCTCCTATGCGTGTCGTTTATGCAATCGCACAACGCTTACCTTAGCTAAACGTACAACGCCCAAGAAATGAACAAAACCAAAATTGTGTTACTTAAACACTATTTGGTAGACGAGATTCTTAAAAAACACATTAAAATCCAAAACAACTTAAACAGTCAAAAGCAAATTTCAAAACAAAATAAATCCACTAATGACCATCGTCAAAAGCTCACGGATGTCTACTCCTTTTTGGGACTAACGCGCGGTGTCGCGTCCTGTGGGTCTTTCTAGGCGAACGGGAAATGGAACAATGGCAAAACCCATTCGCTTCGCCTCCGACCCCCGCAAAGCTCTGCGCTGACAACCTGCGTTCTTACTCTCGCTGAGTACCTCGCACTCCCGCAGTCCATCAAACATGCCGTCGACAGAGCGACGAAAGGGTCTGCCTTTCTACCCAACGTGCTTTTTTTTTTTTTTCGTTTTGTCCGGCGGCTCGGACGCATACAAACCAACTCCGGTGCCGATGACAAACGCCTAATTCTGTACGCTCTAATGCGTGTCACTATCCTTCCAATAGATCTATACAACGTATATAGGCTACCAAAATGATAGAGCGCTAACGAAAACAAGGTACAAACGAGTTATTTACAAAATCACAAAAACAAACAAAATGTTCCTTTCAACAGTCCCGAGTCGACGTTTTCCGAGAGGCTAACAGCTGTTCGCAACAACTCTGAGTCGAACTCGCGGTGGTCGCGCCCGGAACGATTTTCTCGAGAAACGGGGTCTACAACACGCGTCAATCGCCCTGCTACCGAACCCCGCGACGTTCCTCGAAGCCGACTTGCTGTCGCTTCCTGCCCCTCGAAAACCACCGACTCTTTTGCCCCGCACCCCGTCCAATGCACCGCGAGAACAACGGAAGGGTCTCTTGCCCTTCGACCACTTACGCACACCATGCGCTTCTCTTTTCTTTGTTCTCTGGCCGCTTGGACGCTTGCGATACGGCAACTTTCTTGAAATTTCGCTCCGCCATTTGAATACATTCCTCAAACGCGTCGCGATTTCTGCCTGCCTGTTTTTACGGCGCTTTCTCCGTTTTGCACGTCTCTTGGTGCCGTCTACGGAGCCTTTCGCCCATCTCTGATGCTCACCAGCACCCACATGCTCATCTGATTTTTCGCGCGGACTGTCTGGATAATTGCCTAGCAATCTCTCCTTCAAACACTGCCGCGTACGATGCGCTTTTCTTTTCCGGCGGTTCGGACGCACACGATACAGACCCGTCAGAGATGACAACGGCACTTTTCTCGCGATTTTACCACGCCGTTTGAAACCCTTACTCAAACGCGTTGTGCTCATCTCGAGCTTTGCCTTATTGTTGCCCTTCGGACGCTTTCTCCCCTGTGCACGCTTCTTTGTGCGGACCTGGGAGCCTTTCGTCCTACTCTGACGTTCTTCATCACCGATATGCTCCTCCGCCATCTCGCGCGCCCAGTCCTGATGATTGCCTATCAGTTCATCGTAAGACCGCGGCCGCGTAGATTGCGCACTTCTGTTCCTTACTCTCCGGCCGCTCAGACGCCTGCGATTTAAGCCAGTCAGAGAAGACAACGGGCCTTTTCTCGCAAATCCGCCACGCCGTTTGAAGGTCCTCGTCAAACGCGCCGCGCTGATCGCGAGCCTTGCCGCGCTTCTGTTTTTCGGACGCTTTCTCCGTTTGGCACATTCCTTGGTGCCAAACCTGGAGCCTTTCGTCCGCCTCTGACGCTCATCAACATGGTCTACAGGGCTGCAAGGTTCGATGGAACACTCTGTTAATCTTAACTTCGTTTCCCCCACCACGGAACCCTCACACCCTGCTGTGACCGCGAGCTCTTTTCCCTCAGAATGGGTTAAAACCTGTTCCATTCCCTTACAGGCACTAGCCTTCTCTTTGGCCTCAAACGGCACCGCCGCTATATCTACAGATATCAGACCCGCAGCACTCTCTTCGGCCCTAAACGGCACCGCTGCTGAAACGCACCGTTCGTGCGGTACATCTGCAAATTTCTGACCTGTAGCCCTCTCTTCGGTCTTAAACGGCACCGCCGCTACATCGCACCGTTCGTGCGCTACATCTATGGATTGACCACTCTGCTGCAATGCCACCAATTCACAATTAAGCCTTTCTATCTCTTCATCTAATTCCTGCATCCTTTTTATATGTTCTTCATGCCTGCGCTCAACTTCCAATTCCTCCTGGCGCCATCTTTCCTTTCTTTGCGCCCTTTGTACTTCCTCCTCCTGGTCCAATAAGTACATATTCCCGAAGTGCTCGATTTCCTCATTGTCACTATTGCTTTCGAGAATCACTTCGCGGAGTTTAGAAGCAGGCATCTCATCATTAAAATCTAGCTCCAGATCCCAACACAGGTTCAGCAGGTTCTCTCTCGTCAATCTCGTAAGATCCATGGCGACTACTTTGCTTTGGCTCAGCTGTGACAAAACACAAACCCACCAGCGCTTCAATTCTGGGTCTAGAGAAATTGAAGCCTGGCAAATCTCACAGCGGAGACCACAAGCTTAAGCACCCAAGTAGCACTACGTGGCCAACATCCCTCTCTACTTTTTCTTGTTAATTTTTCACTCCTGCTTTTTACAACATCCTAAAATTTAACCCGCAACGTACCCTTAGAAATTTTGAAACATTACCCCTTGTTCCTATTGAATCATCTAAGCTTTCCTGCTTTAGCGTACTTGCTCAGATAATCATCCAGTGCTGCCTTGTGCTGAGATAACAACCACAGTGGCCAGGTAGTTGTTGGTTATATCTATCTTTTAACGAATTTAGGCTAAAAGACTCGATATACCTCAAGCACAAAGCCAGGCACTCACCCCATTACGTGCGGTGGTGGTACGCTGCTTCGATCCCGCCGAGTTCCAGGGCTTTCGGCTGGCCTCCGGTACATGTCGCTCTCCGTCGCAGACTCGTATCCCACCGCTGCCAACCAGTTGTTGCGACCGGGGTTTCCAGACACCGGAGGTCCGGGATGAAGTTGTCGAGGCAGGAGGAAGAGAGACTTGAAGAGGGTTTATTTACAATATGTACATTGCGAACTCCCTACACGGTGAGCTCTCAAACGTGGCAGGCCTCTACATGTCTCCTAACATAGCGCCACATGGTGCTTGGTTCTACATGGTTCTGCTCGGTTCTGCTCTCGAAAAAAAGCACACACGAATGAGCCGCGGGGGCTCATTATAAAGGGTCTGTCCTCCCCAGATCCCTAGATCGGGGACCGCGTACAGAGGGCACCGTCCAACCACGGATCACACATTACCCGCGAGGGTGACGAGCACGCACGGTCCACGTGAACGTTCAAAATTGAAGCGTGGTCACTGCACGGCCATGTGGCACGAACGTGGCTCCTCCTCGTCAAGGGGTGTCGCTGGGCGAGGGGTCTGAAGTTGATGACTGCATCCATCGAAAGGGCCGCCGTAAACAAGCTTCAAATGGTCGCCGAACGACTCGTTCAATTAGCGGGACGATTTCCGGCCGCCGCCGCCGCCGTCATCTTCCAAAGAAGAAGCGGCACTTGTGGTCTCCCGAACTGCTCACGGTGTCGCGGCGGCAAGACGCCGCACCCTCCGGCCAGGGGGGAACAATACATGGCGGACACAGGCCGCCAGCCCGTTTGGCGACTAAAAAGGAACATCAAAAGGAACGCCGATCCATTGTCAGACCTGGCGCCGGTCCTAACAGTAGGCAGCCGGTCGTTCGGTTACTTGTTTGAAGATTAAAGGAGCGCCGCTCCCTCTTCCGCTCTGGCGCCGGTCACAACACACCACAGCGAATGCGAACAGCTGCCGCGACGTTGCTGCTGCTCCGTAAAGACGAAGAGCCCAGTCTGGTGAGCCGCCGCGGCCGCCGAGGACGATGCCCCTCACCCCCCTCTCGATTCTCCTCACCTTCCATATGGCCACTTTGATGGCGGGAGCCCAGGACAGCCGATGATCGATGCGAAGCCCGAGATTGGTCACCGCACTGTCCGACGGAATTATGGTCTCTTCATTGTTAGGCGGGCAATCCTGCTGCGTGTTCTTGCTCTGAGGTGCACAATAAGTACCTTCGTTTTGGGCGGAGAGACAGCCAGGCCTACAGATGCAACATGGCCGACCGGACGGCTTAAGCTGAGGATGAAGCGCGAGAATGTTTTGTACATCTATATTCGTACCTTGTCCTTCTCTCTGATTCTGGGTGTTTTAACTAGGTATGGGCTCAGTCGTTTCTGAGAAGTGTTGTCTTATATGTCATTTTGCGCATTTAAGCCTTCTCAAC
This sequence comes from Rhipicephalus microplus, assembly GCF_013339725.1. Classification (NCBI taxonomy): domain Eukaryota; kingdom Metazoa; phylum Arthropoda; class Arachnida; order Ixodida; family Ixodidae; genus Rhipicephalus; species Rhipicephalus microplus. The sequence continues at coordinate 82,861,660 of NC_051169.1, read as the reverse complement.
TAGAGCTACGATAGAAAGTTTTGACTCAGAACTAAGGACAACGAAGAATTTGGTTGGTTACATAATAATTGGAAGGGCTGAAAACACTCAATGTCGAATTAAAATATGCCACCAGAACTCCTGAGGTGGTCGCGATATGTTCACTCTGGTTTGATACCACTGCCTTAACCCAATTTTAACACTTCTTGGTGTACTTACCCGCTGGACCGCTTTATGCTCTCCCATAGTAGAGTGCCAAGCACTCTAAATTGTTAAGCACTTCTTCTACACACACAATATATGCCCACGGGACGGCCTAGTGCTCTACCGTAGTACAGTACCATGTACTTAGAATCGTTCACCAGTTTTTTCTAAACACATGTATGTTTTAGGGTATATTTTGTATCACCTGTTGTTTTCAGGGGTGAAGGGACGGCGCACTGCTCTCCCATAGTTAAGTACGAAGTATTGGAAGTTGGTTAACACTTTTTCTAAATATATATCGTTTCACGGTTTCCCGACGTCATGTAAACAACCGACCTTCTGTGTTTAAAAGCTAAGAGTTTGGTGACGTGCTCAGCTGCACGTTAAAGGACGGCCTTCGGCTGGTGGGTGCCCATCATGGCAAGCCAGCCACCGAGGAAGGCATTAGCCTTTGACGTCGTCGTCCTTGAGGGGGCAAGTCTTGAAGACTTCGTTGACGCGAAGTCCCAATAGTAGGAATCGAAGAAGTATACTGTTGTGCAGCACTTCGGAGGCCAGAATTATGAAACTACAGTGAACAGCGAAGCCACCCTGACTCAAATCGTGGAGGCGTCACACCTCAGCATCCGAGGAGAGCGCGTCACCATCGTACCCCTAGGATCATAAGTCGCCCAAGTAACTGTCCTGTTCCTGCCGTGCCGCGTCTCCAGCGAAGTCCTCGCACAAGCACTGTGCCCCTACGGGAAGGTGTTACATATCACCAGAGGACTCATTGAATCATGCCGACCAATGACCACTAAAACGCATAGAAATGAAGGCATCATCACCTGTACCCAACTACCTCAAAGTCGCTGGCCACCACGTGACCTGCTACCCTGAAGGAATACAGCGGGTGTGCCGTCTGGTGACAGTAGTCACTTTCGTATGAACTGCACTGCTCCTTTTGTGTTTCTCACGGCCGTGCCGCCACTGTGGCGACCCCATGCCACTGTCGCTTGCACGATGCAACAGTCGTATTCGGAGGCGGCATCCAAGGATTTCTCACCACTTCAGCCAGGAACGCCGTTTAAGAACAGGTGCCACGGTTCGTCAACGCGAACCACGTTAACCGACCACGACCAAGGTGCACCAATCGCGACGCTGCACCAGACGCCCACTGCGTCGGACCTGATAATTCCTCCTGGTTCTAAAAACTCAAGTTCCCCGCGTCCGGTGGCCATTTCTGAAGAACCACAGGCCAAGCCCTCGACAGACAAGGCACGTCGTAAGAAAGGCGTCTCAGATGGAAATATTACATGTGATGCTCCTCGCGTGGCTGCTCAGTCGACCACAAGTTGAGATGTAATCGAGTAGACTACATCCCAAGACGACGACCCCTGCATCTACGAAGACTCCAACATCCCTACGAGTTAGGCGCCCTTACAAATTGACGAAGACACTTGCCCCAGTGACATAAGCCAGGACAGTATAGACGCCTTTGTGCCATTCTCATTCAAGAACCCAGACACCAAACGCCACCGGATGTCTACTAGTGACTCAGAAGCCCCTACCAGAGACAGATGTCTTCTGCAGACTTCGACGCGGCTCCGGAAGCCCCGAGCATCCGGTGGACCACGTGACCATAAAAAATGACTCCGGCACTCGCGCGGCACCGGCTCCCGTGCCTGCTAAGGGTACCCCTGCATTTGCGTGATCCTATATTTCGTTTTTAAATTTCCCCGTGGCTCTTGCTCTAAAAGTTATTTCTCTTAACGTTCAAGGTTTCCGCAATCCACAAAAGCAGGGTGAGGTATTGGCTCTCGCACGTTCAGTGCACTGTGATTTGCTGTTCGCGCAAAAAAAAAAAAAAATTTTAAAGCTTTCTGATGTACTCGCTTTCAAGCGCACATTCAATATAATTGTTTCTTTCCGTACGCCAGCACGCGTTCGACTGGCGTCGGAGTCATTTTTTTTCACCCGAAGTCTTTTGTGGGACCACTATGTTTCCTTCAATTCCTTCGGACGCGTTGTGGCGTTCGACTGCACCTTTTTTTGTTACGTATAATATTTTTTTGGTGTGTACGCCTCATCTGCGTCCGTGAACTCTAATGCGTTTTTACACTCTATTCATGCGTTCCTCTTAAATTCACAACATTCACTACTCCTAGGGGACTTTAATTGTGTCTTAGACTCACACGCAAACGTTCGAGGTATGGGTCGCAGCCGGTCAAACTGGAACACCAGAGAACTTGAATGTCTAGCACAGCAATCGGCATTGAGTGGCATTCATGTAAAAGTACGTGGTAGCTATTAGGCTTTACTTGGCGTCGAGCAGCGTCGAGCAGCAGAATTGATCGCGCGTACGTGTCTTCCGGTCTCATTACCTACCTTCACGACACTGTGGTTATGTCGTTGCCACCAACACCAATGTACATTAGCGACCACCACCCGGTTATGCTCTCTCTCCACCTGCCAGCGGGGACCCCAACGATTGACAGACCATGGCGTCTCGATTGCAGCGTCTTCAAGGACTCTCAGTCTACGAAAAAATTGTCCCGGGCGTTACGCACATCGCTCGTTGGGCCCGTATAGCCAATTGGGATCGCCTCAAAAAACAGTGGCGTCATCATTACATTGCGTCGGCAGGGGACTTAGCACCCGTATGTCCAAAGATGCGTCACTGTTAATCCAAAAAATATGCATTGCCCACCGTGATCCCAGCCCTTCCCCCGTTATGCGGCCATGGCAAGAGAAGCTCGTCAAACGGTACCGACGTACTATGCACGCTTCTTCGACCTCGGCTGCAGCTTGGAGCTGTAGAGGTGCACCATGTGCGCACCCTGAGGTGCTAAGCTATACGCACGCAAATTTCTGCTTCGTACACCAGACTCACCAGCCCAATCGCCAAACTCTACCGTGCCAGCTGCTGCGGGTACGCGTGACTTTCAGGCATTCATTCAACACTTTCAGTCAATGGCTCAATCTGTTGCTAGTGTCACTTACACAGGATTCGTTTCTTCGCATCAACTGCTAAAAGACTTACCACATGATTCCAACATGTTACATGTCGTTCTGCTGTCACCACCATCCGATGACGAAATAAAGGGCGCATTAGACGCAATGAAAAAGGATTCGTTCGACCCCGGGGCCTGACAGACTCCTTGCAGAGTTTTATGAACAGTTCTGGCCTATCATTGGTCCAAATATGTCACGTGTCATTCGCAAGTGTTTCCGAGATATTACCCTTACAACACCTTTTCACAGAGGCCGTATAACACTAGTTCCCAAGAAAGACCCAATGTCCACGTGACCAGAAGATTGGTGCCCCTTTACCCTGCTTAATCTAGATTACAAGCTCTTGGCCAACATCTTGGTGCACCGAATCAGTCCATCTCTCGCAACATTCATCGCTCCCCACCAGGTCTGTTGTGTTTTGGGCCGACAAATACACAATCATACGTGGCTAACGCGTAACATTATTCAATACACCACTAGTCGATGTGCACAGGGACTGTTGGTTTTCTTAGATCAGAAAAAAGCTTTTGATTTCATAGAACATGGCTAATTACTAAATGTTTTACATGCATTTGGATTCCTGGATAAGTCCATTGACCTGATTCTCGTGGTGTACACTAATTCGAAAAGTATCCTTTACATAGATTCCCACGAGAGTCACCCATTTTAAGTAACGCGTGGGGTCCATCAAGAGTGTCCCCTCTCCTCAGTGCTATCCATCCTTGCATTAGAACCCTTCTGAAGGGCCGTTGAACGTCACCCGCAGATTCTAGGCTTACCCCTACCTGGTAACACTCAAGTAAAGGTCACTGCATATGCAGAGGACGTTACTCTATATGTGCATAATGAACAGTCGCTGGAGCATGCTCTCGATAGTTTTCATGATTTCGGCATTATCTCTAGTGCAAGGTTCAACTTTTCTAAAAGCCAGAATTTTTTCATTGGCAACACCGGCGATCGTATCAGCACCACGTCGCCTTTACAGTGGTCTCCTAACATTGCAGTACTGGGAGTTGCTTTCCCGGCATTTGGTGTACAGGGCAACATCTGGTCATTTGTTGTACAAACTCTTCAAAGTGATATAAAAGTAGCCAGGCACTTCGAATGCCCCTTCTTGGAACGCCTTATCTCAAACGGTGCACCTCGGAAAATTTTAGTAATTTGCTGTTCTGTTAAGCCGCCGCTACACGTCTGCAGGAATGTGCAGAGCTGCATCAGTTCATTTTCTGGTCTGGTGGCACAGAATTGTTATCTCGTCCGGCGTTAGCTCAACCACGAGATCAAGGTGCTTTTGCATTCCCAAACGTTTCCGTCACGGCTTCTACCTTATGCCTCCGCACTTTACTGCGAATACTAAGCAATGGTGGCATGCCTACTCAGACACTGGCTCACTACTATCCAGGGCCATCACTACGTGTCTTCCTGTCGGCTAGCCAAACTAACCAATGTCCCAATTCAACTGAATTACCATCTTCGTATCGAGCCCTTGTGGCATTTCACCGACGGTTGGAGGCTACGTGCTCAGAGATAGAGGTGGCCGAATCTAAAGTGGTGGACACAATGGCCGCTCTGTTACAGCCCTTGGTGTCTCAGCATCATAAATTTATAATGAACGTCTCCTGGAATCCCATAACTGCAGCAGTGTTGCCAGGACATCTCCGGGACTTTATGTGGCGGTTGGGCTAGGGCTTGCTCTCCACTCGAGATTGTTGCAGAGATGGCAGGAGGTTCGCACTTCTACATGCCCTGATCGTGTCATGGTCGAGACCAATCGACATGCGACAACTAAATGTGTGGTCTGCCGCCTTTTTTTTTGGCGTGTGGTCCATGCTGGTTTTCGGGCACAAGGTGTGCGAACATTCGTGACCGACAGCCGATTCCCGCGCGGGCACCTCTCGGCTCTTTCAATAATTGCGGGGCTGTTCAGCCTTTGGCGAAACCAATGCGAGGCAGTGGCTGCGAAATGCCGCCGGCATGCTTTGTGGCCGAGACTGGGCCAAATGAGACGAGAGATTTTCACGTTATTCTCTGAGGAGCTTTTATTTCTCGGGGAGCACGAGTTTCTGCAGCATTGGTCGTGCCATTTCGTGAATGTTGAACACGCGAGGGTAAAACTGATTTTTCGACCGACGTGGGGCTGAGCAGAGCCTGTTGAGCAGTTATTCATAGTTTTGTTTGCAACCAACTGTTTCGTTGCATCTACTGCATTGCCATACTCTTGTATCATGATGTTGCATTGAGTTCTTGTGTACATATATGCCAAATGTGTCATGTATATAAGAGCAATGATGTCTTCACTGCAACGTAGTGAAGTTTGTCGTGGCACATAGATGTGCCAAAATGTATGTGCCCTATTACTGTAATGTTATACTTTTGTTTTCTGTACAGACTGTGAGTAATTTTTTCTAAACATGCGAAGCGTGGAATATATATGTTTTCCGGGACTTGTGTCATCGAGCCGAACGTCGCAAACTCGATCACGGAGTAATTTTTATCAACACGGCCTCATCAAGTGTGAGGCCCATGGGATGGCTTTATGCTCTTCTATAGTAGAGTAGGAAGTACTCTAAGTTGTTAATTACTTTTTCTAAACACATATTTGTTGATTTTGAGACAGCTTGTTGCTCTGCCATAGTAGAGAGAATCGTACTCTAAATTGTCAAACATTTGTTCTAAACACACACTTTTAGATAAGCACAATCCTATGATGAAAGCTCTCTCCGTTCTCCCCCCCCTCTCTCTCTCATGGCGGCCACCCAACTGTGTATGTACGTCCCCTCCGTCCTCCTTGTGGTATTCCACGTAGAAACGCGTTCCACGCAAGACTTAATAGCGCTGCTACCAGTGAGTATTTGGAGCCATGTTTTTCGGTGCTTTAGACTGCCTCTATAAGACACGCCTCTGGAAGACCACTTCAGGCGCCTGGTCTGGACAGAAGCATCCGACTGCCTAGTGTTGGCGAATTCAGCATTAAAATGACAGCTCAAAATAAAATTAAGCAAGGGCACACTTCAACCTCATGTTGCGATGAATTCAACGACAGCCATGCTCAAATTCAATGCCCCCCCCCCCCAACAAAAAAGAAAAACCTTGACCTTCTCCATGAGCGCGAAACTGGGCGTCACAACAGGTTCAGAAAGTGTCCCCTGGACACTCTCTGAATGACGGTGTCTCGTTTTGAACGCGTCTCGTTCGGAGCAATGATGTCTGAACGACATTCTTCGAGACAACGTCAAGAACAATTCGTCCAGTTTAATCTTCACCCATTCCTTCCTCAAGTTTTTCTCATTACCCCGTTACGCTGCCACATGATTCTCTGGGCAAACCACGCATACAGTGTTCGAGAAGCTTCAGGACTGCAGAAGATCATTTTGTTGAGATCATGCCCACTTCGTGAGCATTTCAGATTATTCTGGAATATACGTCACCGATAGCGATATCGCTAAAATATTCGATGGTGAGTGTATAAATGCCGTCACGCTTCGCCGCTTGTCAGTTGATCGACGGCCGACGCTGCATTCGCCGCTATCAGCGCAAGTGTGCAGCTGTAACAAGACTTCCTGTTTACCGGTGACAGGTTCGCCCAAATAAACAGTTGGATCTGACCATTCAGTCTGCTGCCTTCAGCCACGTGACGACCCCGTGGCAATGGCCACTATACTGAATGGGATTTCTCGGAATGCTCGTGGTTTTCGCGGTGTGACAAAGCAGGCCAAAGGGAATAGCGTATACCATGCTGCAAATCGGGCCATTATGTGCTTACAGGAAACCAATTTCTTCTCGCTATCCAACGTGCTAGCCTTTAAACGAAAGTTCTGCTTATATTGTTATTTGTCTTTCGCTACAACTCGTTTCACGAGTGTAAGTATTATATATTTATTCAGGCTTTACTGAGGGATAACCACGTTTTATACAACGACGCAAAAAATGTTTTGCCTTCACACATCTACTTTTCTTTTAGACTTGGGATACGGTGTGCGTACGGGCCAGCACAATCTGGACAGTCTAACGACATTCAGAAACCTTGCTTTCGTTGGGTTAAACACCTTAGGGTCTCGGTTTCATGGCGTGCCAGGTCGTCGTCACGGTGCATCATAAGTGGGTATAAACTACAAAAAGGGATAAGCGCTATACTGCTCGCCACTGGTACTATGCGTATTACGAGTTAAAGTTGCGTCGTTACTCCCTAAAACATTGTGTTTGGCTTAACAATGGTGTCAGAACCCTCCAAAATTTACCAGGGCACTCTAGTTTTTTTAATGTAAAACCAAAGACAAAGACGTTGATGTCTACGAAAAACCAGACCATTTGAAACACCTGAAAAAACAGCGCTGCGAAGTTCACAAACATGGTGCACAAGAACGACACAGACGAAGCCCGTTTAACAACTTATTTAATGAAATGAAAAGACAAAAGCCACCTATGGGCAATAAGATGAAGGTGGAGGCCGTTGGGGAATAACGACGCGTAGGCAAATAAGAATGCTGAGAATGGAAAAAGCACGTTCAGCAAATTTACGCTTACAAAATGCCATATGAGAATCCAAGATGAAACATGCGTGATAACCTGAATTATTCCTGTTTCTGTCGACGCAACTTGGCTGTTTGTAAGAGCTATGAATGGTGAGCTCTGGCATGTGCCAAACTTCCCCGACAGCATATTATATGCTTTCACAATTGTTCTTTCCAATGCCCCTTGTATATTTTTTGCCCGCTCCTGCTTGTCGTTTCACTTTATTAAACAAGTTGTTCGATGCACTTCGTCAGTGTCGTTTTTCTCTGGCGCCTTTGCGAGCTTTGCAGCTCTTACTTTTTGTCCTTTATATTGCAACTAGTGCCTACGTATGGGTGTTATTCTACAGTATTTTGCATGGCAGACATCGTTGAGGCAATAATAATAATAATAATAATAATAATAATAATAATAATAATAATAATAATAATAATAATAATAATAATAATAATAATATTAACAATAACGCTAAACATATTCCTTTATCAGCTCTACGTTATTTTTATCTTAGTCAGAATTGTCGGTGCGCTGTTGCAAGTCAGAATGACTTGCAATGTTGTAATTCACAATGACATGCAATGTTTTAACTACTACAACGATAAACTTCCAATTTGTCATGTTTAAATTCGTGATGCATTAAGGTGAAGGCACGACATATGTTCCGATTCCTCTTCCACCAACACTCAGTGACTGTGTTTTCGCAGGTTCTCCCAGACTCGAGAACTGCAAGCCCTGCAATCCCGGCTGTGCCCACGCCATCTTGAACCGGGGGGCGGACTCAGGCTGCCACCCTTGCCTCTGCGAAATCGCCGTTGTGCGGGTAAGTGCGCTTATCTCATAGGTTGGCCGTGTATGTTGGTATTTCACTCACTCACTCACTCACTCACTCACTCACTCACTCACTCATTCACTCAATGAGCTCATTCTCCTTCCCATAATCACAGAGAATTTTCAGAGCAAAATGGCGTTCATGTACTCTCCATCGTTGCCATTGATTGATATATTGGGTTTAACGTTCCCAAACCACCATATGATCATAAAAGACACCGTAGTGAATGGAGGACTCCGGAAATTTTGATCACCATTTTGATCTTTAACATGCAACAAAATCTGAGTACATGGGCCTACAGCATTTTCAGCGCCGCACCCAGGATTCCATCGCGCGGTTCCGGAGCCGAGTATTTCAGCCACTAGACCACCGCAGCGGGTCTATCGTTAACATTAAACACCAACTCAATTCTCCTATTTGCGTTAACACACACTTACTGGCACTTCCGTTCACAGGTGCATTTATTGACACCCACCTACGGGCACAATCGTTGATATTTCATATCTTAATGTCCGGTCTCATCGTCAAATATGATATTTTCATATACGCTTTCGTACTGAGAGTGTCTTCGCGAAAACGCGAGAAGCAAGGTGTTCTGTCAGAAAAGTGGGGAACAGTGAGTTATTTGTAAGAACCGCAGCTAGTGTTCAGAAAGGGCTGCGGAAGAGCGCGTGCAGGTGCTTCGCAATGAAATCCTGGCTGACTATGCCTTCCTGGAACAACGTCTCACCACTGTAGTTGGTTCAATATTGCAGACAGAATTATATAGCGTACAGGGTACCACTGACATCGTTCCCTCTGGTTGAAAAGAGTGCCTGAATTATGAAAGAGTACTGAATTATTATATACTAAAGCAAAAGGAATATAGACACTGTTGTTTGGCATGTTCAATATGAAAAACTGCATTGGTTTTGTTTTCTTTTTCGCAGAAACCGGAAAGACTGGAAGAGGCTCCGTCAGGGAACGGCAACGAATGATACGCTTTGAGAAAATCGCACGAGAACAGCCCGCCGCCCAGCGCACCAGCGACAAAGCTCGCGGAAGATTGTCCTGCCGAGCTTTCGTCTGTCGAGTCATTTTATATGCACCAGCTTTCACATTGAGCTTCGATAGCTGCTCATAATAGTTTTATTTTATTTTAAGGTAACATTTATTTTTATTTTTCACTATTGTTAGTAAATTTAGAGAGATCAAAATACGCAGGAGAAACACTCCTATATTTACACTGTAAAGGTAGAAAGAGAATAAACACGTTGGTGTTGTTTGTTTGTTGCACAATGATGACTGTGACTTCTAGGTATAAACTAGAAATGGCGTACAAATAGAGCCGATTACCGGCCTGCTAGGAGATCATTCATCACTATTGGCAAGTATCAAGCGTCTGGCCAGTGGAATACGATATTAGATGCGATGCAGCTTTTTGACTAGCCCGTGTAACGCTGTCTTTCCATCCACACCACTCCCCTCGACGCAGGTGTTGGAGCGATGCCAAGCAGCTCACGTCACATACAAGCCGTCTATGACTTTTAGCTCTCCTCGCCTTTTCGATTATGGTATCAATGCCAATCTTGGTATGGTTTAACATGACTGTATGAAGAACATATTTGACCAGTCATAACATGAAAATCACGACATGTATGTCATGAATGTCATGATTTATATTTCATGGTCCTGCAGGTTTTGCGATCGTTTCGTTCACATGGTATGTTGCAAAACTGGTATGGTATAGCATGATTGCAAGGCGAACACAAGCGACAGACACTAACATGAAAATCATGAAATACGTGTCATGTAACAACATGGCTACATACCACACTGATGATGCGCTCACGGCCGTTTCGCTAGCTTCATATATGCAAAATTTGGCGCCCTAGGGATCCCCGCTGACCTCCTCTAAGCAGCGTAATCGACCTCTCGGCCGGTCCCCTCTTTTGGGAGTAATAAAGTTTTGATCATCATTGTCTTGTAAGCAGTATGCATAGACTGTCTTCGTGCTGTCTAAGAATCGGAACACAGCTTGTAACACCGAATAACGCTATACACGAAAAATGACAGACGCCTTACCGACACCGTTCGAGTATGGCACAGTGTTGTTACGTACAACGTTACAACTTCTCCTTGTTTAGGTGACAGGAAAAAAAAATTGCACGCCATTTCTTTACAAAAAAAGAATGAGTGCAATGGGAGCCAGAAGCGAGAACGTTTGTTTTTTGTGAGTGGTGGGGGAAAGAAAACAATGTTGAGATGACAACGTTTCGAAGATGAGTCTTTGGAACCGAGTGGTCAAAACATCTCTCTGCGAAATGGTCCAGTCTCCTTCCTGGAGATGGCGTCCAGTTGTCCCTTTTTAGGTTCCTGACCCACTTCTCGTATATATGATGCCTTTAGCTTGGGAAACTGAATATATAAAAAACGAAACACCTTCAACATGCCTCGACAAAAAAATAAGCGGTGAAATACCATGATTTCCTCGTACAATGCGTAAAACGGAATAAAATTTTGAGGTACTTATCCCTCAAATGTGGTCGTGACGGCATTTCCGGTTGATTAAAAATTTCAATGCTCCGTACGGGCCAGCATTTCATTAAAAGAGAAAAGCCCTCGCGGCCGCAGCAGCCTGCTGTTCATGGCAGTGGTATGGTGCCTAGAAGGAGAGGTGTCGGCGCGCCGGAGAGCGCCGAGAATTCATCCGGATGCGGTGGCACTGCGGTTGTTTTTGAGATGCCCCTTCTCGCACGTATCAGTTGTTTTTTGTTGCAAATATTTCACGCTACCCTGCGGATTGTAACAAAGTCTACCTGTCACAATTCTGGCGGCACGCTGCAAAGCGTGTATTGGCACTGAAAACTAGTGTTTCCAATCCACCTCGTGGTATATCAGCTACGAAGCTGAGATTGTAGAGAATCAAGTGACTTGCCGTGAGCTTAACACTAAAACAAAGTCCGCGCAGTTTTTAAATTTGATGCCACAGGGTTCTCCATGAAGTCTTAATGTACGTAAAGGTATCTGCAACCATTATTTTTATGACTCACGCAATCAAGGTCTAATTTTACCTGCAAGACATTTATTTTCTTGAAAGCGAAAACAAAATGAAAATAAACAACATATGCGTTAGGGAAAAAAAAAACTGCAAGCTATATGAAACTCAGCTAAAGCAAGTGAATAAGGCTATTAAGAGAACACTAAATATACCATGATACAATGGGCATACATACACACATGACATTGAGATTTCATTTGCAAACATAGATACAGTCACAAACCAGTTCACAAAAAATTGATTTCTACATATGTGAACACAGCCAGGCAGTGACATCATAGCTGTTAATGGGGGATTTATAGTATTGTGAACAAGACAATAGTAAAATCCCAAAAAACAACAGAGTGTGAGTAATGCACAATAACATAAAATAAAACCTTGTTCGCTGAGTTAATACTGTGACAGGTAAGTCGCACGTCTCAACTTCAAGAACTTCATTTTTTCTCTCTTTTTTGATTGGACGCATTTTCACCAGCAAAAAAAATTGCATTCTGGTCAGTGTAAAGAATCTAATTATCTCATTTGTAACTTCCAGTTTGTGGTGTTCACTGCCGACTATAATTAACCTCTTCACAGATAGGCACAATATAAGGTTTGTTATGGTGTTACTTTTCAACTTGTTGAAACAGCAATAGGTGAGTGCATCTTCCTTAGCTTTCACCAGGTCTGCTAAGAACTCGGATGGGTACAGAAAGCATGATTCTACCGGAAGCAAGCGGTAATTCTGAGTGAAGCAGCAATCTGCTACATTCGTTGCACTTCGTCTTTTTCACCATCTTCAGGGCCACATAGCCACTGACGTAATAAGTGATCTAGGAGCCATTTTTGCGTCCAACGAGATCGGTGTAGTCAGGGAGGATTCAAGGGCGGGGGGGGGGGGGGGGGGAGTAAACAACAAGAGGGAAGACAGGGAGGTTAACCAAGCACATGCCCGGTTCGCTACCCTACGCTGGGGAAATAGGAAGGGGGCTTAGAGATGAGAGAGAGAGAGGACAGATAGGAGAAAGAGAGATAGAGAGAGAAAAAAATTGCCCGCAGCTTCCCTCGGGGGAACACTGAGGAGGATGCGGACCATATGATTGGTTAACGGGGTGTTAAAGTGCGACTTACTTGGGTCGATGGCTAAATTGGTTAACGTGGTTGTGAAATGGGGTGTTAAATTGCGACTTACTTGGGTCGATGGCTAAATTGGTTAACGTGGTTGTAGGAGGGGGTGTTAAATGAGTGAACACGTACACACGTATGCGAAAGGGCGGCGCTGGTCGAAGGGACGTCGATCATTGTGTTTGTGGATTCGTCGGAATTCATTTCACCGCGACCTTGGACGTCGACGCGCCGTACAAACCAACCGACGAGCGGCAACTGAGCGAGCGAGCGCCGACCTTGAGTATATATACAGCACGACGGCGCATGCACTGTCAGCTGTTGAATGTTCTCGAAGCGCGACGCCACATGCGCGTCCACTGGAGAATCAGGAGAATTGTAGATGTCGAACGCGGTGTGTAGAGGAGGAAGGGTGCACAGATGGTGGAGGAGTGAAGCGCGCGCGGTGTGTAGAGGAGGAAGGGATGCACAGATGGTGGAAGAGTGGGCGACGGCGCGACGGCGCATGCGCGCGCGTCAGCTGTCGAATGTTTGAGAAGCGGCGCGGACGGCGCGGACGGCGCACTACAAGGCGCGAGTATAAGATGCTTCCGCATCTAAAAAAAGGAGGATTGTCGGTCAATCGGCTGGCGCGTATGCAGCGGTGGAACTACACAAAAGTTAAAGGTGGTCACATAGGCCTGTAGTCCTCAAAAAGCACAAGACAGCTTTGACTGCTTTTTGAGCCGACGAAAGGCGATGTCGGTGTTCCAGTATCATCTGCATAGAGAGTGGCCGATCGTCCAATTGTCGCAATGTGTCCGAAAGCTTCTGTCCTTCAGAGGCAAATCGAGGGCAATGGCATATCAGATAGTCGATGTGTTCTTTGGTGCAGCAGACGTCGCATTCCGCATTGTCGGTCAATCCGATGAGGGTTATATATGCTTTTGTGAAGGCAACCCCCAACCAAAGGCGACAAAGAAGTGAAGCTTCACGTCGACGAAGTCCGGATGGAGGTCGAAGTTCCAGTCGAGGGTTTATTTGGTATAGTCTCGTATGTCTTATACTTGAGGTGTTCCACTCCTGCAGATTCAGACTACGTGCCAGGTGACGAAGTTGCTTTGCAGCGTCAGTCCTTGACAAAGGAATCGGAAGGGTGTGCTCTTCTTTGTGCGATGTGCGAGCCCCGTTGTCTGCGGAATCATTGCCACTGATCCCACAATGGCCAGGAAGCCACTGAAACTGGACCTCGTGGCCTGTTTCTGTGACGTGGTGAACAAGCTTGACAACTTCGTAAGTTAATTGTTCATGGCAACCTCGTCGAAGGACTGACTGCATGCTCTGTAGGGCTGGTTTTAAGTCGGAAAACACAGCCCATTTACTCGGTCTTTGAGATTTGATGTACTCTAGGGCGCCACGCAAAGCCGCAAGTTCTGCCGCTGTGGACGTAGTGAAATGTGACAGTTTGATTCGCAGAGTGATTCCTCTAGCTGGAATCACCACCGCACCACCAGAACCAGACGCTGTGGTTGAACCATCAGTGTATATGTGTACGTGGTTGTTCTACATTTCGTGCAGATGGCTCAAGCTCAATTGTTTTAGGGCTGATGAAGGCACATTTGATATTTTCTGTATTCCTGGAATTGAAACACGTACTTGTGGAAGTGTCAGGCACCACGGAGGATACACCAGTTTCTCAGCAGGCGTAAAACCTGACGTAAACGACGCACGATGAGCACAGACAATTGCACTAAATTTTGTGCGGGGCCTCTCAGTAGCGAGGGTTGCCAAGTGGTGGGAAAGATTCCTAGCATGTTGCCTGAGGTACGTACGCATCGTTTCAATTGTGATGTGTGTCATGATCGAGTAGTCCTGTGCAATGGCAATTGTTTCAGCTGTCGATGCGCAGCGGGGTAAACCAAGGCATATCCTAAGCGCTTGGGCATGAATATTTTTTATTGTGCGCAGGTTCGTTTTGCACGTGTTAGATATAACAGGTAGGCTATACCGCCGGAATCCAGTAAATAATACCTTGTACAGCTGTAACATAGACTCGACAGACATTCCCCAACTTTTCCTAGCAAGAAACCTGAATAAGTGACAAATGGCAGTCAGCCGCTTTTTCACGTAGTTTACGTGGGGTGTCCAAGACAGGTTTCGGTCGATTACGACTCCCAAGAACCTGTGACTTCGGCTGCATCACACCAACTGCCCGTTAATTGATATGCCGTAAGCGGACATTGGTTTTCTGGTGAAAGCCACGACTGCACACTTCTCACTTGCGATTTCAAGCCCTTGTTTGTGTAAGTGGTACGATGTCACTGATGCTGCCTTCTGAAGTCAAGTGCGAAGTTGAAGTCGAGTCACACCTGATGTCCACACACAGATGTCATCAGCATAAATGGAAAGTCGTACACTGCTTGGTTGCTTGCCAACTAGTTCAATGAGTGTTAGGTTGAACAGCGTCGGGCTTAGCACTCCGCCTTGCGGGACTCCTCGGCTGCAGTAATACTCGGGTGTCGGGCCATTCTCTGTCTGCACGTGAAATGATCTATTCTGTAGGTAGCTGTGAACCCACGTATATATCCTGCCACCGAGTCCTACTCCTTCTAGTGCGCTGTCGTATGCCCCTTTAACGTCAAGAAACAGAGCAGCAGATAACCGTTTGCAGGCCTTCTGGTGTTCTACATGTGTCACCAAGTCAACTACATTGTCAATTGACGAGCGGCCTCGTCGGAACCCGGACATGGCATCTGGATTTATTTCGTAGAACTCTAAGTGCCATTCCAGACGCGTTAAAATCATCCTTTCCATAACTTTTCCCACACAGCTTGCGAGGGCAATCGGGCGGTAAGAGGAAATGTCCAAGGGTGACTTGCCGGCTTTCAGAAGTGAAATCAGGCGACTTGACTTCCATTTCTATGGAACCATGCCAGTTTGCCAGGAGTCGTTGTACAGCTGCAAGAGTGCCTGCCGAGCTTGATCTCCTAGGTGACACAGAGCGCGGTAAGTGATGCCGTAGGTCCTGGCGCTGAAGAACGTCTACACAAAGCAAGCGCAGCCTTTAGTTCGTCCATTGAAAACGAAATTTTCATTCGGGGTTCACGTGAGGATACAGAAAAGTCGGGCGTCTTTGTCCCAGTTGAATTTCAGCCGCAGGCATTCCTTCGACAGAAAGAATCTGCGACATCAATTTCTTCGCAGCGCAAGTGAAGTGGCAGATATTTTAATGGGTAGCGCTGAGTAATGGTTGTACGAAGACCCCGGACAGTTCTCCAGATTAGTGACAGAGGCTTTCTGAAATCCAAAGACTCGCAAAAAGGTACCCATCGTTGCTTGTCCAACTTGTCCTTGTGACGCTGTATTTTCTTTTGTGTGCGTCTGGCCACTTTCAGATCATCAAGTGACCTCGTGCGTCTATAACGTCGTTCTGCACGACGACTAATCGCTCGGAGTTTCTCGAGATCAATGTCCATATCAGTGCGAGATGAGCTCACAGGAAGTGAACGCGTCATTGACTGTAGGGCACTCTTTACTGCGTCCTCTAGGTTGAAAGGTGAGGCGCCAACATAGTCTTCCATGATTAACTTGTATTTTTGCCAATCGGTGCACTGGACGGCTCTGGAGGACTTGAGACTTAGTAA
This sequence comes from Rhipicephalus microplus, assembly GCF_013339725.1. Lineage (NCBI taxonomy): Eukaryota > Metazoa > Arthropoda > Arachnida > Ixodida > Ixodidae > Rhipicephalus > Rhipicephalus microplus. Next base: position 82,845,375 of record NC_051169.1, on the reverse strand, counting down.
GCCGTCAATTTTCAGGTATGTTGGGATGTGGTCACTACCCCTTGTTTCCAAATCCGAAAACCAGTGCACTCTGCGTGTGAACGAGCGTGAGACGAAAGTGAGGTCCAGGCAACTGCTATAGGCCGATCCGCGCAGATAAGTAGGGCTGCCGTCATTCACGAGGATAAGTTCACATTCAGAAGCGAAAGACACTAACTGTCTACCTCTAGTGTTGACCCTGGAGCTTTCCCATTAGTAGTGGTGGGCATTGAAGTCACCAGTTATCACCCATGGCTGGAAAGTTGAATTCAAAATTCCGCGCAAGCGCTCACGGTCTAGACGACTTGATGGATGTAAGTAGGCTCTGATGATGGTGAATGTGGTCTTCTTGTTTTTACTGTTAGGCAAACGTACTGGTTTTCTTCGTCAGGGGGTACAGGGTGATGAACATAAGTTAAGTCGTGCCGTATGAACACAACGACCTTGCTGCGCTCTCCGTGGGTAGAAGACATAAAGCACTCATATCCAGACAGTCTCATCTGAGCTGACAGGTTCGGTTCACAAATCACAATTATGGAGAACTGGTTCGTGAATACATATTGCCGGAAGTCGGACATACGCGCCCTAAGTCCTCTGGTATTCCACTGAAGGACAGATGCGTTCTTGACCTTCTCGCGAAAGGATAACATGTTGCGGGCCATCGTTTTACCTTAGAGCTGCAAGCACCGGACTCAAAGTGTCCAGCACTTGGAGTGCGCTCTGCGCTGATGGGGTGTTCATGTTGCTTAGGAGCATGCGCATTGCGCTCATAAGGGTCTGCAACATGTTGATGACCTGGCGATTCTCAGTTGTCTTTTCATCAGTGGTTCGTGATGGCATCGAGGTTGGCGGGGATCGATGCACCTCTAAAACAGGCTGTGTTCGTGGAAGTGATGGCCACTCTTCACGAGGTGGGAGTATTGACCTTGATTCTGTTTTCGGTGTATCCGTCTTCACAGAGCTTGACGATGGGGGGGGGGGGGCAGTTCTTCTTGCTTGAGATGACGGGTCTCTATCGGCAGATGTCACGTTGCGTGATGATCTTCTGTGGTGACGCCGACGTCGCCTGTCAGTAGCAGCGGCTTCCTTGTGCGTTGAATTGTCGTGCACCATGCGTTTCAGCACCGCGCGTTCATTTCTCACTGGTGGGAAATCTTTGGACCACGCTTTATGAGCGCCGTGGTGATTGGAGCATTTGAACGCAGTTGCGTGGCAGGTGTCTTCTGAATGAGGTTCGGCACACCGCGGGCACACGACATTGCTGGTACATACTCCTTTGACATGTCCCATCTTGATGCATCTGAAGCATTGTAGGGGCTTCGGTATGTATGGACGGACCTGATGGCGAACGTGGCCAACTTTGACGTGTGGGGGAAGACTGTCTCTTTCAAAAACAATCTTCAGGCATCGTGACTGACCAAGCGTTGTGATGTGCTTGATGAGGATGTCGTCTGTAGTTGGCTTTATCAAGATTGGGAAATCGTCGGCGGGAATGGAGATGTCCACGTCATATATGACGCCAACACTGCCCTTACAGTCAGTGGGGATCACTGATTTAACTGTGACTCTGTCTATTTCCGAGATGTTCTGTAGGATTTGCAGCGCACTACGGTGTAGAACATCAACTGCCAGAACATTCTTCTGTGAGTTGATCCTGACGTCTTTAATTTCATTTGGAGCGAGTCCTTCGAGGTATGCAGAGAGGACTTGCCTATTAAGCCGCCGTAGGTTGGCTGAAGGGTCCACAGCCATGAAGAGTATAGTGTGCGGCCAACGCTGCGCGGTAGCCTGCACGGTGGATATACTCGTCGTCGACGATGTTCGTAGCAGTCTTTTTTTTTTGCATTGCGGCTCATGACGACTGTCTAGTCGTCATCCGATGACTCGAAACCGTCGGAATAGAGCTCCGTTGCCTCGCTGTCTGTGCCACTTGAGGTGGTCCCACGTTTCCTAGCCGCTGCCAGACGTAGCGGTTGTCCACCTCGAAAATCCTGAGAGGCTTCTTCATCCATTCTCGCAAGGAGGGAGCGGCAGCTCCCAGAATTTGCGGTAAAACAAATAGAAAATTTCAGACAAGGGTACAAGCGTTCTATGAAATAGACACTTCGTCGTCCGGAGGGCTTCAAAAGCAACAATAATTTCATGAACCTGATTGAGTGATTGAGGCGCCCCACATCTAGCAGCTCATCAAGCTTTTTCTGCAATTTTATTGAATTATTGGGGATGCCCGGACATAGAAGGCTGCTAGGAACTCCAGAAGATATGTTTCCACTGGGGGTGACTCTGCCAAACTGTAAAAACTAAGGCAAGTCACAGAGATCAAAAATTGTGTCGGCGAAGGGTGATCATTCGAGCCAGACATTTGCTTCAGAATTCCAAAAAAGATTTCAAGTGCGTCTTGGCAGAGGCGAGACATCATCAAGCGTTTATAGCCCAATGTTTTCGTGATATAGTGGTGGAGGGAGTGATACGGATGGAGGGATGGAGTGACTGGTTAGAGTGATGCGGAGTCCTTCGGCAGTTGATTCACTCAGGATCCCACTCTCCTTAGGTAGAGCTTTTTCCCAACTTGCCAAAAGCCCGTTGACAACATGCTTGTAGCTACGGACGATGAATCTTTCGTCGAAATAAGCTTCGCGCACAACGCAGTTCTTTCCCAGTGGTTTGTCAGCGCGAGGAACCGTACGCTCCCAGGCCTTGCTCTGTTCACTGTCGGCGGGAGCGGAGAAGAGAAACGCTTTCTTCTCTTGTTTGCGGGCCGAAGCATATCCCGCATTGCATCCAGGTGCAAAGCAGTGTCTTTGCTGTTTACTCATCACTGTTGCATGGTCACATTGACACGTATTGATCCCGAACAACTCTAAACAGGCAAAGCGCAGACGTTGCGGCTTGCGAGCACATGAGCAAGCGACTAAAAGTGCCGTGCTAGCGGCTGGCAAGCGCTCTCTACGATCATGGTGGTGAATTGCGCGCCGCTCCGCGGCGAGATGAAATACCAGCACGCCTCCTTTCAAGGCGCGGCCGGGACGACGCTGACACCTCTCCTTCTAGCCACCATAGCAGTGGCTTCCGGGACAGCAACAGCGTCTTCCTGTGGCTTCTACAGCGCACACTCGATGCGCCATCCAGCTCCCGTTAGTAGATTTGATTGATTGATTTGTGGGGTTTAACGTCCCAAAACCACCATTTGATTATGAGAGACGCCGTAGTGGAGGGCTCCGGAAATTTTGACCACCTGGGGTTCTTTAACGTGCACCCAAATCTGAGTACACAGGCCTACAACATTTCCGCCACCATCCTCCCATTAGTAGAGATCAGTGCGTGGGCATTATGTCATCAGCGCCACTTACCTCCACCTGTCGGTGATAAGCCGCGAACCGTCGGGTGCGTGTGCGGCGCGCGCCTCGAGAATCTCGCGGCGCCGACGTGAACAGCGCCGCTGCTTACCGCGCGATCGCGCCGATGGGCGGGACGCGATCGCGGCATGCTTCCAGCTAGTGTGCGCGTACCTTTCCCGGCTGTCGTCGGCGTTGCTAGGGTTAGCGAAGCTGATCGCGTTTGCGATTAGCTTCGCATTTTGTTGCGATAGCAACGAGATGCGAGTCAGGAACACCGATCGCGTTCGAAAATACGGACGGCGCGCGGGTAACACCGACGAGACGCGAGCCAAGGAAGCTGAGCGCAAGCATTTTCAACGCGTGCCGCCTCCCAAGTCTTTGAGTGTCAAACGGACATTTACTCGAGGAAACACTGCACCGACATTCACTTCAAAGCGTTCCTCCAGCAGCCGCACCGGCGGCCGTTTAAGCCAGGTCTACGGCGTACGCACCACCGCTACTTCGCATCTCATCGGGGCTTCCTTCGGGGAGATGGTCCATATTTTTTTTAAGGGATACTGAACAAAAATTTTGCCGCCAGGATTTTTAGCCGAATTGAGAGGTTGGGTGCTGAAATTGATAGCCAGAACTTCCATTTCTCGCAGAAGCTAGAAAAAACGAGGAATTTAGAGTGTTTGTCCCAAACTGTGTCTCACTCCACGTCTATCGACTCACTCAGCTTTCGCAATGTTTACAAGAGCCACAACTAGAGACGGCACAAGGAGGGAACGACTGGAATAAACGACTGTAGTTAAACTCCTGAATGGTAGGGCACGCCTCAGCGGAATTGTGGAAAAGAAAGAGCGATGTGAGCGGTGCAGCCTGAATGCGCCCCTCCTGATTGTGACATCACCACTCGTGCTGACGTGCAGTCACCGAACGATGACAACCAACCAAATATGCAGTAAAAACTGTTCAAAAGTACGTGAAATAAACTCTATGTGTCGGAACACTTGCGTCACCCGAATAGGATATTTATGCGTTGATTACCTTTTCCATATTTCATTCAGTATTTTCCTAAGAGCGTGCATTGAAAGCACATTCACAGAGGTCATCTGTGAGAGGATAGTCCCATGAAAATAAATCACAATGACGAGTGACAGTCGGCATTCTGCTGTCACACAGGTCCCGTTATTATGGTAGGCGATCGCCGGGCTAATTCCAAGGGCCGAAGTATCGGCCCCCTGAACCGCACCACGAAAGCGTGGACAATTTAGAATTGGTCCTTTCTGGCGCGCCAGCGGACGCCGGCTGTGGCCCAAAGAATAAGTCAGAGCCGAGAGTTGATAAACAACACAAAAAGTATATTCTCAAAAATGGCAGATCGAAAACAATACACAAGAATGCACCTCCGCAATAGTTGCATACAATATGTCACCAATCAAACAACGTACTACACAGTACACTCAGCCACACGTGAAACAACAGACAAAGACAACAATACGCACTACAATGCAGTCGCAAGCATTGAACAACCAAGACACTTAAAGACTAAAGAGATAGAAAACCTATCCAGTCCAAAGTTCTTGGAACAAAAGTCTGGATGATACTCTTCCGAGAATCACTCACTCAGAGTCCAGCGTTGTTGTCGTTCCGCGCCCTCGAAGTTTCTCTTCCAGGAAACCTCGCCGAAGTTTCTCTTCCAGGAAACCTCACGTCTTCAATAGGCCACTCTCCAAGCTTCAAACTTCTTCGCCCGAAACACGTCGGCTTCACACACGCAGCTGTTGCCACGTGACTTCGCTCGATAGCGGTAGACACACGCTCTTGCCTGTAGCTCGAGCCTTCACCCCTCAGGTGGAAATCCTCTTCTTCTCCTGCTTTGTCCCTACGGACAAAACCTTCGCCGACTACACGGCGGTATACCCTACGCGCTCTGGCGCTAACTTCCGTCTTCTCCTGCTCTCTCGTCTCGACCGCTCGATTAAATACCTTCCGCGCGAGATTCCAGAAGGTTCTCGTCATTTCGTCGGCGCGATACGCAGTGAAGACTGCGGAGAGGGTGAGACGGTTGGGATGCCCTCCGCGGCGGATGACTCAACTCGGTATGACCACGCCCTTTCCTTCCAGAAAAATCGAGTGCTTGCTCGGCCGCCGTTGTGGGGTGAGGAGGTTCGTCGGCGAAGCCACGCTTCCGCGGGGAGAGGGAGTGCCCGGGGAGCCTTGGATGTTTGTTTCCTTTTTTTTTCTTTTGACCTCGCGGCGTTTCTCCCGCCCGTTATCGCAAGAATTTGGCGGCGCGCCCGTTTTTAGTGCTCGTTCTGTGACATCTGCTTAGCGTAACAGAAAAAAAAACAAGATGGGTATTGAAATATTTTGCTTTGAACTTTTATTGCCAATGCAGTTGCACGCATCTATTACCACTTCTATGAATAAAATTTCCTCAATGATACGAGTCACGAAACTGGGCTCCAGGTATCGAAATCCAAACTCGCCATAGGTTGAAACCAGAGCATCTGCTTACACGTCGCATCGTCTCTTGACCAAGAGGTAAAATAATAAACGTTCGCAAAAAACGCCAGCACTATGTGTGGCTTTCCCTATAGCAAGCGAGAAACGCATGCACGGACTGCACTCTGGCCATATAGTGTTATAGGTAGCTCCTACGAGATGGTGTGACGACCTGTGAACCCACCAGCAGAATCGTCGATGGACATGGTCACCTTTCGGAACGCAGTGTGGCAAATGGTAGAATTGACGAACTCTTGTATGAACCTTCGCAACAATTTTTTTCAAAAACACATTCTAAAGCAACGCTCCGATTTGTAAGTTACAATAAACAAGTGAGACATTTTCAGTTTGAAAAAAAAAAGCTGTCGTACATTTTCATCGCCGAAGTCGGTTAGCTCACTCGTCTAAATCTTGTAGGACGTAATTGGTGGTTTCTTCGTCCATGAGAAGTTGTACGATAAGGTGCCCGTTCGACACGCATACAAAGCATTTCTCTTCTCTATGTGAACACTGAAAGCATGTACACGACACGCAATTTTCTAAAAAATATGATACTAAGAACCGGCTCACATTCCGATGCAACTTGCGATACTGAGAGAAGGACGAAATCAGGGTGTTCCGAGGATAACACTTCTTGCTTTTATTTCAACGTTTCAGATTCCTGGAGATGTACTCAGGTCCATTGATTAATTAGTTTTGCTACTTCACCAATCGTTCTGTTCGACGACTTGAACGAAGTGCCTTAGCGGCTCGAACGCAAGACCACTAACTACCCGATAGAGCTGAATAAATGAAAAATGACCGTTGAGTACTTATTCTCTTTGTCGAGTTACCTTTTACTAATAGCCTTTTAGGGGCGAAGCCAAAAGTGCATGGGTTTCAATGGCTGTTATTTTTTTACACCTGTATGTATGCACATACAGATGTATCGTTTAAGTACTTAAGGGGTGGCGGATGGGCGAAAAGCAACAGCGTGGGGTGTTACATCTTACAAGAAATTTATGGTGATCACTTGTTATAGAAGTAAAAGTGCTTCCAAAGTATGCAAAAAATAAGTATGAAAATTAGCACAGGGGCGGAGTGCTAGACAAAAGCAGTAGAGCCTTACTTACAGGGATTCACAGTAGTCCCTGTATCATCACTAAAGTTAAGTGCACTGCTATAATTACGTGCAAGTAAAAATAGTATATCCTTCGTCTAGTGTCACCACCAAAGGTGTGTGAGATTTCATTTTTTTCGTAAGCATTAATTAGTTAATTACCAAAAATACTGAAGGCACCACCAAGACATGTTGTTGGGCTAGTCGGTCAGTCGGAAAAAAGAAAACAGGATCTAGCATTTCGACGTCAAATTACAGTTTACCGACGACAACGTTCGTTGGGCATATAACCTAATGCTCAAGAATATCCTACTAATGTACAGGAACACACGCTCTTAGCTAGCGAGCCGTGGTATCATTGATTCGACCTGCTTTTTCATCTTACAAAAATCTTGTGCCCAATGCCCATAGACCATCATGTAGATTCACTCAGCAGGTCGAGTGTCTGCTTTCTTCTTGCTATCCGCAGCAGTTGATTCGAAGCACATTCGAAAGTCTCCTTCAAACGCCGAAATACTCACATTATCAGAAAAAAATATTTGGACTAAATGCCACACTTTATCATGCCTTATTTCTATATATTCTGTTCTCAACGTTAAGGTTGCACAATGGTACGGAATCGCGAACTTGAAAAAAAGTGTGCCCACACTGCTCTCGAGTAAAACAAAAGAGGTGGTGCAAGAAGAACCGTCAGATAAAATTCCCTTTTTGCGATTTGGGTGTCATTGACAGGACTCCCCTTTCGGGCGGTCGGTCTTACAAAGGCCAAACCAGCCGATGTCTCAATGAATGCCCACAGGAGCACAATCGATATTTGCGCACCGACTCGGGCAGCAATTCTACCCTGCATTGCAAGAATGCGATAGCAAGAGCTATTTGCCTCATCTGGAACAAATTATTTTTATGGAAGGCTAAACTCGACAACTGAAAGGGAAGTCATTGAGGTGATTTTCATCTGAAAAATTTAGAGGCAACTGTGTCAGCGGATTGCCCCCCCCTCCCCATTCTTTATTCCTTTTCTTCTTGTCTATGCGGGTAGCGAAAAAGTTCGAAGAAGGGCTTGAATTGGCATAAGTTTCGCGTACTTAGATCAGGTTGCCCAGTGGCCAAAAGTAACCTGAGGCCAAAAGAACGGCTCGTCTCATAATGAACTCTGTCACGTAAAACCACCAGCTCTCTTTGTTGCTTATTACCACGTTACCTTACGAAACGACTCAGTGAAACTTGATATTTACACTGTTCTGCTCCTGACACCTAAATGAGAGCGTGGTGCAGGCCTTCAACTGCTCTGACTTGCCCCAAAAAAGTAATGTCACCCAAACGTCACCTTGAATATCGTACTCACGCAGGAACAAAGCATGAAATTTCATTTTTTTTTCTTGGCTTTCGGGCATACTGCATTAACAGCACTTGCTTTCACACGGCAAATAATAATTGCAGGGGTTTTAGGGGTCAAAACCACGATATGGTTATAAGGCACGCCGTAGTGCTATATTACAGATTAATTTTAATTACGCAGGGTCATTTAACGTGCACCAGTATATAAGCATACATCGGTGTTGTTGCATTTCACCCCCATCGAAATGCGGCCGCAGTGACGGTGAATCAAGCCCTCATATCGGACCCCATGGCAACGCGGCACTTAACCTGCTACGCGGTAATTATACCTGATTATTAGGCGTCCTTCGGTACTAGACTTACCGAGAAAGAACATCAAAAAACCGTTTAACCGTTATTACTGTGCCCATAGATACATCCTGGCTTATCGTCTCTAGTTATTTCCCAAACAGAGAGCAATGCGTCCGCTATTTCTGCAAGGGTTCAGTGCCTCTCCATAGCGTTGCCGACAATCTCGGAGTCTGTCCTCTGGTTACTGCAATACGCTAGGCGTACGAGGGATGGCGCCACCATTTCTCGAATGGTATTCGTATGGCGTTTTGTATAGAACCATTCGAGTCCATCTACATAAAGTTTACGACTGCTTCGCACCAGTGCCGCCAAGCCAAGCAATAGTGAGGCTGGGCGGCATTGCGTCTTGTTTCTCGTGATATTTTCGTCTTTAGCTTTTTGTTGCTTTTGACTCTGTTTATTGGATTCTTTTATTTTTGCCTCATTCTGTTCCTTTCTACTTATTCCTTCCTCAATTTATCAATTTATACATCTTTATCGCCAGTTTTTCAAGAGACAAGAAGAGAGTAGAGAGAATCAGGGAACCCACGGATGTTGAGGACATCATGGTCGAAATCGAGAAGAAGAAATGGTCTTGCGCAGAAAACGTATAAAGCGTAGGCAAAACAACTGCTAGCCATTAGGGATAAAAGACTGGATTCCAAGAGAAGGCATGTGGGTGAAGGTGAGACAGAAAGTTAGGTGGCCAGGTGAGATTACGAAGTTTTGGGTATAAAATGGCCGCAGCAAGCAATAAACCTAGTTGATTGGCAGAACATGGGAGGGGTCTTTGTCCTGCAGTGAGCATAGTCAGGCCTTAATTCTATCCATTTCTTGTTTCCTTTTTCTTTCTATCCTTTTCTTTCTATCCTTTTCTTTCTATGTCTTCACGCCATTGCGTATTTTAATATTTTGATGTCTTCATGCCCTTTATTTCTCTCACGCTATAATGTAGATTCTACATTATATCGCAGTAGCGTTAAAGTGCTCGTTTCGTAGAAATTACGATGTTGGCGTGGGCGTTGTTGGTTGTAAGCAAAAAAATTATCATGTGCGTCACCCAAAAATTTAGAAACATGCTGATAAAACAAATAATAGAGATTTCCGGTTCCGAGTCAGGATCGAACTCAAGCCGTTTACGTGGCAAGATTGATTAACGTGTGAGGTTCAACGTCCCAAAACCACCATATGATTATGAGAGACACCGTAGTGGAGGGCTCCGAAGTTTCCGAGCACCTGGGGTTCTTTAACGTGCACCCAAATCTGAGCACACGGGCCTACAGCATTTTCGCCTCCATCGAGTATGCGTAGCAAGGATGTGTTCTAGTACACAACCACGCGTATGCTTGGAAACACTGTGAAAGTAACTTCTTCCGATTGGAAATCCAATGAAAATAACGTTAATTACAAATACACGCACCTTGTACACTCAGGCTTCCCAATAAAGCAAGTAATATCGCAGTAATGTTGCGTGGTACAAGCGTACATTGCCTTCGGTCGTACCCTTGTACAGTCCCGTCTGTGGTATTTCCTCCTTGTACAGATACCAACATCGCATCGTAGCCATCGCTCATTACGTATGTTAAAGAAGAGTGTAATTCAGTGCACTTTCTCGCAACGGTGAATGAGTGATACTTCCGTTTGGTTTGTTTGAAGAACTTCCCCTAACTGATCATACAAGAAAGACGTGAAATAATTGCCTACTGACATATTTGTTTTACTTGTAGTTTTTAATAGATGACTTTTGAATCATCTTTGCAACTTTAAAGTTATTGCAACGCTGTATATGGGTAACTGCCGGCACAGTATGCCACTTCAGTGCTTCTGAAGAAGTTAGCGCTCAATTTATATATAGTGCCTCAGATATATGAAAACATAGATAAAAATGCGTTTACTTCTATCTGTGCAAACGTCGCAATCTTTTATTACCTATCACACATTGAAATCTGTGGTATTAACGTTGGTACATATTTACTTTTGAAATAAACTATAAGTGTGAACCTTGTAGCGCCCTCGTTTGGACTGCGCGCAAAACGGGTAGCGTGCGATCCCAATAGGAATAAGATATAGATGGCGCTTGTCGGTGGTACGTGAAGCCAAGGCTCGCTTTCCCTTTTGGCGTTGATAGTCGTTGAGGTGTGTCTTTCCTTCGCTCCTGTGGCGTTAGCCTACGATTTATTACACTAAAGCATTATTGTTGTATAGGCCATTACTTACGCAGTGATTAGAAGTCACCTGAGAAGGAAGTACGCTAGAGACAATGCTTCCACAAGGGCAGTCACGTAGTCGGGGGGTAGCGCACTCAGTCCGTGCCCCCCTCCCCCACCCAAAAAAAATTTGCCATGACATACAACGCACAAAATAGCTGTCAACCACATACATCTGCTTTCCCAGCCCCGCACTTCAGATCAAGAAGGGCTCGGAAAAGCAAGAAATCATTAAAAAAGAAATGAAGAAAAGGCGCTGGCCGCCTCACAATTTGATAGTAGCGCATGACTTCATTTGAAAGAAGCGCTCAAAGCGGAGCGCTAGGCAGCCTACATGACCACTTTTGCTCATGTCGGCTCCCTACGGAGCGCTGGCTACTTATACGCCATCTATCGACGAGCGATCAGAATGACCACTTCGTAATAATGATGATCCGGATTTTACGTCCCAAAACGACAGTATGATTGTGATGGACATCCTAGTGGGGGCCACCGGAACTTTCGACCATCTCTTGTTATTTAACGTGGCTCTAAATTCAAATACATCAACCTCTAACATTTCGCCCACGTTGAAATTCGCCGGCCCGGCCGGGTTTCCATCCCACGTCCTCCTTAGCAGGGAGTTTTAGAATACCGTTTGCAAGCGCTGCGGGCGTAGCGGGTGCCATATAAGTTTTAGAATAGCGTTGGCCCTGCTGCAAGCCGCAACGCACGATCCCAGCGACACCGTAGCCTCGAAACCAGCGCTTGCGGGCCACATGCATGCGGGCCTCGATCGCCGCAGGCAATTTCGGATTTTCTGCATGCGGTCCGCGAACGCGAACGCCAACTCGCGTTATAGCGCATGCGCAGTGGCAGCGACCACACCACAAGTGCTCGCGGTGCGCTATTCTAAAGCTTCTTAATCAAATTCGATCCCCGTAATCACTACAACACCATGGCGGGTAAAGGCGCAACCGCAGCATCTGTACCACTGGGTGACCAATTTCACTAGATGACAGCATCGAACAGACCATCACGCGAATGATTACTCGTAATTTTTCTTATAATTACGCGCTCCGCAGTGGAGACGTCTGCGTCTACAACAGATCGTAGGCTCAAATAAAACATACACAAACCTGAGGTCCGTCGTTGTCGCTCTCCTGAGCACTGGGTTTTCCTGCAGGCGGAAGTAACAGATCTGTTAGGTCATGAGTTCGGTATAGCTCAACGACACACCCGCCATTGCTTGCCCTGTTTTTCAGTCTGTGGCTTTGTCGGGCTGGACCAATTTTGCCAATTCTAGAATTGTTGCATCTATGCCGCGCGTCGCAGTGACACTCGCGAACTAAGCAGAAGGCATATAAGTTTCAATAGGACCAAGATAGATAAAATTGCTCAAAGATTAAAAGTGTTGAGTTCATTCCGGTGCGCAGCCGTCGCTGGATCGTTTTCGCTTCCGTCGGCCCTCTCCCGCAACTTGATAAAGTCCCGCAGTACTGCTGGTTTTGACTGATCTGCGCCACGCACGCGCCGTAGACCGTCTGGTAAAAATATTAGAAAAAATCTCCCAAGTTTGTACAGCAAAAACTCTTTCGTTGAAACTCGAAAGACATTGAAAGTTGGTCAAATTGAGCAGATTTCGAGTAAGCTGGCAGGTGATTTCGTAAATTAGTTTCATGGAGCTCTATAACAGGGAACACAAATGGTTGACCAATCAGTGATTCGCCAACAAACAAGCATTCAGATTTGCATTGATGCAAGCAGCGAGTCATAATGGCGGCATGCATGAGGCTATTGATGCTCCGGAATACCTTTGTACGCAATCAAAATTTATAGTAATGAGTAATTTGCATTTCCTTGCGTATCTTCTGTCGCGACTCCATTAGTATTGTTTGTGCTCGAAAACCCCAGCACACTGTCCGAACACTCACCTATTGGGAAATGGAAATGCCGCAATTCCGTCATTTTGCATCTGCAGTAAATTTTGCTTGGTTTGGTTTTGCGGCGAATTGTGAAAACTGTGCGGGGACTCCTGCAAAAAGCTATGAAGACCACGAGCTTCCAGTTCGAATTAACCACTGTCGATACTGACGTGTTCGAACAGTCAAAAGTTTTCCTTATTTTAGAAATAAACGAGGATGTGCCGGAATTAGGACCACTTGGAATTAACTGCGAGTTCAATTTTAGCACGTTAGAATCATTCTGCTTTCACTGCAGGTGTTTGCGTACAAGATAATCGCTGGAATTATTAACCAGAGCCACCAGAGGACAAAACGGCATGCCTTAAAAGCCCATTCAGCCTCGGTGTAGCGCATAACACACGTGAGCTGTGAAGTGTACGGAGCGGGGTTGTTACTGCACGGAAGCGTTAGCGCACGGAACAAGTCAGCTTGTCCTGTTTGCCTTCTCCACGGTGTCAGAACACTTTTTCTAGAACGAAGGCCTTGCCAGACGAGTGGCCTGGCAGCCAAGCGGCCGACACCAAAACGTTTCCCGGAGCTAGGTGCTATGCCAATACATGCGTTATGCTCCGATGAAACAACGTGAAGTAAAAGCGCACAAACTGGCATCGCACTTTCTATTTAATACACTCTGATAAAATATGGAATTTTACTATTCTGCTGCTGGAGTTTCGCTTCACTCTTCTCACCAAACAACGCAACTCACATAAGTTGCCGCACGCCATTAGGTGGCGGCGCACAAAACAAAGGAGAAATATTCACGAAGAGAAAGAGGGAGAGAAGGGAAGAGGAAAAACAGGTATAGGTTAACCAAGCTGTAGCTCGTTTCGCTACTCTACAGGTGGGGAGGGTCAACGAGGGCATTCTTTTCCTCTCAAGTGCTAGTTGCAGTTGCACAGCCGGTCACATTTGCTAACGATAGGGTGTGACAGGTTGTGAAAGCTGTTACGAGATCAATTTTCGGGTCACGCGCAGTTGCATGTTGTCCACCGCCGCCACTGGTGTCCGTAACCACATCGCAGGAAATCAGAATAAAAACTTTGCACCAATGACACAGCGGGGCTTAAACCCTGGTTCACTGGGTACCAGCCCAATATTCTACCACTGAGTCATGCCGGTACTTATAACTTGTCAAACTTGCCTTAGACAAACATGACCTAGCACCAATGGCACAGTGGGGCTCGAACCGGGTCCGCTGGGTGCCAGCCCAGTATTCTACCACTGAGCTACACTGGTACTTGTGATTGTTGTCAAACTTGCCTTAGGGGCCGGCTTGATGTCTGGAAAGCAATCGCGTTAATACGACTTATGAAGCGTTTTACAACAACGAAAGAACACGCAGTCGTCGCACAATGTGAATAGCGTAATGAGTGGGCAAATCCAATGCTTTAACCCATTACTAAATCTTGTTCTTGTTACCCTATTAACTGAGGCGCATAACCACTTCAGCCTTAAATTCCTCATCGTCGTCAGCCACTGCATCAACAATTGGCACAAAATTCCTTGCAAGTGTTTAGCGGATACCACGCTCCTCAGGAGAATGAAGAAAAATAGCATAGCGAATGCTGGCCTACTACCCAAGAGCTTAATATTAATGCCCTAGAGGGGACCAAGCAAGTGTGCTTGCTGTAGTTACCCATACAGTGTTTTAAAAAAGGTTCTGAAAGGCTGCTCTTATAGCTTTCGCTGTGACTGTGCTGCGCCTTCCGCGCAAGCCTGGCGTTTTTTATGACCAGCGAATCATAAAATAATCAAACCTACTTACCAACCCACATTAGTTTTGGTTTACTCCAAGTTAAAAGGTGATCACGAGAGCACCAAGAAAGATAGATAGATAGATAGATAGATAGATAGATAGATAGATAGATAGATAGATAGATAGATAGATATAGATAGATAGATAGATAGATAGATAGATAGATAGATAGATAGATAGATAGATAGATAGATAGATAGATAGATAGATAGATAGATAGATGTTCAATGTGTCTGCAGTCGACAAAAACATGTTTCTACACTAAAAAGTAGATTTTTAGTCTACTAGGAAGTACACTAAAAAGTAGATAATTTCTGTGAGAACATATGTCGTCACCAGAAACATTATTCTTTTAGGGGCGAAACATTATTCCTTACGCCGTGGGCTGTGCGTCCCGTGTATAAGGTATGTAGTAGTAGCCACCTCTTGTTTAGTTCTTAGAATGTCCACTGGATGGCGGAACTTGTATATGATGAATATTTGATGCAAATATGCGAGACGGCGGTACTTCGCGTGTTCACTAGATGGACGGACGCATGGGCAGTCGCACGGATTTACGGACGCTTCGCCCCACTCATCATCATTCACTCCGTGGATATGCTGTGACTCTTTTTCTGTTGTAGGAGTATCAGCTCTTTCATGAATAAAGCATTTAAAAAATAGTCGTGAATTGACTTTGTTGCTTGAATCACGTCTGATTACCACATATTATATAGCAATTTTACTCAGGTTTATGACGTGAGGTTGCAAGTGTTTAGTTGAAGTGAACGTTAGTGTAAATAATAAAAGCCTGAGGACATTATAGGCATTGCTGTACAGCACTGCAATAATAATCAAGATTATTTACTTCGTCGTTACTTTGGCCGATCTGTCGTGGTGATGAATCATTGAGTATGTCCTGCTACGGTACCAGGAGGACATCAGCAACCGTGAGTCTTTACTCCAATTCTTGAGTAGAAAGATTTCCACAAAATGTCATAATTTTGACACACGTTCATTTTTTTCCTACGGTCTTCACCAGAGCTCTTGGGCAGTACACATATATGCATTTTAATAACGCAATGAGGCGCGCTCTTCCTACGTCTGCTCCTCTGTACCAATACGATAATTTTTTTTCTATAAGAAACTCTTGCGTAATATAAGAATGATAACTGTTAGTGTTTAACGTCTTTGAACCACGATGTGATTAAGTGGGAAGTGAAGGGCTGCGGGACTGTCGATCACCTGGGATTGTTCAACTGGTACCTAAATGTAAGTTTATGGGCATCAACCATTTTCCCTTCTACCAAAAATGCGGCCGTGGCCGGGATCCAATCCCGCGACCTGCGGGTCAGCAGTCGAACACTGTAACCACTAGACTCCCGCGGCTGGTCACTTGGGTAAGAAATATTTGCGACTATAGACCACGATATTCTTACATTCTCAGCGCTGTGCTGACCGATCTTGTTTGTTCACCAGCAGACATCGTGGGCTTGAACGCCGGGGCCGTCAATATGAGAATAAAACGCCGAGTCACCTGTTATTGGAATACACCTCTTTCAGGAGCCGTCGTTGCCAGTTTTCGGTGCACGTGCAGTCATCCAAGGTACAAGTTGGGATCAAACAAAAACAACAAACCAGTGCCGCAGCTTCACTTGACAGTAGGATGATCTGTCAGAGTTCGTAGCGTATACGAAACGAGAATAAAAAAAAAGGAAGTACGGCGTTCGTGGTATTGTTGACTTCACTTGCTTTCCGGCAAACTATGTTATAGGGAACTATATTCGAGACCATAAGCTAATTCGGTGTATCCGATAGCAACTAGTGACAGCAGCTAAAAAAAATGTGGTTTAAGAAATCAGCAGTACTTCGCACGAAAATCCTAAATACCAAAATGCACTATTTTCGGCATACCACCCAAATGAGCTAATCTTAACCACCTCCATCTGGCGTTTCAATCTAAACTGGAATATGAATATGAACAGGAATATGAGATGGCCTATGACAACGAGGTCTATGAGACATGACAAAATCTGAAACATTTTAAACCCTAACTTCAACTAAATTTTTAATGTTGCAATCATGAAAGAAGTGCGATAGTGAATTGTCTGCCATGATTGATTTAGATGTAGATTTAACGTCCCAAAACATCCATATGAATTAAGAGACACCGTAGTGGAAGGCTGCGGAAATTTCGACCACCTGGAGTTCTTTAGCGTGCACCCAAATCTAAGCACACGGGCCTACAGTATTTCCACCTCCATCGGAAATGCAGCCACTGCAGCCGGGATTTAAACCAACGACCTGCGGGTCAGCAGCAGAGTACCTTAGCCACTAGACCACCACGGCGGGGTTTAATTGTCTTCCAGTATTTCTTGCTTCATGCCTAAATTGCGCGCTAACCATATATTTATTCATTTCAGATGATGTCACTGCAGCTCCATCGTTTTCGATTTCGTTATAGGCAGAGGAAATTTCCCTGAATTAAATGTTTCCAACCATAGTTTGTATTTAGTTTACTAGGAGCAATAATTGGCTGTACAACTGTTCGTTACAGAGAGATTTGGCTGTAGTTACTAATACGAATACCAAAGCTGATCGAAAAATGTTCCCGTTGTGCATAAACTCGAGGACGAAGCACACTTACCTTTTATGCCACGTAGACAAAATTAGTAAAAATATTGATGTGAAAACAATTGAATAACGAAACGCTCATTTCCTCATTTCTCAAGTACGTAGACACTTTACGCTGTAGCACAACTGAAAAGTGGTGGTGTGTAAATTGAAGCGAGCTGTAGACTGCAGAAGTGAACACAAACACAAGGCACGGTATAGGCAAACTTTACTATCACATAGAAATACATTATGTAAGGCGCATGGGGTTTGTACTAAGCACTCATGTCGTGTGCCGCTGCCTTAGTAGTTGTAAGCAGCTTTATCGTAAGTCTGTAACGAAGTCGAATGTTCGGCGTCTATACCACCGCTGGGTATGTTAAATGTGCCCCAATTGCAATTTCACGCTTGATGCAGTAAGTACTGCGGGGAGAAAATCTGCAAACAGGAGAACAAGAAACAAGAAGGAGGCTAACTTTGAAGTGGGTTTACTCTTGAAAAGGCCCGAAGTTTTTATACGTTTGTAGCCCAAGAACAAGATGCACTCCTTTCGTAGAAATTCGAGATCACTCGCTAAACCTAAAACGTCTTATGGTATAGCGAAAATATGAAAAAAAGGGGGGTTTCGCTTAGAGAACAAAAAACGAATTACATTCGTACGTAGTACGACCGCTCTTTGATGTGTAATGAGCAATGCTTAAATGAATCATGAAAGTTCTGAAAAACACAGATGGAATAATAAACTCTGAGAAGTCTTCCGCGACGCTACAAGTTGTGTGTATTTGCTTTATCGAACGGAGATGTGACCCATTGTATTTAGTTCCATGTTAAAACGTGCTGGAACGCACGCCTCAGGCATGCTGTAGATTCAAAGAACTGTTGCAGTAAGAATGTTTACTTGGTTCGAAGAAAAAACACACCATACTACATTTCAGATGAACGTATAGAGGTCCAGGTGCAGCGCGTCACAAGTGAAAAAAACAACAAAAAACTGAACAATATACTTATAAAGAGAAACGATGAGTTCGCTTCATATGCAGAACAAGCGGTGGATATTTTTGTGAACCCTTTCTCAGTTTGGCCTTCCGTAGAGCGTGGGGCAGGTGTTGAGAACGAGATGCACCAACGTTCCGATGTTATCTAGAGTCCTTAAATCGTATCTGTACACGTGACTCTACCATAAAAGGAAACCTGACAGCGGCCGAATAGTGTAATGTGTTTTTTTTTGGAACGATGCCAATACGTAACTGCCCAACAGGCCACAATGATAATAGCCTTTGAGGCACCTAATTAGTTGAATATTGTCGCCATGCCCTCATTAATTTTGATACTTTTTTTCATTTGTAGTTGACACACCGACACTCTCTCTCTCTCTCTCTCTCTCTCTCTCTCTATATATATATATATATATATATATATTATGTATGTATATCAATATATATATATATATATATATATATATATATATATATATATATATATATATATATATATATATATGGCAGAATGGGAGCGTTGTCAACAAGGATAAATATATTTATTTCCCAACAGTTTCGGGTGTATAACTCATCCCCTGATGAAGGGAGGACCCCTCCCGAAACTGTTGGGAAATAAATATATTTATCCTTGTTGACAACGCTCCCGTTGTGCCATATCCCATACCTTCACGAAGACTAACTGGCCCATTGAATTATTACTCCCACAATATATATATATATATATATGTGTTCGGGAATTTTGTTGGAAGGCTCGGCAGCGGCCAAATATAATACTCGATATTCTATAAATCAAAGTTTTAACTTTTAACTACAGTTGAAAGTATCTTTTATAGAATAGCGAGTATTATATTTTCACGACGTATAGTCAATGCGAACTGATAGTGCCCCACGTTGTTGTCGCAGTATTTTTTTTTGTTTCTGCGGCACTGTCATATGGGTTTGCACAATAAGACGTTTACGTACGTACGATGTATGTGTGGAAGTAAGCGCATTTCAAAACGTCTTCGAGCTCCTACTCTATTGTTGTTAATGTTTTTCAAAACAATAACGCTGAGTGAGGGCTCCGAGTTTTCGTGCTCTTCTTGTATTCCACCCGGTAGGAAGTGGCATCTGTAGGGTATTAGCAGCAGAAATAGGCAGCATTAACAATATGGGGGGGGGGGGGGGGTGCGCCTCAAAATCACGATGAGAATATCAGGGATAAGTAGTGGAAGACTCCTGAAATTTTGACCATCTGGTGTTCATTAACGTGCAATAACATCACACAGTTCACGGGCCTCTATCGTATCGCCTCCATCGAAATAAAGAAAAATAGGTGACATTGTTGTCTTGACACCGTAGACAGTGATGCAAAACGCGGGTGCTCATCGATCACAATCTGAGAACGAATAAACTACGGCAAGGAAACTATTCGCGCTCATTCGAATCTGTACAAGATGTTCAAGATTGTTAACCGAGCATGTTGGGCTTGTTGCATTTCAAGGCAAGAGTCCCGCAGAGAGTGAATGGTAGCACTGTACGTCGCGATACCAAAAATAAGCTCGGCCGCACAACACGTGTAGGAACAGCGTGATTCACACTGTGATTACTGTCCGGAGACAGCTATCGCACGACCATGCGTTCCACGGAGATCGCAACTATTTCGTGTAAAGGCGACCAAAACGCACAGCTTCTGGACAGTAAGCACGCAGAAGCACATTTCGTCCGTTGAAAGTCACTTCCCACCTTATTCTTCGCGTTCGCCGCACTTTACAGGCACACGGGCGTTCGAATATTCTTCAACCGTCCTCGTGACAGCTAACAGTGCCTTGAACTCATTCGGTACAGCACACAGTAAACTGAGCACACTCCTGCATTTTCCGAGGTACCATTCGATGACCGGAGGACTCCTCACGTGGAGGCACTCGCAAAGTTTCTTTTACGTTTGAACCACGGTCATTGCAGCTTTTGTAGAGAAGTGGAAAGGAGTCCGGAAAACCCTAGGAAACACTCGCTATCGGACAGTTCTACAGCCTTGCCATGTTCTCAGTGTTCGTGCTTATCAGTTCGTGTCCACGCAGCTTTGAAAGAAGGTGCCCCGTGGTGTAGACTAGCGGTGCACAGCTGTACGTGGCTGGTCGGACAACTTGGCGCACTATATAAACCATTATTACAGTTTGCCGATGGCACTCGTAGTCGGCTTCTTTTCATGGCGCGTCGAATGGAACGACCTGCGAAGAAAATAAAGCAGTGATGTAATACGCACAGGCGCCTGCGAATGTAACAAAAAGATGGTATTAAGGCGTGAGACGAACGGGTGCACCTTTTTTCTGATGTTAACGATATTACTACTGATCTTACTCAAAAAATTACTGAAAAAAATGAATAGAACTGTTGGCTTTTGTCACAAGAGCTAAGAAAAATGAAGAAATAACTTCTTAACGCTTTGAAAAAGTGTAAGGCTGTTCAATTTAACAATAATGTTTGAAAAAAAGATGTCTTATAGATGGTATACACATCTTCATTCAAGCTCGTCCCCCCCCCTTTTTTTTTGTTTTCACGTCCCAAATTTATGTTTTTATAAAACGCATGTATTCATCCGCATATCAGCTACTGCATAACTACATGGGGTAATAATTAAAATAGTCACCTTGTACCGCTACAGACTGCTGAGAACAAAGCGGTCAGCATAGTAACAATTACCTAACGTTATGGCGATTCCAAACAAATATTCCATGCCTCAATTGTACTTGCAGTGTACAATACAGTTAAATACAGTCTACAGCCATCTGGTTTTTCAAACATATCAATAATGGATGTGTTATTTCCATCCCCACATTTTATTTACCTCTAACCTACAACAACGCTAGATTTGCTACAAACAATAAACTCATCTTGTCGGAAATATGAACAAACTATGGTGAAAAACACTCGTTTTAGCGCATTTTACGCATGAAACTTACTGCCATCACTCTTGAAATGAATGACTCCAAGACCATTAGTCAAAGAAATAAAATTTTTTATCAATCACTACAAGTCGACTTAAAAACGTTCCTTTACACAGGCGTTAAATTGTACTTCTGCATTTTTGATATATCGTGCCAAATAGTTAATTTCTCTATCTTTAATTGTATCTCATGTTTTCTTGATTTTCATATTATGTTTTAGGAATGTACATGATTTCTGATCTTACCGTGTGTATTCTGATAATTCTTCATTTTAACGGATGCTACAAGTTCAATTTTTTTTTCATTGTTACCATCTACAAGAGGTGCCAATTCAGTTTCCGACTGTGGGACCTCCTTTGGTATACTGAGATGCAATAACTTGTTTTAAGGCAAATAATACGGTTTTAGATTGTGATCCAACGTACTTGTTTCTACGGTTCATTTAAATTTTCCGAGCTATCAACGCAAGAAGTAGCAAAACATTAAGTAAGGGCCATTGGTGGTTTTTGCAGATTATAGCAGAACGGCGCAAACTACGGGCAAGGGAAACGTATGAGACAGAACAAAGTTATTCTGCGTCGTTGTGCCCCTTGTGTTTCGCACCCTTCCATAGTTTGTGCTCCTCTACCATAAATACCAATGATAAGTCCGGCCTGATTTGACACGGCTGACAAGTTTGCGTATAGTGGAGTGTCTGGTTGGCATCGT
The DNA here is from genome assembly GCF_013339725.1 of Rhipicephalus microplus. Lineage (NCBI taxonomy): Eukaryota > Metazoa > Arthropoda > Arachnida > Ixodida > Ixodidae > Rhipicephalus > Rhipicephalus microplus. The sequence continues at coordinate 82,823,631 of NC_051169.1, read as the reverse complement.
GAATTCGGAAAGAATGCAAATGAAAACGCAGCGTGCAGATTAAGAAAGATAAATTGTTGTGAAAGAAATAAAAAATAAGATAGACGCTACCAGCGCGCGGTCCGCTTGTAATACATGAACGCACTACGTTTTCGAATTGTTATCTGATTGGACGGGCTAGCTGTCAGTTGTTATTTTCGTTCGGAAGTCGTATTTAGTGTAGGTTGTTGGATTACTAAACTTGTGGGGGTGCTGACACCCCCCCCCCCTGTAAAGTTGTCTGCGCCGCGTGGCGCACGTGTCTCGCCCCAAGGCTTTGTTGCGGTGGTGACCACCGCCGGGCGATAGATGGCGTTGTGTTCGCTTTCAGTACCACTGTTGGTAGAGTGGTAGCGCCGGCGGTGGCCCCTGGCGGAAGGCAGGCCTTGGCGGTGGGCGAGTGTTGAGCGAGCCTCTGCTGCGCGTGGCGGCTGCCGCGAACGGTTGTCTGTAGCGCGGGTCCCCGGTGCTCGGCACCGCGGGCTTCGCGCCGGGGTCCCACAAGTAAGGTCAGGCGTTGGCGACGCCGCCTTGGGTATGTGCTAGTGTGTTGGGTGTGTTAGTGTGTGTTTATCATGTTATTGTGTGTTTAGTGTGTCCCTGCGTTATGTTGTTTGTATGGTAGCGTGTTAGTTAAAATTGATGTAACATTCGGCGGACGATATCATCGTCTAAATTGGTTAATAAATGTATGTATGTTGTGTGCTTTGTACCGACCGTGTCCACTGTGTCCGTTCACTCCGAGAGCGTGGCGTGGCGATGCGCGCGTTCGCCTCGCCGAGACCCCACAAACTACAGACAAAATAAAAAGAGAATCACTCGCGAAATACCGTAGATAAAACTTGCTCTGGCCGGCAGCCTCAGGCGGAGATACGTCGCAGCCATTGAACAGAATGTGATCCATGCGCGCACAAAGAAAAAAGAAAAAAATTAAGACCACGTACGCCATCACGCAGTGCTTAAGAGACCGGTGACAATTTGACTACGCGCTTCACCTACAGAACTTCGCCAATCCGGATCTTTGCAATCGCTTTCGATCTCGCCACAGTTCGCACAAATTCTGCGGTGGACACACATAAACACACACACAAAAAGCGCACGAGCGATGAATGAACGAAGCGTGCGAGGTACGGAATCAATAAAAAAAAATCTACTTTCGACAAAAATATTGTGCCAGTTGATGGTGCGCACACCCAGACTTATGAATGAGGGCGCCTAGCACGCCGCTAATCGGTTATATACGGAACTAGGGTGGAGAGAGAAAACACCAAGGCGGAAGAAATAAGAAGAACGATCGGTGCGGAAGAGATTAGACTCAGCTATGCTTGGGCCAGGGGAGGTCGTCTGGGTTAGGTGCTGGACTGTGGGAAGCCCAGTGGCGGTTCCGGTTTGGCCGGTACCGACTTGATGAAACGCGACGTTTTATCGAATTTACCGAGGTAAAGCACTAGGCGTCTCTTGAAAACCTTTTGGTGGTGTTCAGATGTGGTTAGCAGGGATTTTGAGCGGAGAATCTTGAGAAGCGAGAGACCCGATCAATGCTACATTGGGCTCCGTACTTATCGGTCTCGTTAGGAATGCGGTACGATTAGCTGGACGCTCTTTATTTTCTCGTTGGGAGGTTTTTCACTCTCCGCAGCCTCCCTCATTACGCACCCGGTTATCTGCGTATAAAAATATATCTATGCTTCTTAACACTGAAGTATATTCGCTGTAAAGCTCGACCACCAGCTGCGCTGCAGGCCATGTGAGATCAATGCTGATCGCTTTCTACAATGCTCGAGCTTCGGCACTGTTCGCGATGGACTGATGAATTGTTCGCGATAGCACGTGCGTCAATTGTTTTTTCTCTCATTATGTTTCTCTTTCTTCTTTTTATGCCCGTTTACGCGCAGCGGAAATCACCTATTATTGCATGAGTGCGCCTAACGGCGTTTTGTGCTTCAACTGGTCAACTACAATATAACTTGTTACTGGTGTCGAAGCCTGAAGCAAATCACACGCGGCGTTATATTATATACTCTAAGCCTACCGCTCATTCATTCATTCATTCATTCATTCATTCAAGCAGACATGCTAATTCGCGCATGCTCACATAGATACGCCCCCGTGCAAGCATATCAAGATGTCTTTACCTTAAACAGGCGACGAATTTTCTGAGGATGACTGGGACACCACGATGTAGCCTTGTTTACTCTGCAATAAAATAGAAAGAAAGAAATGAAATAAAATAAAAATCATGATTGGAGCGACTGTAGTATAGCAGTTGGAAGCGAGCCACTTTTTCCCAAAGTGTGAGCTAAGAAAAAAAATAAATTAAGTGCTGAAAACGTCGACATGAACGATAACATCTCAGATTCATATCTCGCTGTTGCAGATTGTCGAGCATTTCTTCGCCATTCCCAATCTGTAACGTGAAATTCTCGCAGGTGCTGGAAAACTCGACATTCGCACAACCTGGACATCTGGCCTTGGTTGTTTGTGTGTGTGTGTGTGTGTGTGTGTGTGTGTGTGTGTGTGTGTGTGTGTGTGTGCGTGCGTGCGTGCGTGCGTGCGCGTGATCTTCACGTGAACGTCGCACCGGCTCGCCCTTAACGACCTCGCGTTCCCCATCCTACATGTGTATAGGCACGTACCGCTACGCGGCAAGATGACTGGAGGCCATGCAGGGGCCCTTCGAAACGCACAAAAACCAGTCGGCAAGAAGCAAGAGTTTTCAATAACAAAAGCACCGCGTGTCCGAGTGGTCGCCGTGTAATGTTTCATTTGCACGCTGGCCCGATCCAAGGACAAGACCCCGAGGGCGACCAACTTCAATACGAAACTCGCATTCATGCCGAGCGACCGCGTCAACACAAAAAGGCTTATCCGCTGCTTGAGCTTTTCGCTGCATGCTTAGTCCTTGGCTGAACGATTAGCTTCAGTCCGCGATCTCGTAATCCGTCAAAAGAACGTGCACTGGAAGGCGAACGAGGTTACACGCGCGACCTAACCTAGATTGTGCCGGGGGCAGACTACGGAAGTTTCAGGCGTTGAATGACCAATCACCCGGCTGTGATTAAAAGAGATTTGACGTACAGGTAATTGGAAATTAAACGCCTCGCCAAGGCTGCTCTACGCTGCCTGTTCTTCTACGATAAGCGATCGATCGGCACTCACTTATGCACTTGATTGGGCGTGGTGTGAGGTGAACAGTTACTCAGAAGAGAGAACGAGTACTACGGAACAGCATGGTGAGAAAGAAAAGGAGAGCAAGTTTAGGTGGTCACGCTAATTGAAAAAAAAAAATGGTGAGTGCTTGCGGTGTGTGAAATGCCGAAGCACATTTCGCAGGCTGGAGTCGAAAAAAAAATAATAAGCGAGTCTTGACCAGAAAGGCGGCAGGGAGCGTCCGTCGTTTAAGCTGCGCGACAGAAGGCGGTCACTCAAGGCCGCAGGTGTTTGCAAGCCACGTCCTTGAAACTTGTAAGGAGTTCTTCCTTGTATCTATTACTCGTATCTATCCATCTGCTTGCAACAACACACCAAACGGCCGCGTTGTCTGTACAGCAACATTCTGAAATTTCCAGCTGGAACAGACAATGTTCTGTTAAGTTCAGATCTTCGGCAACGGTCAGTAGATGCGTACAACTGCCGTTCACTTATTAAACGCGAAGTATTTTTTAGCGAACTTCGGCGACTTTGAGCGTATCTATCTATCTATCTATCTATCTATCTATCTATCTATCTATCTATCTATCATCTATCTATCTATCTATCTATCTATCTATCTATCTATCTATCTATCTATATCTATCTATCTATCTATCTATATCTATCTATCTATCAATCATCAATCATCATCAATCATCATCACTCAATCTATCTATATCTATCTATCCGCTTACGTTTGGGTGCTCTCGTGGTCAACCCCTTAACTTGGCGTGAACCAAAATGGGCATGCGACTGGTAAATTGTTTGACGAATATGACGCGCTAGTCAAGACATGAGTAACGTCACAATCCCGTCACGTACGTCGTCAAACACTTCCCGCCCTACGGCGGCACATACCCACGGGCGGGTATGTACCGCTGGAACGCGGAGTATGTGCCACAGGTGATTGACACTTAGTATCTACCTAGGAACGACGAGAACACACATGAGCAATTTTAACGCGCGAGCGTCAAGAAATACCCGACATCGGTAGCGTCGACCCGACAAATGCAAAGAATAAATGTCAGGGTCCTAGCTGGAATCGAACCCAAGCGTTCTGCGTCTCAATAAAGCATTTTATCACAGAGCTACGCCAGGACTCGAAACTGGTTTTCAAATAGACGTTAATCTTTGTCAAACATCATTAGTGGTTGAAGTGCGGCTTACCCAATGTTGTAAACATTACATATTTACTCTTTTGATACAGCCGTCACGTCGCATTAACGACAATTGTGGTTAGTTGCCATGTGCTGAACTTCATTTATATGTAGCAGTGTCAAAAGCCAACATCCTCGCGAGCATCAGCGCTTCATATCAGCTTCTGGTGTTGCTAACACGCATGTTTCAGTCGGAATCGTTGCACAAGTGCAAACAACTAGTTATATCAACATCTGCAAATCTTTACCATATGCCCGTGCGTGCAATATTTGTACATATATTTAGCGAAATTTCATGGCATGTCGCTCAATAAAGAAATCGCAACACGGTCACCTTCCCTCCGCATGCATGGTCACCTTCCCTCCCTTCCCAGGTACGTGGAATCTGCTGAAATTTTTATTCTTTGCCGGGGTGCCATACGGGTCTTTTTTATCGCCTTTCTTGAGGATCGCCTTCCCACCATGCACATTCGTTGGTTGGCTGCGTCGCTGCAACATCCCACGCACGATATGGGAAGCGAGGTCGAGGCGCTATTCAGGCGGATCTCGCCGCGGGCGACGCGCCAACGGCAAGATGAGCGCCACCGGTATTAGCGCCTGCGTGACAATTCGCGAATGGAACACGAGAACGCGCTTCACAGGCGGCGACGACGTCCTTACAGTGGGATCTCCGCGGACGTGAAAGGCATGCTCACGCGGTGCTTCTGCGATGGGCCTCGATGCTGCGATGACTTGCTAGTAGTGCGAGGAGTGATGAAGAATATATATTAATGCTCGTCCCCCAACAGCGCTGCCTTGCGAATTCACTGACCACGGAGCTTTCAAAGGTGGCCTCGACTCTGCAGGGTTTGATAATACACTCAGGGATACTCCCACGGCACGCAATGAAATCGCAACACGATATTGCACGAGTAGAAGATCATTTCCTCCTTCACACATCAAGCTTGACAAGGGCACAAGCAGTAACACTTGGACACCTCGTGATGACGCCACCACAAGGCACGTTCATATTGCTTACCTCTACAATACAAGAATGGCGTAGGATTCAAGTAACGAATGCTGTGTATTAGACATTCAAGGTACAAGACTGAACATTAGAATGCTTGGTCTGGGAGCTGTGGGTTGCTTATCCCTGGCATTAGTGAAAGACTATCAAGCATGATCAAGTCGCAAGACCACAAGCAGCAAGTCCTAGCTGCCCGGCACTCCCGCAGTGGGAGCTATCAGGCTTGACTTCCCGGTTCTAACATGGGAGTAGTTAGGCGGACTCTCCAGTCTTGTACAGGGCTGGAGAGAGTGTTTGTTTCCTCTCCTCTCTTTCAGGTGCTGCCTGAGATCTGTCTTTTCAATCTTCACAATAGTTGTACATGGTGTAGATGGGGAAATCAAAGCTCAAGCTTTCGAAGCGATGATAACGCCGCACCTGGTCCTGGCGGTGAGCCGCCGAAAACTTGAAGAGAGACGCAGGAGAGGTCGCAGGTGAGTCGGTGTGTTTCGCCGAAACGGGAGCGCTTGCAAACGCGCGCAACGCGTTCTGCAGCCGCTGCGGGGAACTAACGTGCCGTGCCGTCAGCTTCTCGCGCTAAAAGGAGACGCTCGCTGTGCGAAGTTGCCTTTCCGTGATGGAAGAAGCGTTCCCACGGGAGCGTTGGCTAGGTCCGAAGTATTGTTGTGTTTAGGGCTGCCCCAACAATGTAGACAACACCAATGGACGCTCTCCAGGTGTAAAGCTGTATCAGTTTCTCAGCAAGTCACAGCGGGAGGACACGGCCGCGTTCGTGAAAGAGCAAGCGTGACACGACAGCCGGAAAAAGAAAATGAGGCGAGCACTTCAACTTCACTCGCAATGGTTAAACTTCAGCTTGCTGCTTCGCGGCGACGTCAATGGGTCATCCACTATGCACGGCACGAAGCACATGACTCAAAAACGTCTCGGAAATTTGAATCCCATGACCGTTTAGTTTAGTTTTCATTTATTTTTTAGCACACCGCAAACGTTTGCACACGACAGTACACAGCTACTACTGCTAGATACCACATCAAAACAACAATTTTATCGTTTCCATTAACGTCAGCACAGCACATCGATAGAGTACGCGGTTTCACGTCGGTAGAATGAGACTTATCTCGAGGCATACGTCGTACACGGTATTATCACGGAGGACCTGCGAAATGCAATTCGCAGTGACTCGGGTGTCCTCGTCTTCCGTCGTCTAGCTGCTCCACATCACAAACTTGGCTAACGAGCTTTACTCCTTTTCTTATATTCTCTTCTCGGAAGTGCTTGTCCAGCTCAGAGATCTTTATGAAGCCGTACTGCAGGTGGTACATTGTGAGGTGACTCAAACACAGCGTACGCTCTCAGCGCGTAAGCGAGCGACAGTGCATTGGAAGGAAGGAAAAACGCGCGATATACATCCCCGATTTCTACTTTTCTACCAAAGATTGCACTGGCTTTCCCGAATCCCAACGCCACCATGTGTTGCTTTGGCTTCCCTATCATCAGCGTGGTAGAAACGCCAGGACTGCGCGTAAGGCGCAGCAGCAGTCACAGCGAAAGCTAGAAGAGCGGCCTTTCAGAACCTTTTCTCAACACTCATAGGGTAACTACTGCAAGCACACTTGCTTGATACCCACTACGACATTAACATTAAAAATTTTTTGATAGTAGGTCGGCATTCGCTATGCTATCTTTCGTCATTCTTCTGAGAAATGCGGTATCCGCTATACACTTGCAAGGAATTTCGGGCCGATTGTTCATGCAGTGGCTGACGACGATGACGGAATTATGCCTGAAGTGGATATGCGCCACAGTTCACTAGGTGAGGCAAGCTTTTATAATGGGTTAGAGCATTGGACGATCCACTTGTTACGCTATTCGCATTGGGCGAAGACTGTGTTTTTTTTTTGCTGTTTTAAAACGCTTTATAAGTTGTATTACCGCGATTGCTTTCCCGACATCAAGCCTGCATAAGGCGAGTTTGTCACCAAGTCCCAAGCACCAGCGTTGCTGAGTGGTAGAACATTGGGCTGACTGACATTTAGTGCACCTTGGCTCGAGTGCACTGTTTCATCGGCACTAGGTTTTTTTTTTCGTAATTTTGTGAGATGTGGTTGCGGACACCAGTGGTAGCGGCGGCGGCGGACGGCTATGGTGGCGCGTGACCCCAGTTGTGATCTCATAAAAGCTTTTGCTGTAAAACAGCCTTAAAACATTGTCAAGTAGTGGTCCTTTATCATAATTCATCGGGTGAGATCCTTACAGATGCCTCACCAATCGTCAAGATTGGCCGTGATCGTCGGCGTACTACGCATCGGTGTCAACACAAGCGATGAAAAAAAAACAAATTGCCTTGTAATGACGCCACCATGTGGCATCATGATAACTTCACGTATCACCAAAATCTTTTGACATCGTTGTTTAGTAAAAGATGGTTCCATCACGGCGGCAGTGCAAAAGCAGGCGACTAGGGGAAAGTTTTCGGAGGGCTTCGGGCGAGGATAAATACGAGTGTGAAGAAAAGGGGGACGGCAGCTTTCTTCTCCGGGTGGTCTTCGGCCGATGGTTAAAAGACCCGAGTGATTTTTCATGCCTCCGCAAGTACAACTGAGCTCCTGCACGAATACCTCTCAAGAATAAGCCTAATATCAGTACAATGCTGAGTATCCGGCTAATGTTTCGCGATAATTCAATCAGAGTAACGAGCCCAATAAGGGTTGATGTAAACCACAATGACTCAGTGGTTACGCAGTTGTGTTGTGCAAAGTCCCACGTGGTTTCGGTTCCCAGTTTTGACAAGTACACTTATATAAAGGCGAAATAATGCAAAATTGAGATATAGGTCTATGAAAAAAAGAAAAAAAAAAGAAGAAAGCCCACAAACGTATAAAATAATGTGTGGCCTTGATTCCATCACGGTATCCCTCATAATCTACACCGCGTTGCCGAATATCGGTCAACTTCAAGCGTTAATTACAGAAACCGTAGAAATGGTATTTTCTTTTTATTATCTGTGTCTATTATCCAGCCACTCATTTCATGCTAGACGGGGTAGTTGAGGTAATTGGGTAAGTGCCACTACAGATACGCGCCACTCTTTGTAATAACAGTTTCCACACCTAATACATATAATCGCTATCTGCGCTCTCATAGTAATATATAATTGTACACTGCTAATTACATTAGCTCCACCAATAATCTTCAGAGGATGAACAGGCCGCCAAATGTCATTTGAAACGTAATGACGATAATTAGATAAGTATTCATCCTTTCCTAGTGACGATGGGTTCTTTTGTTCTCTCGTGAACACGAGCTGAGGGGCTGGTAGCACTCTATTGCTCGGCTAGTCATCGCAGTTCAACTTGTTTATCACGCTGTCTTCCGACTGCAGGAGTGCCTTCCCGACGTAGGTGTTCTTACATTAATTTGTGTACGGTCATCAGTGAGAAACATCTGCAGCGTCCTTTCGCAACTCATCGCGGGCTGCTACCCAATCAGTATACCTCGACCTTGGTGACAGCCCTTGGCACCGCTCCACATATCAGTGCACGTGTTTCAAGCGACAAACGTCTCGAAGCATTTATGCAATTGAAAAAAAGAACAGACGTCATGAGCGTTTAGGAGAACTCGCAGCTGGATTTTTTATATCAGTAGTATCGTCACTTTTTTTTTCGTATTCCTTACTATTACGTTCTTGGAAAATCAATCATACGCTGCATTTCATCTCGTAAGCAGGTGCTTCAAAAAGGTGCTATGGAGAGGACATACTGGAGATTGTGATTGGTTAGTTTTCTCATCCGTATGCCACTCAGTCTCACCATTTGTCCTAGCGCACGGGTGTAGCTGATTTCTCGTACAAGTCACATGGATAATCCCACGATGTACTAGGTAAACGTGTTTTCATTATTGTGTATACAGCGACGCCGGTAAATATATAGGTCAATTAAAGGCTGATTTCCCGCAGTTTTATTGAGACCTGGCCAGTATTTCAGCAGCAGTTACATAATGGTTTGTTTTTGTTTCGTAGCTCGCACTACAGGCATGGTACACGAATATGAGGTTCACGTATTTTAGCAAACACAAATGCACGCATGGAACAATGGAACACCAAGCTGACCTTACTTGTAAGCGTGGCTTTACTGAGGAGCACTTACTGAAGCACCGTAAACTACTCTACCTGAGCACTACGCAGAAGCAAACAAAAATTGATCACGTGCGAAGCTGCGCCAGGCACGTGGGCCTCAGCAGTACTACACAAACAGGTGGTAGCTTCGCGTCACTCACAATCACATGGCGGTTTCGGGACGTTAAACCCCGCATATCAATCAACAGGTGGTAGCTTTGTCACTGATATAGTTACACAGCTGAAACTAAGCGATCCGAAGACCTTCCCTGATCCTCGGCAGACGCGGCGTAGACAGATACCAGCGGCCATTTGTCTCCGAGGTAAGGACGGCCATCGCGAGCTCTTCACCTGGCGGCACCTGGCCGGGTTTTCATTAGAGGGAGGACATGATGCGTTCACGTCGATGCCTCTCGACGCAGAGGTCGCTAGGCCTCGGAGGTGAAAGGAACTAAACGCCGCGCCCCGAGGGGAAGTGCAGCGTCCTCTCCGGGGCACACGCGCCGGTGATGGTTTTCCGCCAGGAAGTACGTAATTAGCCACTTCCGGTGCCGTGCTCGCGCACGCGCCCGCCAGCGCTTCTCGTGCTCCGCGACACAGGTGAAGTTCTGGGCCTGCCTTTTTTTTATTTTTTAAAACAGCTATACGAGACGTGTCCGTTAAATTTTAAGCGCAGCGTCTGGCAGACGTTCACAAAGCTGTCACGCGTATATCCTATACTGATGGCTACAAGCATTGAAAGATACAGGAAAATGAAGCGTCCATTGCCGCGGTATGAAAAAAGGTCGTACAACCGAGCGTTGCTGCTTCCTATTGCCGGATATATCTTCATATAATATATCTGTGGCATTTTCTACTCAAAGGTGGATGCGCTCAAGTCATGTAAGCACCAATGGGCGTCTACTTCAGACATATGCCATGGGGCGGAGTTTCAGTGTCATCGCCTTTGAAAAACATTGTGTAGTTTATGGAGCGGCCTGGGTTATTTTTTATGCATGCGTCAAACGGGCCCTTCTGAACGGCCATCGAGTCGATGGCCGTTGAAATGCCACTGCATTATCGACTCGATAAAGTTGTCGAGCTGCTACACGTACGCTACATGGCAGTTTTCAACGGCCGTTGCAGCACCACACAAAAATTGTGTAGTGCTGAAAATGCTAACTTTTGCCAATGCTATTGCGAATAAAATCATATTAACACTCTCTAAAGCAGACATACCGCTGTTGTTTTTGTTCGAACAATTCAATAAATTACCTATATGTAATTAGGAATGCATGTTTGGTTTTAAAGTTGTTGAGACACGAAACTGTGGTCCCGTTGTAACTGCTTGTCAACTTTGGTACGTTCGCGCTGTCTCCACCACCGTCACTGAGTAGTCGTCGAAGCTTCAACTGGAGGTGTAGGGGTGCTCGCTTGTCTCGATAGACTATTGACTCAATCACCTTCGAGATCACTAACGTGGCAGCTTGTGCTTGACAGTTGAGTCAATAGACCATTGGTTAAATGGCCTTCCAAACATCCGTGTCACAGGGTTCAGCAGTGGAGGCAATCGGCTGCCGAGCTTCGGTCATCTTGGCGTGGCCGATGCGGACTTCTCAATTTGTATCCGGCTATAGCAGCAGTGAAGATGGTGTTTTTATGATCGCGTGTATTAACTATCTCAAATAGACTAAATCAATCACCCTTTATCGCTGCGGCTAGATTCAGTAGAAAGCCGATAGATGGAATAAGCTTGTGTATGGCAGGGGAAGGTATTCACATGTTCCAGGCGAGAACAGCCCAATGAACAGGGCGAAGAAACAGCGGGGCATCAATACAGGTTTTTTAAAGAAAGAAACACTGAAACGCACACTTATCGTGAAACAACCCATTCTGATGCACTATACTCGTTGATTGATTGATTGATGATTGATTATATGTGGTGTATATCGTCCCAAAACCACCATATCATTATGAGAGACACCGTATAGTGGAGGGCTCCGGAAATTTCGACCACTTGGGGTTCTTTAACGTGCGCGCAAATCTGAGCACACGGTCCTACAGCGTTGTCGCCTCCATCGCAAATGCAGCTGCCGCAGCCAGGATTCGATCCCGCGACCTGCGGGTCGGCAGCCGAGTACCTTAGCCACTACCACCGCGGCGGGGCCGCTATACGCGTGGCACCGCAACATCTCTACCATCGTGAAAAGGCGCGAAACGTAAGGCAGCTGTTACACAAAACATGACCATCTGCACCCGTGGATTATGAACGGGCGTATACGTGACCAAAATGCGGTCATCTCGAAAATCGTTAATTGCTCGTCTCTGGAAGCACGCTGCGGAATCCCGTAACTGCATGGCCAGCCTTGCGATTCAATGCACGCAACTTCCTTCGTGTGCTTTATATAAGGGGGGCAAACTCGGGCAAGCCGGTGGCTAATTAAACAACGCGCGACGTAAGGGCAATTTCGAGCGCGCGTGCGCGCCGGCTGCTGCAGCTTTACTCGAGTGAATGAAACGAATCTTGAATGCCCCGGAACGCCCGGCTGAATCTGGCGCGCGACGCCACGCTTTTCTGGGCAAAGGTTAGAGGTCCCGGCAAGAGACAGTTCGTTGTCTTCTTTTCCGCCCGGAGAGCAGTAGGTGTCGAGTGAACGAAGTCTTCCGTTGAGCCCGAACACTACGGCGTACAGAGACCCGCTTTTGTTCCCGCGTCACAATGGGAGGAGAAGGCGAAGAGGAGCCCTTCTATTCAGTCATGTGTTAGAAAGTGCGGACGTTAGCAAAGACCTGAGCCGTGCCTCTTGTCTAGCTGCCACTCATTCTTCGGGAGTTGCCTATACTGAATGGTTCCTTTAGTTTGTACTATGTTTTGCCCAGCTTAACCCCGTTGTAAGGCTCCAGTGCTGATTCATGTGATCGCGGTGCCGGCTTCGCTACGGGGCGTGCACTCGTCGACACCTTCCTTTGTTTTGGGCAGTGAAAGTTCACTGGGCAGGTCACAACAAAAGAGGCTCGCGCTTTGCCACACTCCGTGCCCCAAAGACAAAGCGGCGCTTCCGTTCCTAGCAGCTTTCGTGGCTCGGTAGCCCCCTCCACTTCCGTCCGCTTCGAGACGTTCTTTACGTCTCTTAGTTAGGCGAAAGTCTCTCCGAAGCCAAGAGTCGTAAAGTGCATCCGCATGGGCACCGGCGTATTAGATCTACAAGGTTAACATTAAGCACGACCTTAACAGTCTAGGGATTTCTCAACGGTTGCTTATCTATGTTGACCTTGAAATGCGAGCAACATAAAAATAAATGTGACATGACGATCAGGTCTCAGACACCTATTTTGCAGGGTTTTGGCAATAATGAAGCCCCGGGAACCACAACTCTAACATTAAAAATTAAAAAAACGCTTTTTTTCCACGTTTATATAAGCCTGAGAACAAGGGCAGGTTGTTATAAAAAGGACGTAGTGGCTTCCTTTTGAATTTTGCATCTACTGAGAGGGTGGTTTTCTTTCGGTCTCGAGTTGGCGGCGACACACTGTGGTGAAATGTTGCCTCCATAATGTCTTAAACTATCTTACCAATACCAATGCTAATTTCTTTAACCGTGCATAAAATAAAGCGCTGGTGGTCACGAAAACTGCGCTCGATGCAGGAAAGCGGCAAACTGTCATCAGAGCAACACGTGACTTGAGAAACGAGGCACAGCTTACTGACAAGAGACTCATTGCGCTGCAATCAAACTACCATTGTGTATAGGACCTTTCCTTTTCCGTTCCGCGTCGCACGGTATTTGTCCAGGGAACTCGTCTCGTGGGCCATTCCCATACGACCAACGTCCACTTACGTCGAAATTGGCCCCCTCAGCGCTCGACTTCCTTTCGCAAAACGTCCGCGTGTGACGACGCGGGCGTTCCTTATTCATAAATCACGCTTTCGCGGCCCAAGTGTGTTGAGTACTACCCAACCAGCTTTCTCATCGCCTCCCTTGTTGTACTTACACCGCCTTGCACAGGACGTAGTCATTATGCCTCAATGCAAGTTCTACCCTAAGCTTATTATAGGAACATTCAGTGACAAAGCAGTCTTTGCCCTTTCCTCTCTGTATGAAAGCTAAAGTGGCGCATATGCTACGAGCAGTGGAGTGTCCCCACAGTGGCAAACATGTACGCGACAGTGAGACAGCTCTCGCAAACGATGCGAGATTATCATGCATCCTAATAGGAAACGACTTCGGCGGGACTACGGGCGGACGCTGCCTCGAATTCGCACAGGCGCCGGGCGAGCATTCTTGAGGCTCTACGTATACAGCCAAGCTTCATTAGGCAAAGGCTTTCCTCAGGCTATTGGTACAAGAATTGGCTTCGTACGATGCGTAGGTCGAACACTTGTTATCCGTGCCGTCAGACGGACAGGGCAGTTAGGGAGCGCATTGTTTCTTTCGACGTATGCACAATAGGTTTTGGCGTCGCGCCCTCCCGAGCGTTTCATGAGCTGCGGCCTGTTTTCCCATGCCGACCATTTATCACGTGTCGTCCTTCAATATGCATATAACCAGTGCGGCGGGAACTCAGATGGGACCTGTAGCCCGCCAGGGACAAGAAAGATGAACACGTTGAACGAGCGTCCTGGTAGAGGTGGTTTTTAGAATTACGTGCACGCCGCAGAAGCACAGCATAAGCCGCGAAATGTATGTGGCTAACTAAACACCACTGTTAAAACGAATTTTGTTTCACACGGCCAAATGTCATACATGCGAAGTGCGCTGATAGAAAAGACCGGGATTGTGAATTAGGCTCAATAGCTGATCACGAGATGAGATCAAGGCCGGAATGAATGGCAGAGCTAAACGCAGACACTGACTATGACAACTCATCTCTGTTGAAAATGCTAACGAATGGCACAAGAGTTGTCTTTGAAACTTTCAGTCGAACAAAGCTCTATAGATGGAAACCAACATCGAATTCGGCACCATTCTAAACGATGGTTCCAAATTCTGATGTACCTCGATCAGGAATCTTAAACACGCGGCTTTTCCGCTGGAGATCCGGCCTCCAAATGAATGTCGTCGTGCTATATATGTTTTGTTATTTGTTTCATAAGCATATTCACGAGCTACACAGACGTGACTGTGGGGTCTCAAGGATTTTATTTTTTTTTTCTTCGTGAGACACTCAATGAGGTATAACCATGCATTGAAACATAACTTTGGAGTGATAACTCTGCTTCAGAATTGGTTTTCCTTTTTTCACTCAATCTCGAGATTAGTATTCCTATCTTTCTCAATACCTGACATCATATCCTCTTCAGATATACCAATATGTGAGATACCTGAAAAGCCTTGTTTCAATGCCAACGTTGGCTGCAGTTTCGTTCAACTCCTCCCCATCTCTGCTCCTTCCACCACTGGAATCTTTCTGGCTGTCGCTTCTCCTGCGGGAGACTAAATTAACGCGTACCGCTAGCCGAGGTGATTGAGACCCTTGACAGATTTCAAAAAAATAAAGACGCTCGTGGTAATTCGTCTCGCCGTACCTTTTCAACCAGGCTTATTTGTTTTCCTCCAGTACAGATAGCATCGTTTCTACTTCTTTTCGAGTCGACCACGGGTGGCGCGAGCACTGGCCTTAAGCTAAGTACGTGACAGTGGAAGGAAACCGGCGGTGCGTGACGGAGGAGCGATGCTCTGTAAGCTCGACCCGGCGTTGACCCAGAGAGGAGGAGGACTCGCTGTGTACAGGCCGACTGGGTGTTCGTTGACCGGCCGGTCTCGAAGAATATCCCTCGATGGCTGGAGGGCGCCTTTTATCTGTGCTCCCATCTGTTTGCCTCCCAGAATGCACGGCCGTGCGAGATCGAAGTTCGTTCGGAGACGACCGTGTGACGTGCCTTGTCGGAAGCGCGCGCCCGAGCACAGGAATCCGCGTGTTTCACACGCCTGATCGTTCTGTACCGCGGCTGTTACGATCAGCCTGTCAGTGTGGTGGCCGGCTACCGCTCGATTTTGCAACGAGAGGGGTTGTTCGGGGCTGCGTAACGTTGGTCGGCCTTCTCCGACGTAAATTGCCGAGATCGACAGCGCGAGGGACAATACTAGTGTTCCATACCCACTGAGACCCTACAAGGTCTTCAAGTTCGTACACATAAAGTAAAATATCTGAATGCCCTTAAGGCAGTTTTTTTTTTAACTGTGCTTGATACGAGATACCAGGATACAAGAATACAAGCCGGCGTTCGTTCTGTGTCCTTTTATACTGCTGCCTTAGTCTTTAGCGTAACTGAAATTTTCGAAATGTCTTACCAAGTAGCCCCCCCCCCCCTCCCAACATACTGTTCATAAGGAAGCTTGCCGCTTCATTCTAAGCCCTAACTTTCCCCATATGTTTTCCGGTCAACAGTATTTTCTCTGTGAGAAAAAAAAAACATGAATTGTAATTAATAGCTAATACCATCGGTATGCATGACTCGCAAATGCTGTCATGTCGAGTAGAGAACGCCACAGCATACGCTAATGAAGCTTGTATTCATGCGTACGTTTTGCTGAATTAAAACCAATAAACGAATAAAAAAACGAAGAAAGAGTTCTAGAAGCATGAAGGAACAGAAGTGCTATACGGCATGCCTCATAATTTTCTCTGTCATTATTCCTGCCTTTTTCCTTTTTTTTTTTTGCACCTCCTTATTGTCTGCGTTTCTCTTCATCTATTTCTGTCACTCTGACAATTTTTTATATCTCTTCACTATTGCTGTTTTTCTTTAATTTTTTTTATTTCCTTTCGCACTTTCGCTTCAACTCTCATTCCCTTGTTATACACCTTTCTCACTGTTTTTTTCTTTTTTTTTCGTGTAGTGATCCCTCATTTTTCCCTCTTTTTTGTTTGTTTCCAGAACAAGAGCCTCTTATGAGATCATTTGGACTTTTAACGCTATTTAATGGACCTTTACTGTAACACAGAAATAGAAGGTACCGACGTTGACATCCTGTCTTACTCTAAGATGCCACCATACGCGGGGGCATGCTCATACATGGATGAATACAGCGTCTCGCGCTCTCCACAACCATTTTTTTTTCTCTTTTTTGTCGCGAAGGTGCACGGTTTTACGCCAACTGGCGCTTACGTGCACAGAACTGTCAAAACAACGTTGCTGCTTGAACGCAGTGACGCATCAGGGTGCACCCTTTTTCACGGGAGCGACCGTGAAAACAGGAATAGTCCATGGGCTCAAAATAAATTGTGAACGTCTTGGGGCACTACACAAAACTATGGAACCGCTGTGTGTGTGTTTAGAAAAAAATGTTTGAGGATTTAAACTGATTGATTGGTATGTGGAGTTTAACGTCCCAAACCCACCATATGATTATGAGAGACGCCGTAGTGGTGGGCTACGGAACTATCGATGACCTGGGGTTCTTTAGCGTGCACCCAAATTTGAGAACACTGGACGATTTACAATGCGGTGTACCCTACTATGAAAGAGCAATCAGTTGTTTCAGAAGAAGTCGTTCAGAAAAAGTGGTTAGCAAATGAGAACTTGGTACTCTACTACAGAACATCATTAGGCCGTCCCGTAGGCCTCACACGAGGCGTGTGTTTAAGAAAATGATTAAGGATTTAGAGAACTTGGTACTCTACTATGGGAGAGCTGAAAGCTGTCCCGTAGCTCAATATGCCGTAGAATAAATCCTCTTGATGGTTGCTGTCAATAAACGACTACACAAGCTGAAGTCGCTTGTCATTGCATGAAACCCTCCACTTGTCAAAAGGTTCGTAACAAGATTACACATTCGTTTAGTTAAAGAATTTTGATTAACTTGCATATGAACCTTCGCACATCTACTCCATCGCATGTAACACATGTCCTATATTGGTAATCATTACGAGCAAGCAGCTATAAGAAAAGACATAAAGAATTCGCAGATCCCACGTACAGTGGCAATCAACGATATGCAAAGAATGAATGAGAAATGTTGATATGTCACCTAAAATTAAGCAGAACGTTACCAGGTGGAGGTAAATGATGCCGTACTTGACTTCCGTGTCATGATTATCATGCTTGGATGTGTCTACTTTCGTCATCAATTCACGCCACGTCATACTAAATTTAGTATATATGTAGCTAGCGAAACGGGTGCAGCACACTGTGAGCGTGGTATGTTGTCATGTTCTTACACGACACGCGTGTATTTTTGCACCACATATGTTTAGTCTTCCATTGACGTCAGGTAAGACCGAATTTGGTATATGTGGAGCTGGCAAAACCGCCGCGAGCGCTTCATAAAAGGCCCAATATACTTCAATGTAGCGATGACGCGCGCGCACGTTGGGCACAGCGACGCTACGTTAGCAAAACGCGAGCACTCTATAGTCAGACGCAGGCGCGAGCAGCATTCATCGGCGCGACCTGACGGCAACCGGCGCGAAATGTGGCATGCTGCATTTCGCGCCGATGCGTTACCCAGACAACACTGCGTCTCCCTCTTTTCGTGACGGAGGAACGCCGGACGCACTGAAACGCGCATGCGTCAAAGCAATGCAGCGTTGCGCGCGCCTGCGAGTATATGGAAGGATCGGCGCCTGGCTTGGCAACGCCGGCGTGACGCGGCGAAATGGACGCCGAGAGCACGCGCACCGCGTGATGACGAAATGTATTGGCGCCTTGACTGTGGCATGTAGTCATGTTATCACATGACACGCATCTCATGAATATTACGTTTCCACCAGTCACATACCTTCGTCATCCAGTGGCGTTACGTAATACCAAGTTTGGCATAAATGAAGCTAGAGGAACGGATGCAAGCGTATCATGAGTGTGGAATGTAGCCATGTTGTGTTATGACACGCATTTAGTGATTATCATGTTTGGATGTGTAATTTAGCTATGTCGTCCATTCGCGTCGCGTAATATCATATTTGGTGTAAGTGAAGCTAGCACAACGGCTGCCAGTGCATCATGAGCGTGGCATGTAGTGATGCTTTTACATGACACGCATCACGTGATTATCATGTTTGCACCAAGGACATAGCTTCCCGATTCATTCACGTACCATAATACCAAATTTGGTATATGTGGCGCTAGCGAAACGGCCGCAAGCGCATCATGAGTGTGGCATGTAGTCATGTTGTTACATGACACGCATATCATGATTTCTGTTGTATCGTAAGGGCGAAGAATAAGACGACGCATGGCCAGAACCAGAAGGAACAACAATGTTTATTCACGAGGCTGCTGTCTTGGTTTTAATACCCTGGCCCGAGGCCGGAGCGTGCGCCGTGGCGAGGGGTGGAGGCACGCACATGTTCTTCGGCGCGTGCAACTGATAATCTACGATATATCACTTCCTCCCCTCTGAGCTAGAACCTATCCGGCGGCTTGCGGGCACGGGTGGAGCGTCGGAGTGGGAGTGGTTCTGCCGTGGACCTTGGACTTGCTGGCTCGATGCCACCGCCAGACGCTTCCTCACCAGGCTCGGACAGACCGGCCTGAAGGGCTTCGCTGCTAGTTGACTGGATGCCGCTGGATGAGAGTGGCAATTGCTCCATGGCCATTGGCGTTTCGCACGGTTCTTTCTTAACCGGTGTCGATGAGTCGCGTGGTCGTACTTGATCGACGTGTTTACGTTGCACCCCCCTTGGCGTGTTAACGGTTAACAATCGCTTGCCTTCGACTGTTGTCACGGTTCCGGGTAGCCACCTTTGACCTAGCTGACTGTACTGTCGACTCCACACCTCCCTTCCTGGTGCAAACTCTTTCTTTCCAGAGTTCGGAACTCCGTTGACGGTAGCCTCCCTCTTCGCCCCGTCTTCCTCTGCCAGGTAGGTGCTCAGGCGGGTCCGTGGTTGGAATCCAAAAAGCCTTTCCGCGGGCGACTGCTCCTCTCGGGTCGGTGTTGTCCTGTAACGCAAGAAAAATTTGGCAAGCCGATTTTGCAGCGTTCCCACCCGATTTTTCTTCAGGCCCTCCTTGATGGTGCGTACTGCCCGTTCCGCCAAACCGTTGGATTGCGGGTAGTATGGGGCCGTCGTTACGTGGCGCACCCCATTTTCCCGGAAGAACCGCGCTGTCTCTGCACTGGTGAACTGCGGACCATTATCCGACACGACAGTCCGTGGTATGCCAAATCGCGCGAAAATGCACCTAAGTGTGTCTACCGTAGTCGCTGCTGTCGCCGTCTTCAAGGGCACTGCTTCGATCCACTTAGTCTCGGCGTCGACGAGGACGAAGATCATATGCCCTTCCACGGGACCAGCAAAATCCACGTGTAGGCGGTACCACCGTCTGTTGTTCTTTGGCCAGTTTGCCGGGACCTGCGCTGGGGGCATGGGCAAACACTGCACGCATTGGGGACACCGTTTTGCAAGCATTTCAATTTCACCGTCTAGCCCTGGGTACCAGAAAATTGCGCGCGCGAGGTTCTTCATTGCCGTCATGCCTGGGTGCGTATCGTGCAACTCTTTCAAAACAAATTGCCGGGCAGCTTTAGGCAGAACCACACGGTGGCCCCAGTAGCGTATCCCGTTACTCACGGCCAATTCATGCCTCCGTGCAAAATACGGTTGGTACTGCTGTTCCTCTGAACCGAGACGCCTTGGCCAGCCTTGCAAGATCCAAGTCTTCACGTGCTGAAGTACGTCATCTTTGCTGGTGTGGTCTGAAATACTCTGCGCAGACAAAACAAAATCATCCATAGCCTGCGCATGCAGGACATATTCGGCTAGTTCATTTTCCCAGCCATTATCGCGAACCGGTAATGGCAACCGGCTTAGAGCGTCGGCATTTGCATTTAGCTCTCCTTTTCTGTATTCCAAGTCGTATTGATAAGCTGCTAAGAGCAGCGCCCAACGTTGAATGCGGGCCGCTGCCATTTGCGGAATGGGTTTATCTGGACCTAGCAAACCAGTCAGAGGCTTGTGATCGGACACCAGAGTGAACTTGTTGCCAAACAAATAATCTCGAAATTTTACAACGCCGAAGACCAGCGCTAGTGCCTCCTTTTCCAATTGTGAATAATTACGTTCCGCCGACGTTATAGTTCTCGAGCGGAACGCTATGGGATGATCCACTCCTTGTATGCGGTGCGACAAAACTGCGCCTATACCCTCGGCCGACGCATCACACTCAAGCCGCAAGGGTCTTTGGGGGTCGTAATGCACAAGAAAGTTCGCCCTTCTCATGGCGCGCTTGGTTTCTTGGAATGCTGTTCTCTAGGCGGGCCCCCAACACCACAGTGCTCCTTTAGACAAGAGTCGGTGTAACGGGGCCAAAGTGGACGACAAGTTCGGTAGAAATTTGGAATAGTATGTGACCAGTCCTAAAAATGATTTAAGCTGGCTTACCGAAGTCGGTGGCGGTGCCGCTAGCACTGCTTCCAAATTGTCCTGCAGTGGGTGGAGGCCTTTTGCATCGATTCGGTGCCCTAAAAATACCACTTCTTTCTCCCGGAAGTGGCACTTCTCCTTGTTCAGTGTTAGGCCGTTCACCCGAAGTCGTTCGAACACTTGCCGCAGTATCGTTGTGTCATACTCTTTTTCTGCTACAATAATGTCGTCCAGGTAAACTTTCACCCCTGGTATACCCTGCAACACGGCTTCTATGCGCCGCAATGCCAAAAGCCAAGCGGTTGCAGCCGAAGAGGCCTTTGTGTGTGTTCAACACAGTTATCTTCTTAGCATCATCATCCAGGGGAAGCTGGTTGTATGCGTTTCGTAAGTCGAGTGTGCTGAACACTTCGCCTCCTGATAGCGCCGCAAAGATGTCAATTTTCGGAAGCGGGTACTGCTCTGTTCTTGTCGCTGGATTAACTGTTAGCTTAAAGTCCCCACATAGCCGGATGTCTCCGTTCTTCTTTACTACGGGCACGACCGGTGTTGCCCATTCAGCCACGCTCACTGGGGACAGCACGCCCACTTCCACCAGTCGGTCAATTTCGGCGGAGACTTGCGCTCTCATGGCATACGGGACTGTCCGAGCCTTCAGAAATCGAGGTTGGGCACTTTCCTTGAGGTACAGCTTCACCGGTGGTCCCTTACAGCATCCGAGGTTCTCAAAGAGGTCCGGAAACTCGTCAAGAAGTGCGGTTAGCTGGCTGTCGGCGTGAACAACATTCACCGAAGACGACGTGCCTTCTACTAGCAACATGCCTGCTTTGCGAAATTCCTCTATCGTGTCCCTTCCGCACAAAAGGGGCCCTCGATGGTCCACTACTATCAGCGAACTGCTCACCGTTACTGGTCCAAGCTGTACCTGCATGTCTACCTTGCCAACGACCGGCAACGGTCTCAGGAAACATGAAAGGCGTAGTGGAGTTTTTTGCAGAGCCGGCCACCACTTGCGATGCTTCTTGTACAAGGTTTTGGGAATCACGCTTACTGGTGATCCAGTATCGACAATCATTCGCAGCCTACGGCCTTCCCACGTTAAGGTGCGCTCGATTGGCTGCACCAAGTGCTTATTGGCGGAACTGTGTGCAACGAAAGCATACAACCTGTCTTCTTCGCTTTCACATTCGGTTCCGTCGACAGCGAATGTTCCTGACCTGGGGGTGTGGGGTCTTTAAGGAAGGGAGGTGTGGAGTCTTTTGCAAGCCCTAGCAAGATGCCCTCTTTTACCACAATGATGGCATATGGATCTGCGATGTCGACAGGACGCCGTTGCATGCGCCCTTTTGCATCTGTCGCATGAAAGGCTGCAATTCTTCCTCCACTGTCTGCCTTGTTGCTGTATCACGTTGACGCCGCCACCTTCGGTCCGGGCGTATGAAGTACGCATGCCCCGAGCGTCTTCGTTCGCTTTCTCAGAAGCTAAGGCAAATTCTTCGGCTTCTTCACGAGTCAAGTTCTTGCGGCCCAGCAGGCACCGGCGCGTTTCCTCATCCTTGTCGCCACTGTTGTATCGTAAGGGCGAAGAATAAGACGATGCATGGCCAGAACCAGAAGGAACAACAATGTTTATTCACGAGGCTGCTGTCTTGGTTTTAATACCCTGGCCCGAGGCCGGAGCATGCGCCGTGGCGAGGGGTGGAGGCACGTGTTATCGGTATGTTCTTCGGCGCGTGCACCTGATAATCTACGATATATCAATTTCCATGTTAGGGTCTGTCACTTTTGTTCGCCATGCAATCATGTCATACCATACTAGTTTTGCAACATGTCATATGAACGAAACCGCCGCAAGAACTGCAGGACCATGAAATGTAAATCATGAAATTCATGACATACCTGTCATGAGTTTCATGTTATGAGTAGACATATGTTCATCACACAGTCATGTTACGCCATACCCAGTTTGGTATCGATATCATTATCGAAACGGCCAGGAGAGATAAAAGTCGTAGGCGGCTAGATAGATAGATAGATAGATAGATAGATAGATAGATAGATAGATAGATAGATAGATAGATAGATAGATAGATAGATAGATAGATAGATAGATAGATAGATACGCTCAATGTCGCCGAAGTTCGCTAAGAAATGCTTCGCAATAAAAATATCACCTGCATGTTCCCACAGAGAGAACTCGAGTGAATGCGTCCCAGAGCACAAGCAACGCACTTTGAAGGAAGCAACACTGATATCGCGGTAGGGTGTTTGTATTTCGGGTAGTTCTCGGTTCTCACCCTTCGGGGAGGGGGTGAATCCGACGATGTCCCATTGGTCCTCCACCTGCTGAGCACCACAGAGAAGAGGAGCCCGGCCAACACGCAAATGGACACCACGGCCGTGACAACGGTGGCGCCACTGTCTCCTCCTCCCGTTACTCCGCCCTGGTGGTGGCCGTGCTTGTAGGCGTGCGACTTGGAGTGCACTCCGTGGAGTCGCACTTGCTGCTCCAGAGACATTGGACGATCCTCTGCAAGCATCAAGCACCACAGTAGAATATAATGAGACGAAGTCACTGGATTTTACAAATAGTTGCAATATTCTATTTCAATGAAGTATCAAAGAGAAAAGTGGTGAATGTGTGCTAGTGCGCAGACAGAAGTATAGAATCAAATAGAATCAAATGACCCTTGCGTAATCCTGCATCTAAGAAGTATGAAAGAAGGAAAACAAGAGATAGAGGAGAGAGAGGGATGAAGACACTGTTAAAAAAAGAGAGTTTGGGGGCCAAAGCATGACCACGCTACATTGTCGGCATCCCTAGTCCGGGACACCGCATGACGAGGCCCCGAGTGGCACCCGTCTCACCAGAGTCCGTTGAGACTCTAACGAGGAGCTGTAGAGGAGGGCAGTCTTCCATGCCTCTCGGGAAGGAATAGAAGAAGGGGGCAGGTGGAGATTTTTCGCACGTTCCCACACCAAGTTGAAAATGTCACAGGTCTCGCCACAGTGTGGGCACCGCCCATCCGCGTTAGGGTCGAAGTGTTTGATAATTACAGGACAGAGTATAGTAGCTGTCTGCAGGCGCCAAAGCTCGCTCACCTGCTTTACTCAACCCCTTTGCAGGAGCCGGGAAAAGGCAGTGAGTGTCGCGTTAATAGGAAATAATTTTTCTGAACCGCAGCAGCGGCGTGCTGACCTTCGAGTCATAGGAGCTGGGGTGAGAAACCCGGTGGGTAAGCGCCCGGGCGGCTGCGTCAGCGGCCTCATTACTTCGTACACCCTGATGGCCAGGAGCCCAAATTATGTTTTTCGAGGATGAATCAGCAACAGCCCGTTTTAGAATATGGCCCTAGAGGGGATATCTCCACTGTTAGCTAGTGCGCGCACGCTTTCTTCGTATCCGTTATGATAGGATCCGTTATTAGTGGATAAACTGGTGGTGCCACTGGGCACGGATATACACGTTGGCGTTTTCTAAAAATAAATATTGCCGAAGCTAGTGCACTGTGTTGTCCTCTCTCTGATGCCCCTGTCTCTTAGCGCTCAATATGCCGTTAAGCTGCGGTTACCAACACGCCCAAAAATGGCAATGACAACCATTATTGTCTTCGAACTGCTAATCGTGGCAGCAAGCGCTATGGCTACTTGCTCAGCCCGCTCTGAATTTCGTGCTCTGAAGAAGAGCCTGTTGACGTGCATTCCCTGGTGAAGTACGGCGGCCGTGTAAAATCCCCTGAGCGTCGGCCCTGCCATGTCTACGGTATACACAAGGTCGGGAACCGTGTTGTCTTTCAAGCGTCCAAGCCTGCGCTTGTCGCCTGCTTTTACGCGTGTGCGTGTCCATGTTAGTGGGGAGCGGAGAGACTCGGAGCATTAGGCGCCGAAGTTCTGAAATATGCTCCGCTTCCTCTGAAGTGCAAGTGTGTTGAATGTGTAAGTGATTGAGCCGGCGGCCCCCGGGGGGGCGTCTGCATAAGCCGTGTACAGTGATTTATGAGGTGCGCCTCCTGCAACTCTTGGTAGGAGTAGAGCACACGCAACGCCCCGAGTTTTGTGTTGCAGGCGGCCACCGGGAGACTCAGAGCTCTTCTTGTAGCCTTGCGCATAATGGCGTCCAATCTTTTGTGTTCTTGCTTGTTAGTGCGTAGGTATGGCACGGATTAGAGGACCCGGCTTGTCATGAAGGCATGGACCAGCCGAAGCGCGCCCTACCTCGCAAACCGCCCCGCTTGTTGGTAACATGGCAAGGATGTTAACAGGTCCAGAATAGCCGTTATGCCGCCCTACACTGAGGGTAGGAATGCGGGAATACGAAAGTTAGAAGAGTAGGGCACGTGAAAGACAAAGAAGCATAATATATACAACTTCACAGTCCATCATTCTTGACCAGTATATAGCATCACTATAAGTCAGCCCCTTGTGCAAGTCTGTTGTTCTTTCAATAAATAAATAAATAAATAAATAAATAAATAAATAAATAAATAAATAAATAAATAAATAAATAAATAAATAAATAAACACAACCTTTATTTGTCATTGATAAATATGAGGGTAACGGGGGGAAAAGCCGCTATCCTGCGGCTGAACAAAGCTTCTCAGCCCACAACAAAATGAAGCAACTGAATGCGCAATAACACAAGAATTGATTGTGCTCGAAATAAAACATTTGATTTGAAAGCATGTTGATAGGACGAGGTAAATATAGCGAATAGTAGGGAAAACGTGGTAGAATCCGAGCTATTTACGCTACTACGTGTGATAATACGCATTTATACGACTAATCGAAAGAAAGACGTCGTAATTCAAAGTGATGTTACGCATACAAAAGAAGTTGATCAAATGCCTACAAAATAAGTACAAGGGCAATAAATAGATCACATAAGATAACATCAAAACGTACCATAATTATGCGTAAACAATATGAACATGGTGTTCATTTGATTGAAACCTAAACAGAAATTCCCTTATCCAAAGCAGTGACAAATTTTTCTTAGTATTCGAGGTATTATAGCCTCAGGTTATTATTTAACCCAAAGTAGTAAGTGCTCATCGCTATATGTGAGAAAGTTACATTTGGGTGATTCCACGAGAGATCGGACACGGGACCAAAAGTTGATATTTTAGATTTCATGAAGTATTTTATATTTCGTGCACCTCTCACCAGGTAGCCCGAAAGTCAACTTCGTTTTATGATTAACTACATAACTTACGAGAAAAAGAATATCAAACTTCACCAACACGGAGGCCCCAATTTCGTCACCTGTCATTTTCGAAAATTGCAGATGCTATAAAAACACAAATATTTTTGTTTCAAGGAAGATATTTTTTACCTGAAATGCATGTCTAATGAAGAATTAATTCATATGGTTTCAAGTTTGTAGACCTTAAGGAATTAGCTTTGAAAGATGTCTAATTTTGCGACAGTTTCAAATAGGTTACGTATTCCCCATTTTTTTTTCTGAGGATACTTGCGCACAAGTATCCACAGTGCGAATGCAAAACTGAAGTATAGTACGTTAAAATGAATTTCACAATGTTTTTGTCGATAAAATTACGGCAGGCGTAATCTTTGTCCATACTTTGAACCATATGATCTAAAGCATTGCCTCCGAGATGCGGCGCACAGCCAATTCAATTGTAGAGCAGACGACGGATGACAACTTGCCCTAAAGCATGTTCTTCAGTCTAATGCGGCAGCCTTCGTGCCCCAAATGATAAAAATTTGTTATGAATCGTTTATGAACTCATTCAACATTCAATTCTCTTACCCAACGTGTTGCAAACACATGGCCGTCACAGCAGCTCCATCTGTGTGTCAGTAATGGAGAGTCACCACATATTAGAAGTCTCAGTGCTCTACGTATAAGAGTGAATTCAGATACTGTAGAGTACCGTGTTCAAAATAGTTGCTCCTATCTGCTAAAACAGCCTTTGTTCACCAAATGCGGTCACGTTTACTCGCGTTTGAAGCTTATTGCCGCTTTTCTGTTCCGATTTCTAGATTTCTCAACTTATCAGCGCATTCTCTAAAAGCTCTGATTTGTACCACGAATATTGTCGCTAAAAACAAAATAATGCAGCATGTTTTTCCTATATTACTGTATGATGGCCTTCGTTTGTCTATTTGCGAGATTTTAAGACAAATAGAAGATGGGGTTTTTTTTATTATTCAAATTTCAGTGGAGTACACTTTTGCTAATATGAGAACTTGGAGGCGATATATAAAAATTTACATTTGCCCTACGGCATCAATAATTTATGTACCTAATGAACACACTATATCCTTAAAACGTGTTCATTTTGAAAACGCTGCTTGCATTACTTTTGGAGAAAAAAAATGGGGAATACGTAACCTATTTTAAACTGTCGCAAAATTAGACATCTTTAAATGCTAATTCCTTAAGGTCTACAAACTTGAAACCATATGAATTCATTCTTCATTAGACATGAACTTTAGGTAAAAAATATGTTCCTTGAAAGAAAAATATTTGTCTTTTTATAGCATCTGCAACTTTCGAAAATGACAGGTGACGAAATTGGTGCTTCCATGCTGGTGAAGTTTGATATTTTTTTGCTCGTAAGTTATGCCGTTAGTCACAAAACGAAGTTGACTTTCGGGCTACCTGGTGAGAGGTGCGCGAAATATAAAAGTACTCAATGAAATCTAAAATATCAACTTTTGGACCCGTATCGATCTCTCGTGGAATCACCCAATTACATCGTGCTGCACGAAAATTCAAAGTACAACCCATCAATATTTGAAAAGATAATGAGCAATGCAACTGCACACCTTGAGAAAAAAAAAGAAAAACGCCATTCGTGAACCGATAAGGCATACGTAGCATTTGATGACTGATGAACCCGGCTAGATGTTAGTGAGAAATAAAGTCTGATCTTTACCAATACCAGCAAGCGAACGATACTGGGTGAAGCCGACTTCAGCGGCTATGCCAGTGCTTACCATACTGCGTTTAATAAGAGTGCAGCTATGGTTGCTACGGATACCGACTTAGTGCCATGGTTTGTGCGGCATAATGCTTATATTGAGGAACCAATCTCTTCATTCTCGACATCTTTTCCAGAATGGCATTTGAGCAAGGTTGCTAGCTACTACAATCTGTGGTCAAGGGGCACAGCGAGGGCAGTCGCATAAGAGGTGTGGCAAAGTTTTAATCGATACCTTAATAGTCACAGAGAATACTGCCAGGAGGCCCCACCACAAGATTGTCTTTGTTATTGCCTGTTCTGATAATTAGAATTATTGTGCTGAAGTGCACAATCGCGTTACCTTTGCAATGCAGTAGGGACTGATGGTATATCGACTCAGACACAATGGCTCTGCACGTGGATTCGTTCTATGTTCGGCCACAGCTGTAGCACGTCAGGTCTGACTAACCACCCAAATCAGCGAGGGAACGACGTGAGGGAATGTTGAGGTTAAAGGCATGAATGAGGGATGCCTTCGAAGCATTTCTTCATCGCTTATTGAATTCGAAAGCCAAAGAACCTCTTGCGCTTTAAGTTCAGCGTGATCAGCTCCTACAGCGCGCCTTTCGGCGCCAGGCAAGTTAAAGCTCTCACGCTACCCAGCGGGGCCCCTTGAGCACGCCTGCTCATCCGTTCCCACACTGTGTCAACCAGCTGAAAAGATCGTCACGCTATATCTTGAAAGGTGGAGCTTAGGAAGTGAAAAGGGGCTCGGCAGTAAACCACAGAGTAAGCAGAACCTTATTCCTATAGCAATACAAAATACTGCCAGGTTAGGCTAGGGCCTCTGCCCGAACGTTACGATGCATCTTCCACTTAGCATCGTCGTGACCAGATATCTTTGCAAGGACGGAGAGTGGAGGTGGGGTTCACTTAAGTGTCTACTGTCTAATAATCTATATCGTAATTAAATCAGCAGCTGCCCCTCATCTTCCGCTCAGCGATCCCCATCGTTTCCTTTCCCCTCTTCGTTACCTTTTTTTTTTTCATTTCCATTTCGTTTCGTCAAAGCGTCGATGTTCCAAAGAGTTGCGAGTATCTGTCCCTATCCAAGACGTGTCAAGCGAAACATGAGGTTGGTGATGATCTGAGAAGGATCCCACGTTGGTTCCCACGCGCATAACGAACGCTTCAAACTAGGAGCGATCTCTGGGCGAGATAACAGACCCGACGGCGGGGGCCGCGGTGAACAAGATGAGGTTTCGAAATCGGGAGGTGGACGACGTGACTCGCTCGCAATTGCCATTCTCCTCCGTACGGCATGTAGTAAACGAAGCAGCAACATCCAATTCGAGATCAGCGGACACGAATCATTAGCGCCCTTATTGCGCATTCATTGGCAGTTAACAACGGACACGCGCAAAGACGCGATGATTCGTGGGGGCGACTGAGGCTAGATAATGCCGGGATAGAGGAAGCGCAAGCAAATGCGGGCTTAAGAAGCGAAAGAAGTGATGAAAAGAAAAAAAAGGGGAAGTAGACCCAGCATGAGACTCGTAGATGGTCACGCGAACCGCGCATGCAGCAGCTGGCTTTGCATCAACGCCACGTGCTCCTAGCGGGCGCCAGGTTGGAAGTATAGATACACACGCGGAGTAGATAGGGCTGAGCGGTTGCCACGCGTGTACAGGGACAACCTCGAAATGGTGTGGGAGTGTTTGCTGTCTAGAAAGAGTGAGAGAGACAGGAGAGAAAGAAAGCGATGCTCACATTGCGCAGGCACGGCATCGTGGAGAGTCGAGATCTGCATACTGCGAAAACATCTGCCCTCCTTTTTTTTTCTTTTTTTTCCTTTTGCGTTATCCCTACGGCTGCGATGCGCAGATGCTACTGGTTCCCTGAAGAAGGTTTCGAAAACTGTAAAACGAAAACTTGAGGCGGCGTGTTTGGAAGCTGCCAAATTTGGGGTAGTAGTAAACATTTTATTCTGAAATGCACTAGAGAGTTCCCGTGCACCTCGGTGGCAGTCCCTAGTCCGGGACGCCATAACCGAATTTGGGGCACGTTATATCAATTAGGTTTGATGGGTGTGACAAGACTGTCGTCGTATGTTCTCCATGCTTAAAGCGGTTGGCTGGGCTTGGTGAAGTACAGGAGATTTATTTATTTTCCAGCGCATTCCAGAAAAAAAAAAAGAAACGTGTGAGGCAAGACTGAGAGTTGGGCTAGTTGGTGATAAATTATGAGCAGAAACAGCGCACAAACTCACAGGACGAAGAGAAGAGGCACAAACAAGCGCTGATCAGCGCTTGTTTGTGTCTCTCCTCTTCGTCCCATGAGTTTATGCGCTGTTTCTGCCCATAATAAAACCGTGTGAGCACAGGAAGTAAAAGAAGAAAACAGCAATACCACAGGTCTTGAAATGCAGAGTTGAAGAAGACACGCGTTGTTTTGTTCTTTTACCTTCCCGCGTTTGTGTGTGTTTGTTCATTTTTCCCGTATGCATGAGAAGTGCATCGAATCTCCTTTGTATGACTGAAATGACGGCCACAACATATCCATGTATAGGAAATTCATAAATTTCGTTTATTTGTATTTACTCATATATCATAGACGCCCTTCCGGACATTTCATAAAGATGAGAACGGGGTCACTTACGAATACACAGTGGGTATTACAGTGTATATAGAGTGCAAGAAACATGTCTAACATATTAAAACAATATGCTAAATATCAACGTTCTAGGCTCCCGCCAGCTACGCTCTGAAATCTGGTGACATTGTCTGAGAAAATTTAGTTTCCATTGAATATGAACTTTCTAGCCAGCTACCGTGTTCAATTGCATGCTAGAAGCACTGGGCTGTCTTGGCAAGTTTTAATGAAATGACGGCCGACTGAAGGCTAGTCTTCGGTATATGCCGTTAAAACAACAATATTTTCTCCTTTGTCAGTTCGATGACTGAGTTGACGAACAAATTTTTGAGAGATCGAAACAACGTCCGTACAATTGCTGACCGAGTAAAGGACAAGGGAAAGGCATGGCAAGACCACGCGCACGTGAGTACCTGCATCTGTTTGTGTATGTGTGGATGTAGAAAAAAAATCGGGGGGGGGGGAGGGGGGAGGGGGAGGTGCCGCAGGAGTGTGCTGACGGCCGTATTATGTTACAAGGAGCGCAATAGCTGAAGGCCGGGAGTTCGTGAGCACAGCGATCTGCATACAGCAGGGACATCTGCCCCGCACTGCCATGGTCAGATCTTTCTTCCGCAGAAAACCGGAGCAGATGCTGCCATCTTCGGGCAAGGGTGTTTGAAGGCGCCGGTGACGTAAACAAGTTTAACGCTTTCCGTAGGAAGCCGCGGCATTCGGAAGGCCCGGTGTTCGCGGTAACACTGGACTTTTCGCGCGAACGCCCCAAGAATACGGCTGAGCTGAGGCCATTAGGCGCTAAACACCTCACTCCAGTTTCAGCTGCGTGGCCCTAGCACGTGGCGTTCGTAGAAACCGTGTCCAGTTGACACCAGAGACGGTAGTTCCTAAGCAACGAGGAAAGTAACAAAGCGCAGAAGCGACATGGACGACGATATCCCCTACGATAAAACCAATACGAAAAAAATCTTTTTTTTTCTAGCGTAAGCCCATCTCTGCAACACAAGGCAACGAATACCAAAATAAATTATCAAATTGACTACGCACCTAGATATGTCAGTAACCTCGACATTTCCTAGAAGAGAAGACAGCAGTTAGCTTCACACGTGACAGCAGTTTATTTCGTATAAGTCGATAATGAATATGAGTAAGACTCCATCATGTGTGCGCTACGGTTTCACTTCTAACTCCATAATTCTTAAAGTGCCTGAGTATAAGCTTGGACAGTTCACTTTCTAGCTTTTCTTTACTTTAAGTTATTGTGACCTCTTAGAAGCGTCCATGACAGAACTATGCGACGTCAAACTGCATTTCTCCGATTTCGATGTACAGTACTAAAGCGCAGCTCATCTGCTTTGGCGAGAGAGTGTTCACGAGAGTTTTCTCGCTCTTTCCGATCGATATGTCTCGAGCTGCCTCGAAAATTTATTAAGAGAGGTATTAAGAAATACATGAAGGAGGTTATGCTCAAGAACTTTCAGAGCTGTAATTGCACTGCTTTCTCGCGGCTAGTTTAACGCAGTTTATTCCGCAAGGACTTCTTTTCAGCCTTTCGTGCACGTTAAGCATGATGTGCGCGCGCATTAGGTGTTCGAGATCACAAGACCGCTACCAGTAATCACTGGTCAGCTCTTCCGGGTACTTGGTATATGCCTCTATGCGTTAGTCGCATTTTACTTGCAAGGGTTATGCCACTAGTACTGTCTTCCGCTTATGGCACTCGACTGCTGACCCGGAGGTCTTGGTACGCGGTCTGCGGCGGTTTCATTTTCAAGGGCACGAAACGGCTATAGAGCAGGGCCATGGGTGTAGATTTAGGTGCACGTTAAAAAAAAAACGCCAGTTGGTCAACGTCTCCGAAATTTTCCACTACGTGGTGCCTCACAGTAATATCGTGGGTTAAGGCCATCAATCCGCAACAATTATTATAATTCCTTGTATCCACTATTCGAGCGCTTGCTTTGCTCATGAACCTAATGCAGAGGTGCACTTCATGTCGCGCGTTCATATATTCGACGTTTCCAAAAATATGTCTCTAAGTAGAGCGACCAAACCATTGAAAGGCGTGCTTTTCCAATGTCCGAATTACGGAGGCGACGTTCTCGTCCAAGTGCTCGCCCGTGATGATATCTCTGACACCATATGTCTACACATAGCACTGTACCCTTGTTTGAAAGCTTGTTTGGCCAGCCACAACAAGCGTTCGGTGACCTTTGTCCTCCATTTGGAAACGCCATCTGCGTCCGGCGCTCTTGCTGGTGGTATATGAAGTGCATGGTACACTCGCAGCTGACCCGGAGTGGGAGCATGCGATAAGAGCGTCGACCAAACTCCAGAGGAATTTCGAGGGCCGCTCGCTGTCAAGGCCCGGTCGTCAAGCGTGCGATTCCATTCAGCTTTGAGCGAGCACAAGAAGAGAGGCAGGAAAGAGCATTCTAGGATGTGCCCCAGAAGGAAAATTCCAGCGCTGTAATCCGGAACACTTTCGTTGTTGAAGAGATTTTTCACGTTGCGTCAACTACCTTCAACGATCGCACGTCAACGATGAGAACCGGCTAACAGCAGCTATTACAAAAATCTCAAGTGAAAGAACATCGAATGCACGTCAACATAGGCGTGCGCACGTGAGGGGGGGGGCAGAGTGGACCGCCCCTAATTATAATCCCCTAATAGGGGGGTGCAAAATCAGCCCTCCACATGGGAAAAATCAGGAGGGAGGCGCTGCGACTCGACATAGGTGAGGGGGGAGGAGGGGACGCAGAGCCAGCCTTGTACATGGCGAAAATAGGGAGGAGGGGTCACTGCAACGAACCTCCGTCTTCCCATTCTTCTCCCCATGACGGGGAACTCTGCAAAGGCCCATGCTCCTGAATTCAGATTCATAGTTTCTTCACTGAGTTACTGTAACACGTTGTTAAAGAAAGCAAACAAGTTCGAAGGATAATAGAATGATTTGCAGTGGTTTGAAAAAGACACAGGTGTAAGAGTTACAATAGAAAAAAATGAGCTGGCTTAGTCTGTTTTTTCCCGCTGTATTTTTGGGAGCGCGCTGCCATGAACTTCGGCGTGCACTTGCCGACATTGTCCCCTTAACGAACTGTCATTCGTCCTTCTCGATAATGGGAACACGATAATGTCACATGACTTCCAAGTGCAACGTAGGGAAACATACACACAATAACTGTGGTGTAGGATCCCTGCTACTATATGTGTAATAAAACGCTGCTTTTCATCTCATGAGCTAATCTCTCGCGAAGGGGCGAGAACGTTCATTATACAAACTTCCCATAAGCGTGCGCGAAATAATATGCATTGTTGAATTAGCGGTTATGAAGTGTTACGGCAAATTACGCCTAATGTATGCGTCGTCACCATGTACAGCACAAGGTTGCGTAACAGAGGCCAGCGTGCAGGCTTGCAGACCTTTGCAGTTCTTCAACAATGTAACACTTTACCTGAAATGCAAAAAAGAAACGGCAGCGTATGGGACCACTGCATATTTTTACACATCCCCAGACGTGTGTCAATGCCCTTCAAGCGTAATAAAAATGCCTCAGACCGAAGTCACTGCCTTTTACACACAATAATGCATAGCAATAGGCCCGTGACATTCCTTAACCTGAGATAGGAAAACTCCAAATTATACAGAAGAGTACTTCAAGGTGTGATGCCAAGGAATGTGGTGACAAAGGAAGGAACCGGAAGACTAAAGTGCTCTAATTAGTGAACTGACATTTGTTATGGAACATTTCGCTAACATCGTAAAAAAAAGAAAAATAGCAAATGACTACGGAGACAATCGCGATGTCATCTGTAGCAATATGTGATCTAACAGAATCACGCACTTAATGCTCATGAAGAATCTAGTGCAGGAAATTTACGACGCTTGAACGTCTGAGAATTACCACTATGCTGTGTAGTCGTTCTCGATTCACCTGCTGTGGTTCTTGGCCCTTGGTACATGGTACCTATTGTTTAATCTGCGCAGTCAATTAGCCAACCTCGGGTAATCTTACAATGACTCTTTCTATTTCATTTTGTTTTGGTCATGGTAGAGGCTCAGTTTATGTAGCAGCGACATCGTTACTACATCACTGAATTACATCACTCAGGTCAAGCAGCAGATAAACTTAATGGCAGCAGGTGGAGTGCTCAGTCCTGGTTTATTGCTTTTGGCCTGCTACTACTCTACGCTAGGAAAGATGGAGGGCACCAAGCGAATGCAATCTATAGTAAAATCACTCTCACTGAATACAGCTTCATCATTCACGAACTAATAAGGATTACGCTAAGGCAAACTTGATGCAGCAAGGTCGATAAACAGTGACATATAGTCGGCCCATTGCCTGCCAAATGTGCGACGGAACTTTTCGGAACGGGCCCTCGTTTTTTCCCCTACACTTATCGCGCAGCCACGAAGACGTGGAGGTATTTTCTGCGTCGCTATAGTTGTCTCGCGATAAGTATGGCGGCGACTATATGTTTCAGTAGTATCGCTTCACTGGGTCGCATCGACCAGAGAAGCAATCCTGCAGGAACCAAGACGCGGCGCGTATGCAAAATCAGTCCGATCCGCGTGCAGACCAGATAGAGAGGAAACCGGCTAAGCCGGGCCGCCGCTCGACGACCGCAGGGGGGGGGAAGGGACGATCGCAATATTCCGAGTCGTGGCGTGCGCAAGGTAAACAGAGCGAGCTGCTGCAGCGCGAGCGGTGGCCGCCTCCGCTATCATCGGCGCCCTTTTGGGGTCAGCCCACCACGTCTGTAGTGAATCGGCAAGCCAAGGTACTCGAGACCGCAGATGCTGACCGGCTGGCCGCCCTGCCTCATCGCTCCTCGTCGAAGAGGAGAAGGGCACTCCGAGAGGGAGAGAGAGAAAGCTCAGAGCGATAAAGCATTTTGGAGCTGCACTCGCCGCCAAACTGAGAAGGCAGAGAAGAGGGGGAGGGGGGGGGCCAATGTCGATGCTCACGCAATGCCCACAACTCCCCAACAGCTGTCCGTCGTGTGTGTAATGGCCGTGAAAATCCACGCAATCGTGAACCTTCGAGTCGGCGTAGCCGTCTGAACGCATTCTAGCTATGTGTCGTGTAGTGTAGCAGCTGCTGTCGCCACTGTGTACAAGCTACCATCTTTGGATCGACTAAGTCGTCATTGGGCAACTGCGACTGGGGAGGCACCCCGAGGTCATCCAGTTCCTTGGAGGTTTATTGATTCCGCGGCGAGACGACGACGTCAACGACGGTTGCGGGCGTGTGCGAGCGACCTTCCAGTAGTATACGCGGACATCTGGTGTCCGCGCGCACGCGCTGCACGTCAACGACGGGCGAAACTTGGTCGTCGTTGCGCAAGGACGTGAGAGTTGCGAAGACAGCGGTGGCTGGAACATCTGGTAGACGGGATGTAAACTGCTAATATCGCAACCGCAAAACACGAGTCCGACCTTCCTGCGAGGAAGCCACGCTGTCAGGAACGGCGACGCTTGCGCAAACGGCAGTTACATGAAGTGACTACTCAACGGTTTCTAAATGCCTGCAATCAGTAGCTGGGTTTTAATTGCAGGAGAGACAAATCGCGCGAGAGGAAGCTGAACAGAGTATATGATATTAAGTCAACGCAAAGGGCGGTCTCGAATCGGAGATGGAGCTATAAACAAGCGGGAAACAGGTTAACAACAAAATGCAGATAGATTTCGTCACAAGTGTCAGAACTTCGAAAATACATGTGGAGAAGGTTACAAGTAAACTGTACGCAGAACAGTCAATCCTTCAGTTGCTCATTAGGAATAGGCAATTGGTATAAAAATTGAGTATGAACAACGAAACAACCATAAAGAGCAACAAATAGAAAACACTGTTAATGAAGAATTGTGAAATATTTATTTACAAAAACATACTAGAGTAGAAAATGAACGTTTTACACTAGACTGGTGCCATTGAGACAGGAAGTTAAGATCAATTGGCCTGCTAAGGTAGCCTGTGCATGTGAGGGAATACGATCAAGCTAAAATTCTCATCAGCTTGTTGTGGACATTCCGTTGCCAAATATGTTATCACTAGAATTTGGAAGACCGTAACAATGTCTAAGCTGCACGAGGCAAGGTGTCATTGATAAACTCAGGAATTCGGCCAAACAGAATTTGCGAACAGTTTTTTTTTTAGTGATCAAACAAAGCAACTGACAGAGAAATCAGACATGTAGGTTACATGTAGTCTATTGATGTGGAAATAATAATGCCCATATTAACCCAAAGCTCTTACGCTATTATTTGCTAAAGTAAATCTTATGATATGATGATCCTGGACTAAATAGTGCCAAAATCTGCCAGTCAATGACAGAGAGCACTTAAAAACGAAAATCAATGTGAGTGAAGCCTCAAAAATATACACGCCGAAAACATACCGGCCACGATGATATCATAATCTCAACTTAACTTAACGCAAGCGAGAGAAATTCGCGACAGCCATAAACTGACAAATTATAGGTTACGTCGCGTGCCTTGTGCTGGTGCCTTATGCTTCCAGTTGTTCTTAAAAGACAATTGCAATCCTTGATAAATCATTACCTCAATCAGTCACTGCACGCAAGTAGTGTCTCCAAGGAGTACACATAGTAAAAGCCTGACGGTGTAAGAGCGACAACGTGCTCGTTACAGGCACACTTGGCCACCGGGCCGTTTGTTTTGCTCTGCCTTTCGGCGACGAGGGAAACCAGCGGGCCCGATTTCTCGGTACGGTACGCCGAGGACACCTGCTCTTCGGCAGAGCTCCATATTAGGAGGCGTCGCGAAAGCGCGTCCGCCGTTCGCACCCGCCTACTTATCACCGCAGCTGCTTCGATCCGGCTGCTGCTACTGATGCACGTTGTCCGCGCTTACCGCCATGTACGGCTGCACAAACAACTCTTTACGAGGGAACGGGACCGTCCGGGCACACTTTACGGGAACCGACCGACACCGCCGAGAACCAGCTATAGCGTTACACTCCTGCTTCAGTCGTAAAAACTGAGAGTATGCAAACGAGGGCGCTGCCAGTAACGCACGCTTGCGTCTTCAGAGGCCCTGTTTGCATTTTACTTTAGCACGACCGCCTCGCTACGACGTGAAATAAACAGACAGCGCTTACGCCGCGTTATTGCAGCGAGCGACATCACGCCAACGCTGCACGCGTAGGAGGTCGCAAAGATAAAAGTACAAGCATGTACATATATCCCCCCTTGAGGTACTTGAAAGGCGTAAACGCACACAATTGCGACGCTGCTTGTCTGCACGACTGAGAAGAAGGTACGCAAGTGTGTTGCACAATCGCCCCAAGAAGGCACTCCGATTACGCGTTTTGCGAAACGACGCCTACGGTCTCGGGACGACACGAATAAAAAAAAGAAGGCGTTCATAAATGTAAAGCAGTCACGTTGCGTTCCTTTCGAGGTGCCATGTTCGGTGCACATCTCGAACTGCACACCTGGGTACTGCCGGTGCAGATGGCTTAAACGTGTACGCCAGAACCGGAGATTACGAGTGCGATAAATATGTGTAATTCGAGATAACATCAGCGCCTATTCATCTGCTCTGTTGCTTCTCTGTATTAATCTCGCTACAATAAAGGTATAATGCAAGATTTTGATGCGGAAAGTACTTAAGCGAAACAGCTGCACGCTTATGTTCCCTTCGCGTCTAACTCCGCATCATTAAAGCTGCATAAAATATTGAAAAACGCAACCGAAAAAAAAGGCACATCCTACGTACAGTGGGAATGGATGATATGCGAAGCGCGAGTGAGAAATGTTGATATGTCACTTTAAAATCAGCACAACGTTACGAGTAGGAAGTAAATGATGGCATACATGACTGCCGTGTCATGATTATCATGTCTGAATGTGTCGTTTACCTTCGTCATCTATTCACGTCACGTGATACCAAATTTAGTACATGTGGAGCTAGCGAAACAGCCGCCAGCATGCTATGAGCGTGGTATGTAGTCATGTTCTTACATGGCACGCGTTTCAGGATTATGTTTGCACCAGTCATATATTTCATCATCCATTGACATCACGTAACACCAAATTTAGCAAAACAGCCGCGAGCGCATTATGAAGGGCCTAATATACTCTAACGCAGCGTTGACGTGCGCGCACGCTGGGCGCAGTGACGCTACGTTAGCAAAACGCGAGCACTCTATAGTCTGACGCCAGGCGCGACCAGCGTCCGTCAGCGTGGCCCGACGGCAACTGTCGCGAAACGCAGCATGTCGCATTTCGCGCCGATGCGTTACCCAGACAACACTGCGTCTCCCTCTTTTCGTGACTGAGGCACGCCGGACGCGCTGAAACGCGCATGCGTCAAAGCAACGCTGCCCGGCGCGCACCGGCGAGTATATGGCAGGACCGGCGTCTGGCGTGGCAACGTCAGCGTGACGCGACGAAATGAACGCCGGCGAGCACGCGCACCGGGTCACGTCGAAATGTATTGGCGCCTTCGCTGTGACATGTAGCCATGTTCTCACATGATGTGCATCTCATATCGGGCCGCAAGATACTCGATGATTTGGGCCTCAACTCTATTGACCAGTGCCCCGATTCCATGCAGATACCCAGAAACATCAGGTCTCAGCTGCGCATAGCACCCATTCTCCGCAACATGCACCCTGCGCACAACGTCGGTCGGCGTAGGGCCAGGGGTAGAGCTCTGCTCGAGCACGTCCGTAGCAACCCCACTGATGCAAGCTTTGTGGATGCTGCGCCATATGTCCAACAAGAGGCATTCGCTGTTTCCATCGTCGACTCAAATTCCAGGCTCACTTGCTCCGCCACAGTACGCACATCGAAGCCCGTGATAGCCGAACAGGTTGCAATCGCGCTGGCTATGCTAGATAGTCGCAGAGAGTCAATATACAGCGACTCCAAGGCAGCGATCAAAGCCTACGAAACCGGGATGGTAGCCCCTCAGGCCCTCCGCATTCTCCAAAGCGTCAAGAGTATCACGCCCCATTCTCTCACTTGGTTTCCCGCTCACCTGTGGTCGATTGAGGGCCCTACCTCTAACCCGAACAAGGGCGCCCACGAGGCCGCGCGAGGACTCACTGACCGCGCTGCCTCCACAGTCCCTCTGCCTCGCTGGGAACCCTTACTTACGTTCAACGAAATAACAAAGCCCTTCTATCTGTCAAGAAGGGTATTCCCTCTCCCACACCCGGCCTTGTGCAGGGCGCAGGCAGTCACCCTAAGACTATTGCAAGCCAGTGCGTATCCTAACCCTGTGGTTCTTCATGCCATCTACCCTGAACGGTATCCAAGTGCGGATTGCCCTGTTTGTGGACTGTTAGCCACATTCAATCATGTGTTGTGGGAATGTGAAGCC
This sequence comes from Rhipicephalus microplus, assembly GCF_013339725.1. Classification (NCBI taxonomy): domain Eukaryota; kingdom Metazoa; phylum Arthropoda; class Arachnida; order Ixodida; family Ixodidae; genus Rhipicephalus; species Rhipicephalus microplus. The sequence continues at coordinate 82,783,918 of NC_051169.1, read as the reverse complement.
ATCGGCCCTGCCCTCAGCGAGGACAGGTGGGCTGCGCTCTTACGCAGCCCCGAACTTAAGGATCAAACCCTGGCCGTCCAGAGTGCCCGCGAACGGGCCGCCAAGCTCGGCTTGACGGTCCCAACGTGGGATTAGCCGGGTGGCGCGGGGCCTCCCTGCGTCTTCTCAGGACAAAAATAAAGTTTTAATCAATCAATCATGTGCATCTCATGATTATCATGTTTGCACCAGTGACGAACCTTCGTCCTCCATTGGCGTCACGTAATACCAAATTTGGCATATGTGAAGCTAGCGAAACGGCCGCGAGCGCATCATCATTGTGGCAGTAGTCATGTTGTTACATGACACGCATGTTGTGATTATCATGTTTGGATGTGTAATTTACCTATGTCATCCGTTCGCATCGCGTAATACCGAGTTTGGTACTTGGGAAGCTAGAGAAACGGCCACGAGTGCACCATGAAGGTAGCATGTAGTCATATTGTTACATGACACGCATCTCATGTTCATCATGTTTCCACCAGTATCATATCTTGCTCATCCATTCACGTTCCGTAATACCAAATTGGGTATAAGTGAGTGAAGCTAGCGAAACGCCCGCCAGCACATCATGAGCGTGGCATGTGGTCATGTTGTTAAATGATACGCATCTCATGATTATCATGCTTGCACCAGTCACATACCTTCGTCATCCATTCACGTCCCGTTATACCGAGTTTCGTATATGTGAAGCTAACGAAACGGCTGCGAAGAGAGAGAGAGAATAAACTTTATTGGGTTCCAGCATGCGGGATTCCCTCCGGCCGCGCAGGGCGTGGGGTTCACCCTATCTCACGTTACACTAGAAGTCCTAATGTCACGCGGGCCTAGACCTCAAGGCCTTCGTGCCCCGTCGCCGCTCGGGTTACTGGGGGTGTCCCCCTTTCGCCTTTGCAGCGCCAGTGCGACCTCGAGCTGCCGGACGGCCCTTCGCTGGTCTTCTGGGTCCGTAGACCCCACACGCTGTTCTACTTGCGGCGGTAACACCGGACCGTCCGCGCTGTCTGCGTCACATCCCCAGAGTATGTGAGCCAGGGTGGCTCTCGCGCTCGCGCACACACTGCACATTTCACTCACGTAGAGTTCGGGGCACACGTGTCGCGCTAGCGATGGGGTCAGCACAGTCTCGGTTTGGAGCTGGCGCAACCTCACCGCCTCCCACCGGGTAAGATCCCTGTGCGGAGGCGGGAAGCCACGCCGTTGCTCCCTGTACCACGCGAGGATGTCGCCGTAATCGAGCAGCTGCTCCTCGCCTTCTTCTTCGGTCGCCGTCGTGTCTTCGGAGGCGGGCGCGGCCGCGGTCCGGCACGTGGCGAGACCACGGGCCGCGGCATCCGCCTCCTCGTTGCGGTTCGGAAATCCTGGTATCAGGTCCCTACCCATGTGAGCCGGGAACCATTTTAGCGTCAGCCTCGACTTGGACTCGTCGCTTGCCAACGCCCTAGCAGCCGCCCCGCACACGGCTCCGCGCGAGAAGCTACGGATGGCCGTCTTGCTGTCACTGAGTATTGTCCGCACGCCCGGGGAGCGCGCCGCCAAGGCTATCGCCATCTCCTCGGCCTGGCTCGCGCTCCGCGTACGCACGCTGCATGACGTGACGATCTTGCCCGTCGTTGCGGCGACCGCCGCCGCCACGTAGGCGTCCTTGTTCTTGACTTTGGCCACGTCCACGTAGACGGCGCCCTCGTCGTTCTGATGTTGCAGCAGCAGCGCCCTGGCTCGCGCCGCTCGTCGTCCCTCGCTTTCGCCGGGACCCATGTTCTTTGGCAGCGGATACACCACCAGTCTTCGCATGGTTGACTCCGTGAGTGGAGACGTTTCGTGGTCTTGTTCCTCGGGGGAGGACAGGCCCACTCGTTCCAGCAGCCGCCTGCCGACCGCGGTGCGGCCCAGGCGCGTCAATTGAGCAGTACGTTGGGCCTCGCCGATCTCCGAGAGCGTGTTGTGCGCTCCCAGAGATAGCAAGGCCGTCGTCTTGGTGCCGTTGAGCAGGCCCATGGCACCCGCATACGCCTTGCGGATGGCCGCGTCGATTCGCTTCCTCTCCGCTTCCGTCCACTTGTGAAAGGCCCCCGCGTATGCTGCGTGGCTAACTGCAAAGGCCTGCAGCAGTCGCAGGAGGCTCGCTTCTCGGATTCCTCGGGACCTCGACGTGACCCTCTTGACGAGTCTCGTCGCTATCCCGATCTTCGTTACTATGTGGTTGGCTGCCGTCCCGTTCGTGCGGTGGGCGTCCACGTACATGCCTAGTACTCGGAGGCTCTGGACGTGCGGGACCGGCGTGCCGTCGCTGGCTCGGACGACTATGTTGCGTTCCGCTTCTTCCGCGGCCCGCTTTCTCCATCTTCCCGGTGGTGGGAGCACCAATAACTGGGACTTCTGTGGCGAGCACTTCAGCCCCGTGTCTCTCAGCGTGGTCTCCACGGCGTCGATCGCTGCCTGCAGTCCGGCCTCGATGTCGCCGTCACTGCCGCCCGTCGCCCATATCGTGACGTCATCGGCATAGATGCAGTACCGGATCTTCGGTCCGAGCGCGTCAAGGCTCTTGGCGACGGCGATCATCACGATGTTGAATAGAAGCGGGGATATCACGGACCCTTGTGGGGTTCCGACGCTTCCTAGCTCCCTCTCTTCGAGTCGTTCGCCTCCCACCTCTAGCCTCGCCGTGCGACGAGTGAGGAAGGATCTTACGTAGTCGTACGTGCGCTTGCCCATGTTGAGCTTTGCCACGCAGGCAAGGATGGCCGAGTGCTCCACCTTATCGAAGGCGCTCTGCAGGTCCAGGCCGAGAATGGCCCGGTTGTCTTTCTGCGGAACGCCTCCGGCTGGCTCTAGTACCTCGCGTTGCAGCAGCAACATCGCGTCTTGCGTCCCCAGGCGAGACCGGAATCCCAGCATGGAGTCGTTGTAGTGACCGTTCTCCTCCAAGTACCGCTGCCACCGGTTGTTGAGGACGTGCTCCAACACCTTGCCCACGCAGGACGTGAGCGAAATGGGGCGCAGGCCCTCTATTCCCGGCGGCTTGTTGGGCTTGGGCAGTAGTATCGTCTTGGCCGTCTTCCACTGCTTGGGAAGGCTTCCGCTCGTCCAGCAGGCGTTGAAGTACTTCGTCAGGGCCGAGACTGCAGCGTCGCTGATGTTACGCAGAGCCTTGTTTGTCACTTTGTCCGGTCCCGCGGCTGAGCGACAGTTCAGGGCGTTCGTTGCCTGGCGCACCTCCCACTCCTCGATTTCGCGGTCGAGCAGCGGGTTGGGCGCGCCGTCGTATTCCGGATGCTCCACGTGGTTTGTGGCCGGGAGGTACTTGTCGTTTAGCCGCTTGTGCATCTCCGCTTCGCCTAGCTGGTTGGCCGCGGCGTGGAGGATCTGCGACATGCGGTGTCGTTGATGTTCCTTACTCTTGGTCTCGTCCATGAGGTGGCGCAGGAGGGCCCACGTGCCTCCCCTATGGAGTTGGCCATCCGCTTCGCTACACATGGCATACCATTGCTGGGCACACAGTTGGCGGCTGTAGCGCTCGATTTCCTTCCCGAGTGCCGCGACGCGTTTGCGCAGCGTTCGGTTGTGCCTTTGTCTTTTCCATCTTCGTTGTAGCGATCTCCTCGCCTCCACGAGATGGGCGAGGCGCGGGTCCACCCGATCGGCTTCCTCCGGTACCTCGACTTCGGTCGTGGCGTCCTTGGCGGCGGAGACAAGGCTCGCCGACCATCTCTCCACGTCGTCCACCTCGCCCAGATCGGCTTCCCTGAACTTGTGCCAATCGGTGAGGAGCTGACGTCGTTTGGTCGTTCCGTCGACCACACGAGCGTGGGCGAGCGGTATCGTGACTTCGACGATGTAGTGGTCGCTTCCGAGATTCCAGCCCGTGTTCTTCCATCGCGCAGTCCCGCCTCGCGGCAGATGCACGAACGAAAGATCGGGCGTGGTGTCTCTGGCTGTCGACGTTCCGATTCGCGTTGGTTGTGCCGGGTCGGTGAGCAGCTCGAAGCTCGCTTCCTCGGCGTCTTCCAGTAATCTCTTTCCCTTCACCGTTGTGCGAGTGTACCCTAGTTCCTCGTGCGGTGCGTTAAAGTCCCCGCAGACGACCGCCGCGGCCCCAGAGCCGTGGGCGGCGTCGCGGATCTTGTGCAACAGGGTCTTGAATCTTGGTTTCCGTGCTGTGGGTTGCTATATACATTTGCTATGTACACCGTGGTCGAAGCCTTGTTCTTGCCTCTTCCCTTCTTGCCCGCAATGATGATTTCCGTCACGTTGGCTTCGATGGCGGAGTCTTTGTAGTTTAGGATTTCGTCCTTGCCTACGCTCGTGATACCTTTCCTCACAAACGTGCACACGCCCTGCGCGGCGCCTTTCCCACAGGTGCGGGCGCTCGGCGGGCGGGCGTACGCTCGGTAACCCGGCAGCGAGGTGATCTTGGGGTCTTCAGCGTGTGTTTCCTGGATCGCTATCACGTCGGGAAGCTCCTTCTGATCAAGCGACCGCAGGTGCTGTTGAAGTACTGCCTTGCGGCACCGGTAGCCGTTAGCGTTCCAGTGCCACATCACTATCCGATCTCCTGCGAAGGCATCATGCGCGTGACATGTAGTCATGTTCTTACATGACACGCATGTCACGATTTTCATGTTAGGGTCTGTCGCTTGTGTTTGCCATGTAATCATGCCATACCATACCAGTTTTGCAACGTGCCATGTGAACGAAGCCACCACAAGAGCTGCAGGACCATGAAATGTTAATCACGACATTCATGACATATGATTGATTGATTTATTTGTGGGGTTTAACGTCCCAAAACCACCAGATGATTATGAGAGACGCCGTAGTGGAGGGCTCCGGAAATTTCGACCACCTGGGGTTCTTTAACGTGCACCCAAACTTTAGCACGCGGGTCTACGACATTTCCGCCTCCATCGGAAATGCAGCCGCCGCAGCCGGGATTTGAACCCGCGACCTGCGGGTCAGCATCCGAGTACCTTAGCCACTAGACCACCGCGGTGGCGCTACATTCATGACATATCATGATTTTTATGTTATGACTAGTCAAATACGTTCTTCATACAGTCATGTTCTGCCATATCGAGTTTCGTATTGATGCCATTATCGAAACGCCCAGGAGAGCTAAAAGTCGTAGGCAGCTTGACAGATAGATAGATACGCTCACAGTCACCAAAATTCGCAAAAAAAAAGCCTCACATTTATTAACCCCGTATTCAGAAACGCGCCTTGACTTGCCACCGCGTTCTATGCAGCAGAAACGCGTTTCAGATGCTCTGCTTCAGGCGATGCCAATGCAGCACGAAAAACGCAAAGGAGCTTCAAACACGCTGCATAGAAGGCGGTCATAAGTCAAGTTAAGCAGATGTATGTTCAGAAAAAGTGTTTATCGATTCTAAGTGCTACGTACCAAACTATGGAAGCAACTTCAAGCGTAAGCCACGTTGCAACCAACGTGAAATCGACATTAATGGGGCCTGTGTTTAGAAAAAACGTGTTCAGCGATTTAGAGTGCTTGGTACTCTAGTATGGGGAGAGTACAAAAGCCATACCCTTCAAAGATCACTGAAGGCGTTGCCAAACACGGGGGTAATGCAGAAGTGAATGCGAACGGAACGGTCTGGTGAAGCAGTGTGCATGGCGTCATGCCTTCTATTTTGTTCTAGGTAATAGCCTTTTATTTAATTCTGTGATGTGATTTGACTGATTGGGGGTGAAATGTCCGATTTTTACGGTGCTATGGCCTTTGAGTTTGTTCTGATTAACAGCCTATTGATAACGATTTTATTGTTTACAGATGGTTCGGTTTGCTCACATGTTGTTGGCGTTGACACTTTACCGCTTTTATTTGCCGCGAGGGCCTTTAGTAGAGGGTCAGCGCTGTGATCGTTTTAAATTACGGCAGCTTTGCTTTCGCCACATCAATTGCATCGTCCCCCACGGCTGCACCGGATCTCAGTCGCAATTTTACGATGAAGATTAGACACGATAGTGCCACCGGGGGCACCTATTCATGGTTTGCTGCCCCGCCGCGGTGTTCTAGTGGCTAATGTATACGGCTGCTGACCCACAGGTTGCGGGTTGAAATCCCGGCTGCGGCGGCTGCATTTCCGATGGAGGTGGAAATGTTGTAGGCCCGTGTGCTCAGATTTGGGTGCACGTTAAAGAACCCCAGGTGGTCGAAATTTCGGGAGCCTTCCACTTCGGCGTCTCTCGTATTCATATGGTGGTTTTGGGTCGTTAAACCGCCCATATCAATCAATTTACTTGCCCGTGTTATCAGGTCTTACTCCTTCTTTAAGCACTGAGCTTCAAAACAAAGGGAAGCACTCACGGGTGTCCACAGCGAAAGCACAGGAAACGCGGTGTTCTAGCAAACAAAGACAACCTGGTATCGATTGAGTGACGTCATCGCGTAAATGGCACCACGGCATGTTTGCGAGGCCAATAGTGTTGTGGCCTTGTATTTTATTCTAGTCGAGCTTTTTATTTCGTTCTGATTAATGTTTTGCTCTGTCGTATGCTTTGTTTGATGGGTAGTTAAATGTCGGTGTTCTTATGGTGTCACGGATGTTTAATTTTGGAACCATATTCACGCCATGTACGCTCTGTAGCCGCTATTACGCAGAAAAGTTCTGCACCTACACTTGTAGAGACAACGGCGAGGCGAGCCTCGACAACAACGGCCGCACATTGTGTGACACTCCTTCGTGCCTAAATATTCCTTTTATCACATTGCGCAAGATTGTGCTTCATAGGATCACATAGCGCATGCTCCCGTTTAACTATTTCCTTAACCCCTGCCAGCAATGGCACACTGAACCATGTGCTAGCAGCGCACCTCCTTAAGTCGCCACAGGCAACGGCAACGGTGAAAGGATTCATAATCTTGAAGCAACCAAACACTGCAATCTGTTATGACAAGTCACGTTATATAAAAGATCAGGTAGCAGTATCAGAAACTGTCGATCGTTGATGAGCCCATGATTAGGAGGGCTTATTTATTGCAATACGGCGCAGAAAAATACGGATGTCACCAGCGCACCGTTGACGGACCCCTTTCTTCTCGTTCGCCAGCAACGCGCTCCCTGGTCGATATCGACGCCATCAAACACTTATGTTCAGTGAACGTCAGAGTATGTCTAAGACGGAAATGTTCTGTTGAGTGTTATTGACGTTTGTGGCAATAAATTTTTTCTAAACACAGAACCTCGGGGCAGCTCGCGACATCTCGCTTCTCTGGAGTTGGAATTATTATTTTTAACCGCGCTCTTCTGCGAAATCATCATGTTTTCTATGACGCGTTCGGACGGGTATTGGCTTTTGACTGCGTCCTATCATCCTTCAAGCTGCGTGTTTTGTGTATTTATGGGCCAGCTCAAGCAGCGATGTCTAACGATTTTTTCCGTGACCTGGACGTGTATTTTCTAGATGGTCGTCATGTTATACTCACTGGAGACTTTACTTGTGTATTAGACACGCGAGCTGACGTGCAAGGTCCAGGATGGGGTCGCTCTGATTGAAACGCGCGAGAGCTGCGTCGCCTAGTGCAACATTTCTCTTTGATAGATACGTACAGACTAGTGCATGGACCACAGTATGCCTGGACTTGGCGGCGTAGCACGTCGTCTAGTCGTTTGGATCGTTTCTATGTGCCGAGCGCTCTAGTTTCTTACGTATCGCACTCTGATGTAGTAACATTACCATCATCGCCTATTTATATATCAGACCACCGACCAGTGACACTCGAGGCTCACTTTCCCTTTTCATCATCAGTGAAACCTTGGCGTCTTGACATCCGCATTCTGCACGACGCGCCTACACGCTCCAGTTTATCTAGAAGCTTGCGGGCCTCTCTCTTGGGATGCGGTCCGGAGGTGTGGGACGCGCTCAAGACACAGTGGCGTTTACACTGCTCAGTAGCAGGACGGGCCCTCAGACGCCATACGTCCGAAGAACTAGCGGACACTGCCACAAAGCTGCGTATTGCTCTTCGGGTTGATCGACTAACTCCCTTGATGCGCGCATGGCAGCGAGAGTTAAGGGGTCGTTTTCAACGACTCATTGCAGCTTCGTCATTGACGGCGGCTGCTTGGCGTTGCAGAAGTAATCCATGTGCTCACCTGAGGTTGTACGCTTGCGAAAAGCTCGCTTCTCAACCCGTCGAGTCGACTAGGAACTCCGGCGGCCAGATTCTTACACACTGCGTTGCCGCCGAAACGTGCTCAATCAATTTTCCTAACTACTTTGCAACATGGCTCGTACGACAATGTCATCACATCGCTGGTACCACCGAGACAGCCACCAATGTTAAGTAGGCTACCTCAAATTTCATCTGACGTCGCTGAACAACTGTGCACAAGTCCGTCAGCTGACGAAGTGAAAGAGGCACTGTCTTCATGAAGCGTGGCTCGCCCCCGGGCCCGATGGGTGCCTGTTGAGTTTATTTAACGTTTTGGGACGACATTGGTGCTCTTTTTCACTCTGTTATTTGCCGCTGTTCGAGAACTTTGATTTTCCTGATAGACTTTCGCGATGGTCGAATTGTTTTACTACCCCAAACATGACCCATCGTCAGTTCAGCCAGAGGAGTGGCGACCATAACGCTCCTCACCGTTGATTATAAAACTTTCGCGGCAATTATCACTCGGCGTTTGAGAAGCTTGATGCCCTCCTGAATAGGTCATCATCAGGCGTGCTCTATTCCCTGGAAAGAGCAATCCACAGTCTTTCCTTTGTTACGCGCGATATAGTTGCGTACACGTTAAACAAGATCAGCTCAGGGACTCTTAGTTTCACTTGACCAGAAAAAGGCATTCGATCGCCTCGAACATAGCTTTATATTTAGCGTAATGGAAGCATTTGGCTTCTCACAAAACTCGTTGAGCTTCTCAGAAACGCATACCGAAATATACGCAGCACGGTGTTTCTTGATGGTTTAGGATGAGTGCGCCATTTCGGTTACCCGTGCCACGGTGTTCGCCAGGGGTGTCCTTTATCCCCTGCACTTTTTGTACGCAGCCTCGAACCATTCTTCAATCGCTAATCGCTGACCCTTACGTTAAGGCCTTCCTCTTCCAGGTAGTGGTACCGTGACAGTGACAGCATTTGCTGATGACATCACGTTTGTATTTGAAGAATGAGGACAGTTTATCCCGTAGCCTACGACTTTTTACGACGTATGGCATGATTTCAGGTGCCGCTTTAAATTTTTCCAAATGTCGATATTTATTCATTGGTTCCCCAGACGCATGTCTAAGTTCCTTTTTCGGTCTTCAGAAAAGTGACTCTATTCGTATTCTGGGGCTTGATATACTTCCTACGGCATATCAGGCTCCTTGTGGAATTCAGTAGTCGAAGATGTAAAACGACACGTCCGGGAAGCACAAGAGTATGATTTACCGATGCTCGAAAGAAGGTATTTAGCACAGACGGTGTTTTGCGGCCGTGCATGGTACATATCTCACGTCTTACAGCCCCCATTACGAATCACCAGGTCGTTGCAATCCCTCATTGGCTCCTTTTTCTGGTCGGGTGGAACAGAGCTGGTTTGCCGAGCAGCTCTTGGGCAACCGAGAAACTGCGGTGGATTCGCATTCCCATCCGTCTCTGTTCGCTGCCGGCTGCTTGCCCTACGATTCTTACTTCGGTTGTTGCATGGTGATCAGTGCCCCCGCGCGTGATCTTGCCTGTTATTTCTTGGGCACCAAACTACGCTATTTACTACCTGATGCACGGCTTAATTCTGCACCGCAAACACTTAACGTGCCTGCATTTTACTCAACGGCAGTAGCATTTTATCGACACGCGCAGCAGGTTTGTCCCGATGTGGACATTCTTGAAAGCCGCATCGTAGATACAACGGCGGCTCTTCTGCTTCCTCTGGTTCCTCCAGCCCGTCTAGCACGATCGAGACATGTCTCGTGGAGCGCGATAACGGCATTGTTTTTGCCTGGTCACCTCCGTGATTTTATGTGGCGTCTTGGATGGGGAGTACTCCCAACACGGGACAGATTGGAGAGGTGGCGCATGGTCCCATCTTCCACTTGTCCTAACTGCCCGTTACAGGAGTCTAACCAGCATATGCTGAAGCAATGTGTCATCGCAAAGGTGTTTTGGAGGTCAGTTAACGCTAGTTTTCGTGGCCTAGGTGTTAATCGCTTTGTAACATCTGGTCGCTGCTCGCGTAGTCGCTTTGCACGCCTTCTAATAGCTGCGGGAGCCTTTTGTTTATGGCGTAATAGGTGCGAAGCTGTTGCGGCAGGTCATCGTCGTCGTGCTCTTTTTCCGATTCTGGAACGCCTCTACTGTGAACTCTTATCGTTTCTGTCGGAGGAATTGTTCTTCCTTGCGGAGGAAGAATTTCTGCGACAATGGTCGTGCCGCTTTCTGTCCGTAGTTGACAGACGCGTTCGATTAGTCTTCCACTTGGCCTGGTTCCTATAGCCAGGTCACCTGTTAATGTCTGATTGGTGCATGTAATCAGTATGTGTTTACTATTTTATGTGTTTGTGTATGTCCCATATTGGTGTGAGCTCTTGTATATATGCACTTCATTCTAACGCTGTAAGTAATGTAACTTTTATGAATATTGATACCTGTTGTACATATTTTCTAACATCTTCACCAAGTCTTGTAAATTCTGCACATATATCATCATGTACATTGTCCATATTGTGATTAGTGCATTTATGTACTGTATGTATAGTAATTAGTACTATGAACGATGGACATCCTACGGACTTGGACACTTGTTTAAATGTGTAATGTATGTTGTGCTTTGTCTTTTGTTTGTTATTGTGCCTGTTATACAGACGCTTGTCCCTTAGCTTTGTTGCGTCCCAGGAGAGAATAAACTTTTTCTAAACACACAGAACCTCGGGGACAGGGTGTGCGAACTTTCGTGTCCAACGGCCGATTTCCGCGTAGCCGCTTCTCCGCTCTCTTAATAGTTGCGGGGCTGTTCAGCCTTTGGAGAAACCGATGTGAGGCCGTTGCTGCCAATTGCCGCCGGCGTGCCTTGTGGCCGATACTGGGGAGATTGAGACGAGAGATCCTCGCGTTCCTCTCCGAAGAGCTTTTCTTCCTCGGGGAGCAAGAGTTTCTGCGGCATTGGTCGTGCCCTTTCGTCAAGGTGGAACACGAAAGGATACAACTCATTTTTCGACCGACTTGGTGCTAAGCAGCGCCCGTTGAGTTGTTATATATGATTTCATTTGTTACAAATTGTGTTTCATTCGGATCTATTGTATCGTTATACCCTTGTATCGTTATATCGCATTGAATTTTTTTGTACATGTATGCCAACATAATCATGTATATAGATGTGCAGAAGTGTATGTGCCTTGTTACTGGAATGGTATGAAGCCTTTGTGTTCTGTACACGCTGTAAATAAACTTTTTCTAAACCAGAACCAACCGGGACGGCTTTAAGCTCTCCCATAGTAGAGTACCCTGTACTCTAAATCGTTACCCACTTTTCTTAACATCCCCCCCCCTCCCCCAGTACCGCATTTTTCTTGTGGTGTTGATCGACTAGACATGGCGTAATATTTGTCGCCACGGCCTCACCAAGTGTGAGGCCAGCGGGACGGCTTTGTGCTCTCCCTTAGTAGAGTACCTCGTGCTCTAAGTCGTCAGCAACTTTTAAGTGCCAATGCACTTTATAAGCGACCCTGAATCTGCCGTCGCGGTGCGCCTCCTCCTCTCCCCTAACAACGGCGCGTGGAGCGGAGAGGAGCGTCTGTATCAATGGCGCAGCGACGTCACACACCACGTGAATGCGCGCGCTCCACCCTCCGCCCCGTGGCTGCGCCCGCCACCACTTGTTCGAGATGGGCAAGTCGTCATAGGTATGGATCCATCGCAGGCATCAACCTCGACTTCGATACCTCCAACAACGAGTACAACGCAATCGAATGCGAGCATTGCACGCGTCGTTGAAGATGTCGCGCCGGTTGAAGACAAGGGCCCGTGATGCCGAGCGCAAGCGGGCGAAGCGGGCCGCGGACATAAGCATCATTATAGTGCGAATTTACACTTACATATGCGCGTAAGCTCACTGAGATTTCCCAAGAGGGTCTAATGGTTCCTGGGAATCGCAATGTGATCACACGCGGCAGTTTACGTTAGCTCACTGGCGAATGCCAACGGATTTTAACATTACTCCCCCTCATAGCATCACCCCGTGCATTCGCACTTAACCATGTTCACCCTCGGGGAAATGCTTGGGAGTTTTTTCTAAGCACGCTCATTGTAGTCTTGCTTTCGACCACACTAAGTGTGAATCCCACGGGACAGCTCTAAGCCCTCCCATAGTAAGGTACCAAGTACTCTGAATCATTAACCACTTTTTCTAAGCAACGTACTATCGTCGAAGCATTTTCTTTCAAGACTGTAAGCCCCACGTGTAGCGGATCCTCATAAAGTGTGAGGCCCACGGGACGGCTTTATGCTCTCCCATCGTGGAGTACCGGTCATGTACTCTAGATTGTTAAAAACGTTTTCTAAACACATATACGCCGGTTCTTCAAATCTTGCTACGACGGCTGTAGCGTGGAAGGGACGGCTTCATGCTTTCCCATAGCAGAGTACCAAGTACTCTATATTGTCAACCGCTTTCGCTAAACACATATTGAAATGTAAAGTCCTCGGGACGGCTTTTTTGGTCTCCCATAATGGAGTACCAGGTACTCTAAATCGTTAACAACCTACAACCACACGACTCATGCTACGTATCACGCGCGATGTACTGGCACGGCTTTCAATTGGTGCTCTAAATCGGTGCTCTAAAAGGTGCTCTAAATCGTTACTTTTTCTACACACATCGCTGCATATTTCACTGCATATTTCATCAACGCTTAGTGTACACGAGCAAAGAAATAAGAAAAGAAAACGCTTTGAGGTAACTTACGCATAGCATAGCTACCATAGTTTTGCCTATATACACGTAAACAGTTAAAAAAAACACAACATTACGTTTTAATGCTTGTGGTGCCACTTGCGCATATATCTGTCTCCTTTATAATACGCGTTACCTCTCTTCAGGGGTGTCAGCCCTCGTACTATTCTCCTATGAGAGTCTTATAATCTCCAACTGGCATTTTTGGTAATTGGAGTAACTTTTCACAACGTGCTAACTAGCCCCCGTTAAATACCTTGCTTCATTACACGTGTCGTGAAGATCGACGGTGCCGGAATCACGCTACTTCCGCGGAAAAGTGGCGTGGGCACGCCTGTGGCAATGTTGTGTGTACGCAGAACAGAATTTTATTAGGTATGGCCTTTCGCATCGTTTGACATATCGTCTCGATACGGGTTACGTACCTTAGCAGATGATATGAGCCTGCAGCCTCGAAGAGCAACAAATGGTACGTACTGCTCAAATCATAATGACACTAATTGGAGAAGAGAAGTGCGGATCCAGCAAAAAAGGAGGAAAGACGACGATGAGATAAAAACGGAGAGGTCGAACGCGAAAGAAGAACGGAGCATGCTCGCCAGCCGTTGTCCGTCAGCAGTTAATGGTCGTGAGAGTGCATTGGAAAACAGAGGCCAACGTGGTGAGAAGAAATAAACGCGCTCAAAAAAGACGAAGAAGGTTCAACGAAGCGTGGGAAAATGCAACTCAAGCTCAAGCGACCCTCTTCCTTCCCCCTATTTTATACACACTGGATGCTATGCCCCCCCCCCCTTATACTTCTCCCACTTTCACCCCTCCTCCATTTTTTTTCGTTTCGACAGGTGACCTTCGGAGAAATCTGCGGACGGGTCGACGCTTCCCAGAAGACGAGTGCCCGTTGACTGGCACACAAACACATATATATCCTGTATTTCACGCTGTCAAAGCAGTGAGCACCTGTTGCATGGAATCGCCCATCCCTTACTTCTCTCACCCACGCCTTCCACTTTCCCTCCTCTAATTTTGCCTTTCAAGCCTCTATTACAGAGGTGCATGTTGGGCAAGACAGTCGTAAAAATGGTCAATGCAAGTGGGCAGTGTTTACGACGTCGTTACGGTCACGAACTTGTGGTGACCTTGGGATGTATGTCTTTTATTTCAGTCAGAGGGTAAGGGAAGACTTGAATTGTAAAATATTGGGGTGCTGCTTTAGTTATGCTGGCTCCCGATGGTAAGGCAAGAGGTAAGTACGGGCTGCGATGAGCAGGTCCCTCAGCGTCAAGTGCTAGAGGTTACCGCGGCCTTGAACTCTTTCTTTGCGTGGTTGTTGCATCCCCCCTCCTCTTCAATTTTTCGTTTTGCCGTCCATCCTGAGATTAGGAACTAAAAGCAGGTGCAATGTCACCATATGTTCGTGAAACCACACCACGCCCAGTTGTCCACGCATAATCGTACACTAGGCAACGTAATTAAACTTCATGGTATATCTATAGTTCGAGCAGGAAGTCTGGTGTTCGGTCCCGTCATTAGCGGCCACATTACAATAATAGAGAAGTGCTAAAGAATGCTCGTGTACCTTGCGTTGAACGGATTCTAGGGCACCCCAGATTGATTGGTGCATTGTTCGAAATAACTTTATTGAGGTACCATGAGACGAACCCCAGCGCTCAGTGGGCAACTCCTACGTGGGGACCATCATGCGAAGCATCGTTTCGCGGGCCTGCTGGTCAGCCCAATGGCAGAAATTAATTCAAAAGGCTTCTACTACTACTCAGCGAGCTCGTCATTAATTATATTTGGATATTTACGGACGAAAGCCTATAAGCTGTTTTTTTTCTTCTGTATTTTTTCTTCCTCTCATATATATGTCTCACAAGACTTGTGCGAAACGACTGTGACTAACTGGTTTACATAACTCAATGTTCTCCTTACTTTATAGCCTAAGGCCAAGTTCACGCTCTTATGTCTAGGCTTCCTGACTACTGCGTGTCTCTTTTCCTTATGCTTCTACAGTTGCAAGACTGCGTCCGACTTGATTATGGTTAACCGAACTGCGTTTTGTTCTTTTTCTTGCCGAGCGACACGAATTTCATCAATCACACGATCAAAATTCAACTCAAAGTAGGCTTCACGGCTGCTGCTTACCATCGTGCCTCATGTGCGTCAGCTCGTCCCTGACTAGCATCGCGTGTCCTGGGGTGTCGGCACCGCCGCCGTGCCAGAGGTCGTCGCCGTCTTCGTCGTACTCGTCCAAAGTTGGTGACACGGTGTACATGGTGTCGTTTCCACACTTCTCGTAGAAGTCCTCAGAGTGCGGACCGGGCACCAGGGTGTGGCACGAGTCGCACACGGCATCCCTGGTCGGGCTGCACGGATGCGCCTCGAACAAGCCGCGGCCGCACCGAGAGCACGGCAGGCAGTGACGCCTGTACGAATGGTGCGGCTGGAACTGGCCCGGACGGCACGGCGCGCACTCGGTGTCCATCCCATGGCCGCACGGACGAAGCACAGCCGAACCCGGAGGGCACCGGAGACAGCCCAGTCCGTGGCCGTGCCTCCTGTGACTGCCAGCATGCTGCATGTATGAAGAAAAAAAGTGTTGATGGAAAGGCATTCAACGGCTGCAAAGGCGAGACGGTGAGCCGCCAAAAGAAGCGCAAAAGAGCGGCTGCAAGATTATCCGAACTAGGCGCACCAACAAACATGTCCTAGTTAAAGAGCATCGCAAACACTTTATTATAGTAAAAAAAAAAGAAAAACCGGCTAGGCTCGAGAGAGTTCTTAAAATTTCTCGAAAACGTTTTTCAAGAAAGTTTCAGTGAGTGTAGCGTCACGGACAGCTTTTTTGGAAGATTTCGAGTTTGGGACACTACACTATTCGTGCCGAAACCCGGGACTTTCTCGCCATGGTCTTTGACTATGTGAATGCAACGTGAACGACTCCATGGCCTGATTGCCTCGGTAATGCCGGACATGAATCTACTCCAGTGAGCGAACTATTTAACGAATTGGCTTTAACGATAGAAAGCCCTGTAAAGAAGGAAAAAGTATTGCGCATTCAAATTACGCGACTCATTAACGACTTCGAGAGTCGACCAGGACCTCTCGATGAAAACAAAGCGGCAATTCTGCACACCAGACTTGCCAGTTGCCATAACGAACTTAACCTTGTGAACAACGATAGTGAACCACTAATGACCGATAAAGACGCGGTGAATGAGTTCCAACAGACGTTGCAACTATCAGGACTTCTTCGTAGCCTGCCTCACTCGCCTGCAGCGCCAAATGACTGTTCCGTGTTGCACAACGAACGCCAATGCAGCGGTAATGTCAGCGCTTAACAGACGACGCCGGATCTCAGAGTAATGGTGAAGCTCCCGAAATTTAAGCTTGGGAATTTCACCAGGCGCACTCAGACTGGCAGCAATTTTGGAAACTGCTTGAATAGGTGGTCGACAAGAACGACGAATTGTCACTTATTAACAAATTTCACTACCTGAGGTCATCAGTCACTAAGTAGCCAAGCAAGCAAATATCCTCGTCAGTCATGGGTGATGCAGCTGATGCTCTTGTGGGTCTCCCACCGATTTCTCCATGCTATCTTGATGCTGCAGCACTGCTTAAACGGCGCTTCAGAAACAACGAGCTCCTGATGCAAGAACACATGAGGATCCTGCTATACATCAAACCGGTGCGCTCTTCAGATGATGTACGGAACCTTCGCCACCTCTACGACACTCTCACAGCACACCTATACAGACAGGAGTCACTCAGAATAGAACTCCACATCTAAGGTGAAATGCTGCTGCCAGTGGTTCAGAGGGTCATGCATCAAAACATTCTTCTCAACATTGAAAGGAAGTGCATCACGGACGACAACTCATCTTCTAAGATCAGTGGAGTTCATCATCCGACGGACCGGAGCCAACAACACCGGAAGGAGACAGAGGTACATTTTAAACAAATTCCTGCCTTTCTTTGAAATAGAAGTTGAGAGTCGCCAGAACGTGGCTGCACTTCAGAGTTTAGACTTGAAGCAGCCATCGAGGGCGATTTGTAGTGTGAGGCAAGGATACAAATCAAGAATGCTTGACACAGCCACTCAATCATCGGCAATGTTGAATGAAAACGTGACAGCTGGACGATGCTTCTTTTGTGGAACGAGCGGACATGCAACACCGAAACTGCGATGCCGCAAAATCACTTGAAGAGAAAACACGGCTTCTGCGATAGTCCGGACGGTACTTCATGTATACGAGGCGAGATAATTTATCGAGTGCATGCCGTGTGAATGTGCGATGCGCTAAATGTCAGCAGAAGCACGCAAAAACTATGTTTGATCCTTCGTACTCAACAATACCACCAGAAGTTAACGACGTGAACAATAGCACTGAAATCAGTCTCGAAACTGTAAGGATGGAACCACTTGGAAGTGAGCTTGGATGTGAGCTCATAAGACAAGAGAGATTGAGTGTTGGCTTCGCTGAGGGACACCAAAAAGAACGGCCATTTCGGAAAGTAAAGATTGTTCTGGAAACGAGAAGGAGTTGACAAGGGGATCTTGGCAGTGCTTGAAACGGACGTCATATGCGACCAAACAATTCGTAAAGCCCAACAACAAACGTAAGAGAAATAGGACGATTTGGGCTATGATGCAATGTGCTGATTACAGCAACGGCGATGGTTTGAAAGACATTAGCTTGCTGATTGGAGCCGACTAAATATAGAATCTTACTGATGGCTGAACGTTCTATTTGGCGAAGTGGCTCAGAGCAGTGTAAACGGCTACAGGGTAAACGGTTCAGGGTCCTGTCGAGGGAAGAAAAGACAACAGTGATTGCACCCAGACCATGATAATGCGCACTTCAGTTATCGAGAGGACAAACGTGGTTTTGGGACGTCAAACACTAATATCAATCAAATCAATCAATATAGAGGACAATCGACTTGCTCAGCATGTTTGGGGTGATGGGATGAATTCGCGCCAGTGAAGATGATGGAGCAAAAAGAAGTTTCGCACTGAAATTTTATGAACGCACTGCCGCTATGGCTAGACGGAAAGACAATGAACGTGGATACTTATCTGGACCGGAATTGAATCAATCTGAATTGTTTTGGGTTCACCATGAACAAATCAAGGGGCTACTAAGAGAGTTTAAGTGAGTTGAAGAACAACAGCAGCTTCCCGCAAATTAACCACTCAGAAGCACGTCACTCATGATTGACAAAATGGGAGTACCGATAATCAGCGGAAGACTTCAGCAAGGCACCATGGGCTACGTAGACAAACACTCCAATGAGTTATTCAAGCTTTTGACCTCTTTTTGGTCGGCCGCCCGAGGAAAGGAAGTACTCGACTACAATGCGAATTACCGCGTTTAGTGTAAGTTCACAGTTAAGAGTGCACCGTGGTGGGGCTGGTTATACAAGCGCCTCGTAAAAATGACGAAGCAAGCATTGAAAAAGACACTTGGAACGAGCTTCGTTGGTTCTGTGGAAATGATCACTTTGTTGGCAGGAGTTGGGGTTGTCATCAATGATCGCCTCTCACTCATGTTCACGCATAATTCAATAAGCCCTAGCTGCTCGGCCCAGTATCTCTTCCCACGGGAAGGCGATTGACGACTCTGCCTGCATTGTTGCCACGAAAGATCAGCGCTTTACCTCGTATCAATTTGAAAGAAATGATTTCAACAAGATAGAAGCTTATTGCGGGCTTTAGTCACCGATGGGGGAGATAGTACTTGGAGAAGCTACAAGTGACCGGGAGGAAGCGGGTAGAACGCCTGAAACAAGTAAACATCACCGAACATTGCGCTATAGAAAGTTGATTGATTTTTGGGGCTTAACGTCACAAAATGGTGCTGTAGAAAGTGACCGCCTAGCTAAGAGAACGTGTGAAAATGGGTGACTCACTGGAAGAGATCACAGGGTAAGGTCCTTTGAATGAGTATGCCCGGTGGATCGACTCTTCGTAGGCCTATACAGCTGGTTTACCCGCTGGAGATGACGACTTAAAGAGAAAAAAATGACTGTCATCGTGGCTGGGACTGTGTTGTGGACAGCTTTCTTGGGAGATTTAGTTCGAGACACAACATGTAGAATGTGTTTTTACCAAGCTCTTGAAATCTTTCCAAGAACCAACCAACAAGTATTTCTCGCAGGTATCAAAAATTTTCCTTGAGCTTTCTCGGAATATTCAAATTCGAATTGCATTTCGCAGCAGAGGTGGATGAAGAATTGCTTAAATGTGATGGTATTCGCAAAATCGACGTTCATGCTTTGCGCATATACATGTAACTTGGCGTAGTGTGAGAAACACCACTCAGATACTTGACGCAAAGTACAATCTGCTGCCCTTATAACTGAACCGACTTCATAAGTAAAAATTCGAGTAGAGTGAACGTGATTACGGAAGTATAATAAATAACTAATAAATAGATATTATTAAAGAGCTAACTGTATGAATAGCTTTATGACTATATATATTAAAACGAAGAGGCGAATTTGTTTTCAACAAAGCGAAGTGCACGCTGCGCAGTTATTAGCAGTAGGTAGCAATAAAAACATGACAACTAAACAGTAACTAACAACGGCTTCGCACAGTCGCGCAAGGTGCAAGAAAGCAGCAGTGCCCTGGACTAAATGACACGCACAACAAAGATTTTTTGTGCATTGGCAAATAAAAGTTTATTTTCTTCTTTCCTCTCTGTCTATTCCGAAAAAAACAACAGCGTTGCGCTATAAAAATAAGGTAAAAGAATGTTTAGACCGAATGGGAAACAATTTATATAGCAGCGTTTGCGTTGAGATCATAGGACAAACCAATGTGAATAGCAATGTACGCTGTATTGTAGAAAGGGTGCCACCTAGCTGTGCAGACCGACTTCATTGGTTAGTGAGGCTTGCGCTATGAAGCATTTAGGTTGAACTGGCGGTAATTCATTCCCTGTCCTTGAGAACGGGAAATTTAGTATTTAACAACGAACGAGCAGACGAATTTGTGTAGGTGCCCTGATGTCTATATGACAATGTCAGTGTCCCACTGACACTCACGACGAGAATCGGCGCTCGAGAATCATGAATAATTCAGCTCTCCGTTGTTAGGAATTTTGCTCTGTCGCGATGGTAGCGGTGGCGAAGAGCGGCGAGCCGTCGAGCGGACTTCGATGAAGCCTTAGCCCGAAGGTGAAACAGGGAGGCAATCCGTTTGGAAAACAGCAACAAAAGTAGCGTTTACTGTAGCAGGTTGTCGTTTTACAGAGCCGGCCAGCACGACAACGTCGGCTGGGGCAAAATTCCCTAACATGGGGCCGGCTCGGCCTTAAATAGCGTCCTTGGTCCATTCTCTCGGACCAGTTCTCGGGCTCGGAGGGGGAGATGTAGCCATACCCGGAACTGCAAAGTGGTCCGGCGGAGGAAACGATGTTATCCCCGGACTGCACGGTTCTCCTGCACAGAAGGCGGCGCTGGGAGGGGGGGAGACAGTTCGTCGAAACAGGGCTCGATCCTGCGAGACGCGCTCCCGAACGAGGAACATGTCTGTGGCACAACAGCACCCCCGCCGCCAGACAATGCATCCGGAGTTTTGAGCCGTCAGCGCGGCTCGGAAGGAGGGATGCTGGTTGACCATCGGTAGCCGTTCCGCTCTCTCCGCCCGTTGAGACTTCCAAAGGCCTGCAGATGTTCACTGGAACGACGGAGTCGAACACAAAGGCGAACCACTCCGGCCAAAGCAAGCACGCTCCAAATGCTGATCAAGTCGCCAGACCAGCAGACACCAAATGTTTCCTCGAGATTACGCTGGGCTAACAAATAGCATCACGAGCAACGAATCTCGGGAGGAATACACAATGCGGACACTCCTTTACAGTGCATGACACTGCTAAACCAATCAGAATTTTTGTTTTCGTGAGCGATTTTCGATTGTGACCCGGGCAGATTAGGGACGATCGAAGCTGCTGAGTTTAAATCAATTTGGCCCCGAAACTACAATTTAGAATACCAAGCAATTATGAATCACGCACATTGGCGTCGCTTGCAAGCGTCAGACTGTTAAACATAACAAAGTTCGTCATCCTACAAGCTCTCACTGCAATGAGCTCCGCCAATGATCATCAAAACAAGAAAATGCACGCTTGAAAAGGTACGAAAGTAACACTAAAATTTAAACTTGTGCGCGTTACACAAAACAAAGTGAAAAGTTGACCTACATTTACGTACATACTAACACGTAATGCAAAACACAGAAGGTACTTTAAACAGGGGTTTTTACTTAGCCTTATCTGTTAAAATAAAACACACTAACTGTTACTTTTGAAATATTATGAAAACAAAATTAATCAAACAAACCTGAATATCTGATTCTCCGATGACAAGGAAAGTAAAACTTACAAAAATTTAGACTCATTCCTTGATCAACGGCTTACGACAAAAGTAGAAAAACAATTTCTAAAGCTAATTACAATGTCTATTCCTAGTAACGGCAAGACGGGGGCCCCTCTCAGACGAACTCTGGAGAGTCGCGCATTCCACAGCTTTCGTGGGCTGCGGTCTGGACAAAAGGACGACGAAAGAACTTGTTCGCCGAACTCAGTAGTAGCGACTTTTGACCTGCAGCCGCTGGACTCGAAGAAAGGGGCATCTGCACTGCATCGCTTACGCCGCCCGTTCGACCAGTAATTCCCTCGCCACGGTGGCGAACTACAGCCTTTGTTACAACTCAGAGGTACGCGATGTTTCCTCTCGTGGTTGCCTCTACGCGGCTTCAAAATTTGTAAGGCCAGGCGAAGATCTCGGCGTCCGAATTTTCCCGAAAGCCGGTTTTTCTGAACACGCTGTCCGCCAAATCTTGATGTGCGTGACAATCTGCGCATCGAACATTTCATGGGGTGCCCTTTCGTGCGCCTAGCCTTGAACCTAGCGTCTCGAATGAAGACGTCACGGCGCTTAACAGCGGCTCTAGCGCACGTGGCGCGCGTCGTCTTTACCACGTTACGCTTACGCAGATGCCTCCTTTTGACGGAATGGCCAGGAATGCCGGCTGTTTCGACACACCTAATTTCAAGTGCGCTGCCTTTGACAGGCACTGCCAAGACTCTAGACTGGTTAGCTAGCCTTTCTTCGGGCCCGTTGCTAGCTGTCTCTGCTTGCGACAGAACGGGATTCCCGATGCCATCAAAGCCAACCAACACGCATAGAGAGCTTTTGATGTGTGAGGGTCTATCGCTGTCGTGGATAGCCCTAATTCTCTGGCCTTCGAACTTGGCCTCATGCTCTCTTTGACGCGATTCATTCTGTAGCGCTTTATCTCGCGCATACTGCTCAATATTTTGTCGACATACGTCAACCTCTAGCGCCTTGCGATGCGACTCGCCATCAAGCTCTTTTTGACGCGATGCATCTTGATCATGTGCGCTGCGAAGCGGCTCCGTCTCTGGCGCTTTACGATGCGCCTCTGCGTCCCGAGGTTTCCGATGGGCCTCCGCCTCTAACTCTTCGTGAGGCTCCTCAGTGCCCGGATCTCTCTGACGCACTTCGGCGTCTTGCACCTTGTGACGGGCCTCAACGTCAGATGCCTCGCGACTTTCCTCATCCTGACGCGCTGCGCGACGGGCCTCCATCGCTTTACTGCGCGCGTCGTCCTCCAGCGCTTTACGACGCGCCTCTGTTTCTAGCGCTTTACAGCGCGCTTCAGCGCTGTCTCTATCGCTCCGACTTTCCCAGTCAGCAGGACTCGAAAGAAAAAAATATCTTATCAAGGCATATCTAGCATGACTGAAGTCTCCTGCTTCCTCGAAGGGTAAGCAATTCAAAACATGCGCTATCTTGCGCGGCAACAGCGTGGCGAGCTTCTCAACCCAAAGGTCGCTGCTAACGCCAACATCACAGCAGACAACTTCAAAATCCTCAAGAAAATGCGCGATGTTCTCGCCTGTCTGAAAGTTGTGGAGCTGGTGTTTAGCTCGCTCCCATTTAAGTGCTTGAATTTGAAGATCAAGCTCTTTCATTCTGAGAGCATGCTCTCTCCTTTTTCGGCACTCCTCGGCCTTCCACTGTTCGTGCCTTTGAGCTTCGAGCTCTCCGGCCTTCTGCTGTTCGCGCCTTTGAGCTTCGAGCTCTTCGCGGCTTTTCTCGGCCTTCTGCTTTTGCTCACAAATGAGCTCCCAAAACTCGTCAGCTTCCTCGGCCGTCACCTTCTCTGCCCGCATCACCTCGAGAATCGCTTCCTTTGTTTTAGCAGACCCGGCGGAAATCCCCATGGCTCCACAAATTTCGAGGAGGTCCTGCACCAGGTACTGCTCCATCGCGATCTCGTCCCTCGTGATGCTCTACTACTGATATTTACCGTACTTTAAAACTAATCTCGTGGTTTAAAGTAGGTGAATATTTAAATTACAACAAAAAAAAACACAAAACGCTCTCCTAACATCTGCCTGTGCTAGAGAGGTCTGGCGAAATGAACAGTAAACGTTGGGCACTCACCCAACCAAAGTAGCCGACGATGGTCCAACTCGTGGCTGCCGTCGAACAGTGTCAGGTTTTCAGGGATCCGGTCCAACTTGCCAATGTTGAGATCCGGGGTTGCTTGTCCCAGCTTGCCGAACGATGTGAACAGGGTAGCGTATCGCAGCGTAGCCAAACGCTATCACGGCGGTCGTCCTCGTGCTCAGAGATCCGATCCAACTTTTCAGCCGTTGAGATCGGGGTAGCGGGTCCCAGAGCAGCAAAACGTTGAGGACAGGGGTAGCGTATCCCACCGCTGCCACCAACTGTTAGGAATTTTGCTCTGTCGCGATGGTAGCGGTGGCGAAGAGCGGCGAGCCGTCGAGCGGACTTCGATGAAGCCTTAGCCCGAAGGTGAAACAGGGAGGCAATCCGTTTGGAAAACAGCAACAAAAGTAGCGTTTACTGTAGCAGGTTGTCGTTTTACAGAGCCGGCCAGCACGACAACGTCGGCTGGGGCAAAATCCCCTAACATGGGGCCGGCTCGGCCTTAAATAGCGTCCTTGGTCCATTCTCTCGGACCAGTTCTCGGGCTCGGAGGGGGAGATGTAGCCATACCCGGAACTGCAAAGTGGTCCGGCGGAGGAAACGATGTTATCCCCGGACTGCACGGTTCTCCTGCACAGAAGGCGGCGCTGGGAGGGGGGGAGACAGTTCGTCGAAACAGGGCTCGATCCTGCGAGACGCGCTCCCGAACGAGGAACATGTCTGTGGCACAACACCGTGCAAGGCGTCGCTGTCAACTCCACACTAAACCGCAAGAAGAGGAATGTGCGTCAAAAAAACTGTATACGCAACGCGTACATGCCACGCCCTCTCTTTCGAGCGGCGACAATAAACCACGACGGCCATTCCTCTTTGCATTTTTGCGATGCTTCACTCCGCGACGAATTTCCCGCGACGAATTCGAAAACTACGCAGCCAACGGTTGGAAGCGAGAACCGCAGAAGGAGAGGCGAGAAGCAGAAACGCACGCAGTTACGAGCAAACGGGATTAGCATTTACGACGGCCTCGCGTCCCTCGAAATGTAGTACACCTACGAACCACTTTCTTTACGGTCGCCAGCGGCCGACGGCGCCAAGTGCGCTTTCACGCTCCGCGAAGCACGTCGCTGCCCGGGTATACGCAGCACGCGATGACAGGAGTATGCCAGGAGGGACGCAGCAGAGCGTTGGAGTCCTTTGTGAGATGTTCTTTTGAGTGTCAGCCTAGATCATCCTCCCCTTCCGTTGTCAGCGGAGACGAAAAACAGAAAATGAGAGAGTAAAATGATGCGTGGCTTTATAATGAACGTGTACGCCCGTAGTGTGCCGGATCTATGCGCCGCTTTCCGTACACCAGGCGCCAAGGTGAAAGAATGGGAAGCGAGAAAGGACCGACTCGTCTTTGAAGCGAAGCGGAAAGTGCGGATATTGAGAACGGATATGAAACGTTGCGCAGATATCAGATAATTCGTTCTCGTGCACGTGGCGGAGTTAATGGCGCGTGAACGTCAACCTGCTGTGTACAGTTTCATAATGGGAGAAATGACTCGCGTAACTTTGCAAGGCGCGAGTGGAGAGGGGTTTCGCCGCTTCGTTCCTTTCTTGTCCCAATTACACGCGCACTTTCTCTGTAAGATTGCACCGTTCGTTCTCTCTGCAGACCCAGGTTGTTGCCAGACGGTACGCACGGGACGGGTGTCTTGCGCGATCGAAGCCGGACGGCTTGCTTTCTTTTGTACATTATGACATTTGTTTTTGCTTGTGCATAAAGGTTTTCTTTCCTTCCCATCACTAGTGTAGATCTTTTAACGCTGAAGTGGCGGACAGTCGCTGTGAATGCTGTGTTATTGCGGTGTATATCGTTACGTTACTTTATTTACATAACATCAGTGAGACATCATTGCCTCCAGCTACCTTGCAGAGCGTCTCACGACTGTCAATGTGCTTGCAGATATGTTATATCATAGCTTATCTATTCCTGCATGATTATCTTTTCACGAGACTCCACCAGTGCCGGCATACAGAAGCGAACTCGGATTAATATCAGGGGCTACCTTTTAAAATCGATCTGATATGAACAATAAATAGGAGTTGATGTGCACCTGTCCTTATTTTCTTAAATATAGTAAGTGGGGCGTGACCAGCCTCACTACTTCATGACATTTCGCCTGTCGTGGACCTTTCGTTCCATACACTCAACGATAAATAGGAGTTGATGTGCACCTGTCCTTATTTTCTTAAATATAAGAAGTGGGGCGTGAGTAGCCTCACTACTTCGTGACATTTCGCCTGTCGTGGACCTTCCGTTCCATACACTATGTGGGTGGTACTCGCCCCTCCCCTCCACACACCCGAGGAGGTAGCCCTCCTCATCTCCCACGTAATCATCTAGAGAGGGGGGGGGGGCGCATTGACTACCACGTACTATTGCTCAGTTTATGACTATGCAGGTCTTTTACACGATAACTCTTCATCTTCACTTCAGGAAAGCCAGGGAACAAGTGAAGACCATTACGAAAAGGTCATAATTACTTCCTTTGTATTTTTTCTCATTCAACGTGAAGGACGGTGTTCGTTTATCGCGACCGAATGACGGGAGGTGGGGTGCTGTGCTGCGCTGATGCGCCCCTCCCCTCCTTCTCAGGAACCATTCGCACTCCAACAGACATTTGTCAGAAGTTTTGTTCAAGTTGAGTTGAACGGCACGTGCCAAGCACGCGCGTGAAATCGCAATCGTGCGCTGCCACACCTTCGCAGGTTAGCCGCTAACACTAAGTGCCGTTAAAACGATGCTCTAGCACGGTGACTATAGGCTGGAAACAACCTCAACAGAGAGGGACGGGTGACTCGAGAACATAGCCGGACAACGTTCCGAAACCTCTCCGACATGCGATATAAAGGTAACTGAGAAGCTATCCGGTAAGTGCTTGTAAATCGCACGGCGCAAAGGTTGAGCGCTCGTCGTAACTCTTCGGGAGATGAGCTCCCGCCAACTGCGCCAAACTGGTCCCTTGTACAGGAAAAGAACAGGATGCGCTATCGTCTCGGACGGAGTTATACTCAAAGGACACGGCGTCTAGTAGACGGTTAGGCTCCAAGATAACCTTTCGCGGAAAGTATAAGGACGATAGACAACCCGAGTGAAAGGTGTCTTCAAGTCTGCGTGCCAAATGCAACCAAACCGTATCAGGTGGTGTGCACTCTACAGCCGGAGCCTATTCTAGAAACAAATAATAAGCCACCGGCCGGGCCCGAAGTGGCTGCGGCTGATAAAGAAAGCCGGACGCAACTGCCGCGGAACGTTATTTTCTGTTGCTCGAGCTAGGCGAGTCGTAAACAGGTTTCGTAATGGCTAAACGAGGAGGTGGAAGAGAACATACGAGAGGTCTCCTGTCTTTCAAGTGAGAGTGTTCAGGAGCCTTATCGGTTGCTGGCAGAATTGGCCGCCGTCGTTACCCTTTTGATACGAGAATCCGAGGACTCAAGGTCGCCACTCCTCGTGTATACAACTTCTGCGTCCTCATTAGGCCACGAAGAACGAGCACTCAATGGCGCTGGACAGTCTGATTGAAGAAGCACATGTTATAATAAAATGCATATAATTTGATCTACACAAAGGTGGAGGCAACTGGGCTTCGCAGTTGGCTTTGTATTATTGGCAAGCTGTCATTATTAACAGCGACTTTCACAGTTGAAGTAGTCGTTAACGTTCAAAATACATATATAGAAGGCATGGTTTAATTAATGCTTGAAGCATGTGTATGTTAGTCTCTACGTTTTGTAGGTTTAGGGGGAGGTAAATTACAAGAAGATTGGTTCTCACGAAGACTGTGGTAAAGGAAAGTAGAGAGGTAAAACTGGCCATGCAGTGTCAGACCTTTCATGCCATTACAAACGAGTCAGTAAATGATTGTGCAGCTCCGTGACGGCCCGTATAGAGCGCATAGAGCCAGTGAATTGACAAAAGGCGGTGTGCCATGCTTGTACTTGTCGAGTGAATTATCTAGAACCACTAGATTCAGTAAGGCTACACGCGAACACGTGAGCGCAGAGAATAATAATAATAATAATAATTGTTGGGGCTTAACGTCCCGAAACCACAATATGAGTATAAAAGACGCCGTAGTGGAGGGCTCCGGAAGTTTAGACCACCTCGATTTCTTTAACGTGCACCTAAATCTAAGCGCACGGGCCTCAAGAATTTTCGCCTCCATTTAAAATGTGGTCGGCGCGGCTGGGATTCGATTCGATCCCGCGACCTGCTAGTGAGCAGCCGAGACAGCGGCCCCGGTGGCCTAGTTATTGGGCGTAAAACACACACACACACACACACACACACAACACACACACACACACACCACACACACACACACACACACACACACACACACACACACACACACACACACACACACACACACACCACACACACACACACACACACACACACCCACACCACACACACACACACACACACACCACACCACACACACACACACACCACACACACACACACACACACACACACACACACACCACACACGTCTACAATCACCGAACCCACAATCAAGGAAGCAAATTACGGTACGCACTAGTGTGTCAATGTGTGTTCAATGGCATGCGCATTATGTGCGGAAGTACACGCACCGCGTGCCAGTGGTTGCATTGCTCGTAGTCGACGCACAGAAGAGGCTTTTTATGCACTATGCAAACCATCAAGCAAAGTTCTGTGATCATGCAAAACCACAGCGAATACCACATAGACACCTCCGTAAATGTCGGTCCTAAATCTGGAGTACAGCGTCGTTAAAAACACGGATCACAAGCTAAACCTTACGGAGCGTTGACTGTGGAATAAGCCCCGTTTATCCGCCGTACGATCGAATGCACCTCAAGTGCATTGTAGAGCACCACCGCTTATAGAAACCCACCCCGACAAACGCAGCTGGAAGTCGGCGATCAGATGCTGCGGTGTTTTCTCCTAGAGCTACCTGCGGTGCGACTGCAGCAGTAACACTTTCTTTTTAGCCTGGCAGTCGCCCAAGGACAGCTATTGTACGATGCGCAGAAGGAAAGTGAGAGTACGGCGTCCGATAAAGATGGAGACAAGACGAGGCAGTGCGAATTCCGAGGAGGTTGCTGCCCACGTGCGGAACACATATCGCAGTTTCCGCGAGAAGATGCGACGAGCCGGTTCGGGCGAGTTGCGCTGTCCTCGAAGTAAGCGAGACGTTTCTGTTTACGCAAGGACATCTTAGGGATGTATCTGTGTGAGATATGTATGCATGTGCCCCGTTTGGTAACTGGGTATGCGTGGCGAACGCTGCAATGTGTGCGCGTATATCAGTTGTTCTGCCTTTCTTTTTTCTTTCTCTACACTTTGGCACATTTCCCCGGCACCAGTGTGGGGTGCAGTAAATAAGCTGTGGCCTCGTTAGCCTTCCTGCCTTTCCTCCGCTTCTTCTTTCTCTCTTCACATGTGTTTTTCGTGCGCTTTTAAGCTTGAATAGAACGGCTACACTTAAGCATAAGAGTCGCTGCGAAAAACAAGTCTGCGCGCTATTCATGAATATTATTTAAATGATGATTAGTTAATCACTTATTGAAACTGACCCACGATCAGCACCTCACAAATATGCTGCATATATACTCAAACTGTGAAGCAAATAAAAGAGGAAGAAGACATACGTTCACGCTGATCGTCAATGTCCTGTGTACATCATTCACGTAGCGCTGACAAATTTACAACTGGCGTTTCAGTAACTTGTGGTGGTAGCTTTGCTGCTAGTTTGTTTAGCTGTGAAGCTCGTGCACGCGTTTTCACTCGCCGCGTTAGCTGTCGCATTTGGATAAAAAAAATACAAAAACACCCGCAATTGAAACTCAAGTGCCAGTTAAGGAAGCCCAGGTGGTCAAAGTTAATTCACAGTACCACACTGCTGATTAATTCTGTGGAATAAATGCTTGTGTCTCATTTGGTAGCTCTGGAGCGTTACATGCCAGAAATCAGTTGTAGTTTATAACGAAAAAATTTAACTTGTTCTGCTGCACACACTGTGGACGACAGTGCGTCCTCAAGTGAAAAATGTACAATGACGCTTCGCTTGTCATGGTCAATTTAGCTTGTCGAGTTACCTTCTTATTATGATAAGGTTCAGGGTATCTACCTCGCTAGATAGACGGAACTTTTCCATTTTTTGTTCTTACGTAAAGATAGCATGTGGAAGCTAGACGAGTGGAGTCAATTATTCTATGAAGAGGATAGGAATCGAATGATATGGCAATAAACATCCAAGAAAAAATTACGCATAACACGATCTTGATTCATATCACTTGATCCATATCGACGTTGCTTTATGTCTTTGCGTTCGCACTTGTTGTATAGCTCATTTCTGCACAGAGAAGCCCAACAGAGAAGCCCAACAGCAGTATGACATCATGAACAAGTAGCAAGTGTACTGAAGGAAAATAGATAGTCATTAAAAAGCTGCTGTAGTTGTGTTAACCCTCTTTGTATATAGCGCACCATAAAGAAGGCCTTATTAAAATCTGTGGAGCCGCCGAGATCTTGAACAAAAACGTCATGTCGACGTCACTAGTCATCCATTCCGTCCTTCTCCCGCATATCCCATTGCCTATTCACCAAGCTGATTAGATATTTTCTGTGATCATAGGCAATCATAATGTAACAAACGTGCGCATTGCTTAGGGATTCTTAGAATATATTGATTAGCCTACATGAAAATATTCAGTACTGCATAAACTAGCTTCTGGCAGGAACCTGAGCTGGCTGGACATACATAGGGGACGCCGTCACTGTTAGCTTAACTAGGAACATTTGTTGTTTGTGGTACGTTCATTAGCATTATAGTACTATACATGCACTCCACTGTGACAAAAAAGAAAAAAAGAAACTTAAGCTCAAGTATGGTTTGCGAAAGTTTATCGCGTACAGTCACAATCTTTTTGAGAGTGAACAAGGGAGCACGCGGCTTACGGAGCTCCGAGCGCTGTGAAGCGGCGACACCCACAAGCATCGCTCATGCGCAGTGCGGTCGGGCTGCGAAAATGATACCGGCGTGCGCATTGCGTCAGACGAGCTAGCGCGTGTCGTCTGATGCACGCGCACGGCAGTACAAAAGCCGGGTGCTTCAATGTGGCAAGAATGTTGAACTTGTAATTATGCTCCACCTGACTCACAAATACACTTCAAAATACGTCATGTTTTCAAGATTATTGTTGATTTGTCACTGGGTTCTTTCCCCTACGCACATTTTGTGTTCGAGCATGACCTAATGGCGGGGCACACTGCAAAAATGGTTATGAACGAGCACACGGAAAATCACCGGGTCGCAATGCTCTTCTGGCAAGCTTGAGCATTTGTCAAAATGTATGGCAATATGCATAAAGTAGGCTATGGTGTGGCACTGCGTTTACGCGGTGACTGCGGAGACACTGAAGGTTCAGCAAGAGTGGCAGAATTTTGGAGCGTATCGTTACTTTGTGCCAGCGCTGTACCCCTCCCAACCTTCCAGAATAGCAGCAGTGCTTTTACTTTTCATAGGGGAACATAACAAAATACTAATGTAACATCGAGGTAAGCTATTCCAGATTACCGATACAACTTCGACAAACTAAGTCATCTTTCGTGGAACATACACCGAATAACCGTTCGGGTAATTGTGTTTTTTAGCTTTTTCGTTGTACGACTACAAGAACGCAGGAAAAAGACGGAAACCTAGCGACACGGCAGGTATAATAAATGCGCCGATTGAACGGAAATCATCTAAGCTTTAGTAGCCGTAATAATACGATCGCCAAGAATGCCGAAAATCAGTTAGTAGACAACACACTGAACACATTGGTGACGTGATGCGCGCAAAGGGAAGCTACCCTCTTCACGCATGCGCGCAGATACTGTGACATGCCACCAAACGGCGCTAGTAGTGCCGCAAGCCACGCGCTCCTGTGTTCACCCTAAAAAATATTGCGACTGTACCATCACGACTTACGAAAGGTGCTCGTGTCTAAGGCTCTGTTTATCTGCAAAGGTAGACCACACTACATTCCAAAGGAAGGAAATGGGTAAGCAAGTGTCGATAACCAATTAATGAAACTAGGAAACAGTAAGACGTGAAGACTCGATATGGGGATGTGACGTTGGCTTGAGCCACAGTTCAGCTTTGAACGCTAAATAACAAAAAAATACTGCAATGACTCTGGTTGTTCACCTATGTATTCAAGATGCATCAGAATCAGCCGGCACAAAGGTAAGAGTACTCGCAAAATCATCGAAGCAAAGGCCATAATGATCGAAGGGGAGAATCTTGTCAGCTCACCGTCATTAATGTTACCAGAGAAACAAATGCTGTTCTTGAATTCGTCAATGTACTGAAAATGTCACGTGGCCAAGGATGTATATATATGAAGGGCGTATTTTCTATAAAAATTAGTTGCTAGACTGGTGCGCTATCCAGTCTCAACCTCTTCTTTCCTGTCTTAGTTGCGCCACAAATATTATATTAAGCTACGAATTTCTAACTCGCCCAAAAAACAGCACTCTTAAAGTGTATGAATGGTTGTTTCATTTCTCCAATAATGCTGAAAGATATTGCTCCGTGTGAATGAAAACATACCAGTGAGACGCTAGCGCAGCAGACGAAGCTTATTTCGCATGGCTTTCGGATGTTTGCCTAAGCACGTCTCAAGGGCCATGGCAGACAGTGCCCGCCGCACCTGGCACTTCACACGGACGTGAATGAACAGGAACGTGTTTGCGGACGTCTTCACCTTATCTAATCTAATGAGTACAGACGCGGAGTGGACGAAATGAGCGCGACTGTGACATATAGTACGCTGTTTCTTCGAAAAAGGCAATGTATGCCTGCCTCGGCTGTACTTTCACCTCTTCGCGCGAGGGTCGCCAAACTGCACTGCGGACCCTCGATAAGCCCGCCCGGGTGCGGGCACACAGACTGAGAGAAAATGGGTGAGGTACTAAGCGATTAGATAACGAAACAAAACTGCGGATGCTCGTTTCCGTGTGGCCGCCGAGATCTTTGGAACCGGAGTTATAACCTCTGGAACCGGTTAACGAAGACCCATGTACAACCACGGGACTCAGTTATCTATTTGCGCGTCTCTTGTTGGTCGTTACGATCACCATAATGCCTCGAAAA
The DNA here is from genome assembly GCF_013339725.1 of Rhipicephalus microplus. Taxonomy (NCBI): domain Eukaryota; kingdom Metazoa; phylum Arthropoda; class Arachnida; order Ixodida; family Ixodidae; genus Rhipicephalus; species Rhipicephalus microplus. Next base: position 82,751,317 of record NC_051169.1, on the reverse strand, counting down.
ATTCCGGAAGTTCATGCTTTGCAGATTCAAGAACATCTTCGCCAGGTGCCATTGATGGCACCTGGCGAAGATGGAACAAGCGTTCCATCGAGAGCGCCGTAGCTGGTTGTCGCAAAGCAACACCCGTATACTGCTTACACTGCCATCATTGATGCACTGACACATTCTCATACAATTGATGGATGAATGTATAGATTAATTGACTGAATTCAACGCCTTAATACCACAATGAAGTGAGTGAAGATGCTGGAGTGCCCAACTCCCAGCACATCCAATCTCTAGAGCTCTTAAAACCGGAGTACACAGGCGCTCTTGCAACTCACAACTGCAAGAGGACTCGCAGTTTCGTCCTCAGCAGCGCAGTGATGGGGTCACTTATGGCAAAGGAAGTAACGAAGGAGAGGAAGAAGGATGAGAACGAGCTCTTCATTATGTTGTTCTCAAGGGACATGGTAAACCTCGTACACCGCGTAGAGTCTATGGTACGAAAATGAAGCACACATGGCATTTTTTATAGGCAAAAAAACTTCCTTCTCAAAGCAGATAATGTCATAAATATACATGCATGGAGCTTTTGCGCGAACGCAGCTGGAAAGTAGCAACGAGAAGGGGGAGGGGGTGCAATTGTTCATTGTAGCGCCCCCTCGTTCGTTATGGGACAGACTTTGCGCTCCCCGCACCACTTTTAAGGGAGTGTAAAGGAAGGAAATGCCCTCTTCCTGTGCACACCTATGCGCTTCAAGATAAAATGCTTAGATAATCCATACGACCCTATGAACTTCACAATTTTTAGCTTTAGGTAAAAGTTAGCTGTGATCGCAAATTCAAAACCGAATGTGCGACATGGCCATTTCTACTGAGCAGTTTGTAGATACGCGGATTTAAAATGTTGCTACGAGATGCATTCACGTCCTTAAGTCGACACTTTTTCAAAAGTGTATGTGGCACAGTTGTGTAAGATAATTTAAACGTGACGTAGAGACGTTAGCAGCTCTCTTACTTTAACTGCGGCATGACTTTCACGTTGTTCGTGCCCGAGACCACTTATATTCGGTCGTAAGTAAATATATTCATGATTACTGAATTAGACAAGGATCGCAGAAAGGCAAGTGTTCAAATTAACCAGCAGAATACGAAAGTAATATACAACAAACTCGGAACAGAACAGCACTTTCAGATAGGTAACAGCGCACTTGAAGTTGCAAAGTAGTACGTCTACTTAGAAGAGGTAGCAGGCGCGAGCTCAGATCATGAGATTCAAGTAACTAGAAGAAGAAGAATGGAGTGGAGTACATTCAGGAAGCATTCTCAATTCATGAATAATAGATTGTCATTGCCATCAAAACAAAGGTTTATAAGAGGGCCTTCTTACCGGTACTCGCCGGCATAGCATAAACTTGGAGGATTACAAAGAGGGTTTAACTGAAGGTAATAACGACGCACTGAGCAATGGAAAGGAAATGGTAGGTATAGCCCTATGAGACAAGAAGAGAGCAGAGTGTATCAACAAACAAACGGGTGTCAAGGGCATTATAGTAGAAATCGAGAAGAATAAATGGTCATGGGCAGGGCATGTAGCGTGAAGACAACATAATTAAGGTCATTAAAGATCACAGACTGAATTGGAAGAGAAGGGAAGCGGGTGAAGGACAGACAGAAAGTTATGTGGACAGATGAGATTAGGAAGTTTGCGTGTATAAAGTGGGAGCAGCAAGCGCGGGACCTAGTTGACTGACGGAACATGGGAGAGGCCTTTGTCCTGCAGTGAGTGTAGTGAGGCTGGTGGTGATGGCGGAGACATAAACTTAATTTGTGCTCATCCTTATCAAAAACGCCCCATTCGGTGCCTCATGGAAGAATGTGGTTTCATATTGATTTATTTATTTGCAGTATCCTCCGGGCAAGAAATACATCATAAGAGGAAGGGAAATACACACAAGAAGGGAACGGATCAAACACAGATCTAACAAAGAGAAGCACATACAAAACATTATTCATAGAAGCGAAATACAAGAACAGAGAATACTCTTGCGGCATTGTCATAGCTGGTTACGTACAACATTCTTAAAAAGTGGAAACTAACTAACATACAAACAAAAGAACTGAATTTTGTCATGGTTGGACATTGTTCGTAAGACATATTCAAAAGAATAGGGGTTGGTATAAAAATACGTAAATAAATCAATAAATCAGTTAATAAATAAACAAAATAAATAAAGATGAAAATCGGTGACCCCCTAGACACAATGCGCCAGCATTTCCCACACCCACGGACCTCTGCAATCGGTCGGGTTCGTGAGGAGGTGTGTACGAAGAGAATAAAGGAAAGTGGACCGGCTTTTGAAGAACCGTGTTGACAGGCACCGCTGATCGATGGAGAGTTTAACGCCCCGCATGTCGGGCTGGGAGAGCTCCCTCGAGAAGCTGACGAGGTCAGCCGAGTGTGCGGCGGTCGGCTGCAGAAGGCCGCCCATTTGGGCGTCGAGAGAGGCTATCTCCATCGCTCAAGCCTGTCGTATGCTAATAGACCTTTTCTTTCGACCGAGAGACCGCCTAAACACTGTAGTGATGACAAGCAGCAGTGCGACAGCGAGAAGAGATACGACCCGAGGACGGCCATCGCTGATATGCCGTAAAGCGAAGACGCAAAAACAAGGATTGAAGTGGGTGTGGCGCGTTCACCCAGCGATACTCGGAGAATCGCAAACGCACAACAAGGCACTCAAGGAAAGCTGCATAACGTTTTTTTCCCCATGAAGCCCAGCAACGTAAGGTTCCTAAATGCAAACCTAAGACGTTTCGTACTTTGTCCACTTTGGGTCACGGGCCCAGAGATAACATGTTCTCAGAAGATACTTACACTAAATGTGAACACTTAAAAAGATTCCCCTTAATTGTTGCTGCTCTTTTACCTTCAAAGATTTTTTCGAAAGCAAATGGTAATTAGATTTGCCTATGTGACTTTTGTGACATCCAAAGCTGCGAAGCCTAAAAGTCCCATTTGGTATCTCTGGACGGCGCTTACCAAGTACTCGAAACTTAACTGGCTTTAGGTTTTTGTACTGACGCATATCACCGAATGAACGGTAGGGCCATCAACACTCTCTCATAAAAGCATGCGCACAAGCGTGAAACACGTGCGACTAATGATGCACTTTTCCCAAAACGGGAGTAGTATATGAGAAGTCGTTATCTGTGACTCACGTTGGAGTTTTAGACTTAGAAAATTTTTAGAGTCTACTTGGATAATTACACTTTCTCACATGTCCAGCACTGATAGCAGATCTCTGAGCATAGTTCTTAACAAAAATTAGTGCCGAGTTTGTATTACACCCCATGGAACCTGCCGATAGTTATCTTGCAACTTATCAGGAGCTAGGTAACATCAGTTTTTGAAATGAAATTTGAGCCCTTTTGTTTTGCAATGCTGCTTAGCAGAATGTGAATTTATGCTTTATTCAACATTTTTTCAAGATTGTAGAAATATTTTGCCGCACTTCTGCGTTATAGCTGCAGTGGTTATGAATTGTGTCGCTGTGTCTCAGATCTCACGAAAAGCAGTTTGTTTGGCAGCGAAGGACTTCACTTTCTTCAAGTACATTAGTGCTATTTTTCTCTGTTTTGTGTAGCCTGCATTCACAGAGGACATAGTTTATGGCTTCTGGGTCGTTACATAGAATGCACAATGGTGAGTACAACCGTCCAACGGGACTCGAACTTGGAGTTGCAACGTAATCTGGGCCAATGGCAAAGCAGCACCAGTGCGACGCCACAAAAGCACTGTTGACTTTCCTGCAGGCCAGGAGGCTGAATGAAGCTTTATAAATAGTTTACTCTGCCTGTGAGTGGCTGTAAGTGTTTATGTTTGTCAGTGCATATGCCATATTAATCACCAAGTGAAAAGCGAAGCAAATATCTCCAGCTCTTCATTATTATATATATCTCCCCCTCTCTCAGTGCTACTAAGCAGAAATCCTTGGTGCTTCCTCTACAAGCGTTGCTTCTTCCCCTCCTTCTGCCTGAAGTAGAATGGAAAGTATACAATCTCTTCAGTTGACAGAGGAGCTCGTGTATCGATGCGAGAGTTGCAGGTACACAATGGAAGGTATACAATCTTCAAAGCGTTGTCTAAATCCCGCGTTTTAGACAACTTGTGATCAATATGACATGAGAAGCATTAGGCGATGGCACCAAAACGTTTTCAGAACTTAAATAGCCTCTGCGCTTATTTCGCTAAGCTCAATTACGCTAGCATTGGGTTCTACGGCACACAGGCGATGACAATGCATGCATATCTGCTTCAGTACAGAACATAGTACTTGTTTATACGAATGACACGAAAGCGAGCTCACTTGGTTGGTTGGTTTTGAAACACATGTATCATAGAACACTCTTCCTCACGTATTTTCGTTCATGTGGCTTCAACATTTGAATTTTACGCCTCAATATAATAAAACGAGTTGTAAGCTACATTTACACTGAGAACTAAAAAAAACAAACAAAAAACGGTGCTTATTGCAATAGCGAAACCGAAAGGCATATCAGTCGTTACTATTGAATAATAATGACTAATGCATCATAACTCATCCTTGACAATCGTTAATATTAATACCTGCGATTTTACGTTCCCAAACTACGACATGATCATGAGAGACGCTTCAGTGGAGCTCCGAAAATTTCGACCATCTTGTATTTTTTTCAACATGCACTGAGATGGTGCAGTACATGGGCCTCTAGCATTTTGCAGCCATCGAACCCGAAACCTTCTGGTGAGCCGCCCAGTGCCATAACCACGACTCCGCTGCGGCGGACCGACTATGAGTCTCTACGATTCACTTGAAACAATGGTCGATATGCAAAGTGTGCCATATCTGCCCCTTTTCGTGGCCTTGATTCACCGGAAAATCTTCTGTATTGGTTCAATGCTCGAGGGGCGTTGAAAAGGTTCTATTTTCAAGCACGATTTCAAGTCTTATGTGCTCAGTATTCACAAGCATGAATAATACCAATGAGAAGGAAAAGTTTAGCAATCATTATAGAGCCCTGAAAAATATTTTCATAACCTGTGTTTGAGCTAGTGCCTCGAGTTTAGACATCACGCGTAAAATGGCTGCAAGTATTAACAAAGTGTAGGAGCTTGTTTTATGTGGCAAAATTACGCTGGTTCTTTTGGGTCTCCCAATGATGTGCCAACTGGGCCAGCATTTTACTCTCACGTAATAGAGTACCATGTATTCTAAATCAGTAAACACCTTTTTTTTTCTAAACACATCAGCGTTGCTTGATGTCGATTGTAGTTGTATGCAGCTGTTTCGACAGGGACTGCTTTCTGTTCTCCCATAGTCAAGTACCGAGTACTCTGAATTGTTAAAAACTTCTTAACACAGCCCATTCTAGTCAGCTGGGACGGCTTTCTGCTTTCCCAGAGTAGAGCATCAACTACTCGAAATCGTTAAACACTTTTTCCGGACACACACACCCTTCTCCATATTTTCCACAAGCGTTACAACGCAAAGTGCATGGTACTTGAAGTGGTTTGCGCTCTTCTATTGTAGGGTAGACGGCACTGTGAGTAGTTTACCGTTGTTTCAAAGCATATCGTTCTTTAAATGTTTTTTTCACACAAGCATACCGACACACTTACGCTCGTAAAATGTAGCCCATATATTTTGAAATCGTATGCACTACGGTGTGCATCATGCGAAATTAAGACATCTTGGACTGCCGCAAAGACATGAGGTTACTGGAATACTACACAAGCAATATTAAGCCATCCTATTTGTCGGTCCTTTTGTAGAAGCAGTTTACCGTTTGCGAAAATTATTGGAAACAGATTTGAAATGTTTAGCAATTTTTCTGGAGGGAACAGCATTACTTTTTTGATGAGCCACACAGATTGCAGATATTTGGGATGATCTTGCAGACCACACTACACAGCTCAGCTTTTAGTTTCGTAGAAACTAAGCCATGGCAGTCGTTCAAGATGAATTGACATCGCCCAATGCAAAATGAGTACCGCCAATGTGCTAAGTCGGTATGACATTACAATAGTGTCAGCCGCAAATCCATCTTTAAGAAATGTGCGAAGAGAAATATGTGCATAAAACGAGTCCGGTGCTGAAGCTATTTTTAGTGACTCCCGTGCCGCAAGTCTACAAAGTTACATCCTGAAATGCGCGCACACATCAGCTATGTCAAGTAGACCACCGCGCATAAAATGAGAACTATATTTTTCCCCTACAAACTTTTGTCTGAGATGTGATTGTCGAATAACCGTAATAAGGAAATAAATTCTTTCCATACAACAATTAAAGCCAACTCACCACTGAAACAACGACTGTAGCCAGAAGCAGCAGAAGCGGTTGTGACACTTTCCTCGACATCTCCCAGGTTGTCTTCGGTGTTTCTACAAAAAGGACCACCACTCGTTGACAACGAAGTGAACTTTAAGTGCACGCAGGTAAGCGTAATAGTTAGGCTGAATAAAATTTAGCAGAGCCCGAAACCAACTGCATTCGACAAATGAAGGTGTCCTCTTTACGTCGTCAGCAAATTAGTGAATCGTCCTGGGAGCGGGCACCACAGAAGACGTCGTTCCCAGAACGACGAAACTTGGCAGCACTTGAGCATGGCGAACGGTGTAGTGCACGAGCGGGAAGCACAGCGGGACGACTTCTATGCACGAGTCAGATAAGAAGTCGCGCTTTGTACAGTCCGAAAGTCCGCGTCCGAGAGAGAGGGAGAAACGTTATCCCGTTGTCTGGGCGCCCAGCGGGAGATGATGATGATCACCGCGCGCACGCTCCGTTCCGCATCGGTCCGGCCAGAGAAGTCGTCACTCAGCGGGAGAAGCAGCATCACCACCGCGAACAGCAGCCGGAGGCACCCGCTGTCACGGCAGCCGGCAGGCGATCACCGACGAGCTGGACGCGCGCCATCTTCCGGGCAGCAAACAGATGCACGAGAGCAGATGCGACTGCGCCACACTGGCACGGTGCGAGTCCGTCGACGGTCGGCCGCCGCCGCCACGCCTTATTGCTGTTTACGCGGCGGGGACTTAGCTCCCGCCTCTCCTCCTCCTTCGAAGGCGAGGAGGGCGTTACGGACCCTTCCCACTCTACACGACCCTCACACTCCGATCTGAAACGAGACCGCTGCCTCCGAGATGGTCAGTCGGATACCTGTCCGCCGCGTACGTTCGCGTACGTCTGCGCGATCTTTCCCCCGCTCACCTTCCGCAACTACGGTTTCAGAGGCTCCGTTTGAGTAAACGCCTAGCCTACCAAGTGCGTCGAGAGACGGAGCCACAAGTTCATGGAATTGTTTCTTTTTCTATTTTCCATTGCATGTCTCCAAGGAGAAGCAGGCAATGTTAACGTTTTCATAAGACCAGCAGAACGGGAAGGGGGGTGGAGTAGGTACCCTCACTTTTTTTCCTGTTCAACCTTTCCTTCTTTCCCCTTTTTTATGCCCTGGCTAGCGCTGCAACATGTTCGTCGACATCTCTCTCCCGAAATAGGTATTACACAAGCGAAAAACTGACTTTTTACGCAGGCAAGTTCACTGCACCGTTTTCGGGCCTGCTCGCTAGCCGAAAGCCCATCTGGTATGCGACGGCGCCAGATGCCTTCCACGGTCTCTGAAGTTGGAAGGTCAGCGGTCACGTTAATCTGCGGCAGTAAAGCGTGATGGCTGCCGAACGAAAAGAAAATAATTTATTTTAAAAATCCGGAAAGAAGGGAAACATCGAGGGTATATGGAACAGAGGTTCCACGTAACGCTCGAGTAGCCCTTCAATAACGGCGGATGTGTGGGACAACTGTGGCAGCTTTTTAGGGGCGCAAGTAACGAAGCGACACTCTTGTTTCTCTTAGAGGCGCTTCCGGTCAAGCATTTACTTCCGGTGTCTAGAACATTCAGACAAAAAGGTATTTTAAGCAGCGTCACTGATAGAGAGGGGGGTTGTTGTTCAAGTTAACAGTTACATTGAATACACACAGTTTGGGAGGATAAGTATACTTGAGATAAACGACAACAATTTGTCAGATAATTAAATTAATGTTAGCCAAATGCGTTCATTGAGTGAGCAGACAGCGCTTTTGTGAGCCGTTGAGGTTGTTACGGCACTTCGCTAACTTATTTCAACCACGCGCTTCTTTATGCGTCGCTTCAGTGATGCACTTCGGTATCGCCACGAAAAATCCCAAGAATTACACCAAGGAACACGAATGTCAAGGTTGAAGGGCCACTACCACTGTAAGGCTAAATAGCAAGAACAAACATACAGACGAGCAAAACAAACACAGAGACACGGAAAAAGACGAAGCTTGTACTAAAGCTGCGCAAGGTTTGAAACAGCCAAACTGGATGATCCTGAGGGCTAACATGGTTGCTTATAGCCTATTTGTAGGCCTTAAATAGGTGATTCAGGTAGTTTCTAGATTGGTTTTAAATAATTGCTAGGTTTAAGCTTGGTGGTGATAAGTTATTTCTACGGTGTACAGAGATCGATACGAGACAATGACGAAGCTTTCAAGAAAGCAAGCCACGGCGTTAGCGGAGGCCACACGACCCGACCGTGCGCTCCTTTTCATGTCCGTCGTAGATCTTTCACGTTTAATTTCATTGATTTGTTTATTTATTCCAAATACCTAACCAGTCCTTCGAAGGGAATAGTGTAAGAGGATCATCAGTATTTAGAAAGGAACAAAAAAGTACACACAATAAGCCAGAAAGCAAGAGTAGAAAATAAATAAAAGGAAGAAAAAAATGCTTAAAATCAGTGAGGTAAAACAGCGTTACGCAAGAAAAAAATGGATGAAAAGTGAAGCACAGACGAGAAAGGTTAATATGTAATTTGAAAATGAGCAACATGTTACGAGGTGGATGTGAATTATGCCGTACATGACTTTCATGTCATGATTACCATGTTTCGATGTGTCATTTACCTTCGCCGTCTATTCACGTCACGTAACACCAAATTTGGTGTATGTGAAGCTAGCGAAACGACCGCGAGTGCACCATGAGCGTGGCGTGTAGTCATGACTAGTCATATCATAAAAATCATGACATGCATGCCATGATTTTTACGTTAAGGTCTGCTATGTTCGCTATGCAGTCATGTCATACCCACCAGTTTTGCGAAATGTCCTGTGAACGAAACCACCGCAAGAGCAGCAAGACCATGAAATGTTAATCATGGCATTCATGACATATAACGATTTTCATGTTATGACTAGTGAGTAATGCTCATCATACAGTCATGTTATGCAATACCGATTCCGGTATTCACGCCATTGTCGAGACGACCACGAGGAAGACAAGCACAACAAGAGAAAAGGCAGAGAGGTTATTCAGACACATGCCTGGTTTGCTACCCTATGCTGGGGAAAGGGGAAGAGGGAGTATAAAGATGAGATAGAGAGAGAGAGAGAGCAAAGGGAATAGATAGAGACAAAAAAAGGATTGTCGGTCAATGGGCTGACGCTTGTGCAGCGGTGGCACTACACAAAAGTTCGAGGTGTTCACACAGGCCTGTAGTCCTCAAAAATTGCAAGACAGCTTTGACTGCCTTTCGAGCCGACGAAAGACCAGAATGGTGCTCCAGTAGCATATGCATAGAGAGTGGTCGATCGTCCAATTGTCGCAATGCGTAAGAAAGCTTCTGTTTTTCAGAGACAAATCGAGGGCAATGGCATAGCAGATGGTGGATGTCTTATTCGGTGGCGCAGACGTCACATTCCGCACTGTCGGTCAATCTGATGAGGCTTGTATATGCTTTTGTGAAGGCAACCTTCCACGAAAGGCGACAAGACAACTGGCAGCATATCCACGGGGTGAGTGATGGAGAGTGGGTCGAAGCATCTGTCCGTCCATTCGTTCTTGCTTCCGTCCGTCCATGCGTCCGTCTGTGTGACCATCCGTGCGTCCTTCCGCCCGTCCATGCGTGCGTATGTTCGTGCGTCCTTCCGCCCGTCCATGCATGCGTATGTTCGTGCGTCCACACGTACGTCCATCCGTGATCCGTCCCTGCGTTCGTCCATGCATCCGCCCCTGCGTCCGTCCATGCATCTGTCTGTGTGTCCGTTCGTCCATCGAGTCAACACTCCAAGCACCGCCATCTCGCATCTTTTCTTCATATAATCTGTATATAGAAGCACCGCCATCCAGCGGACAATCCAAGGACTAAACGAGAGGTGGCACACGCACACTTTCTTACGGCTTGCGCTTTGTGTCTAGTTCCCACCGTTAACCTCCTTGAGTTCATGGTATATACTAGTTCACTGTATCCTTGACACTGCGGCCCAACGCTCGCTAAACCTTTCTAAAACCAAGGAGGTTATGCCCAGCGAGTTTAACGTAGCAAACCTTTCTTGCCAGGTAGTGCTCAATGTACATGCCTATGGCTGCTAATGGGAACGCGCACGCTGCGAATTTTTTATTGTTCAACAACGCACAGGAGAAATCTCCCACCGACACCACCTTGCAGGTCAAAGCGTAAGACATGTTACGCACTACTACGAGAGACGAGTGGGTGCCGCTTTAAAGAGCTTCGCCCCTAAATAGCGAAGCAATCACTGTATTAAAAATACGGCCTGAAACCCGTACCTTGTAATGCCCACAGGACCGCTTTTTGCTCTCCCATAGGAGAGTAAATCGTACTCTAAATCGTTAACAGCTTTTTCTACACACACAGCTTCACGCCGATGAAGTCTGGATGGAGGTCGAAATTAGTCGAGGGTTTATTTGGTAGAGCCTTGTATGTCTTATGCTTGGAGCGTTCCACTCTATAGCAGACACCGACTACGTGCCAGGTGACGAAGTTGATTTGCAGCGTCTGTCCTTGACAAAGGAATCGAAGGGTGTGCTTTTCTTGGTGCGATGTGCGAGCCACGTTGTCGGCAGAATCTTTGCTACTGATCCTACAATGACCAGGTAGCCACTGAAAATTGACCTCGTGGCCTGTTTCTGTGACTCGGTGAAGAAGCTTGACAATGTCGTAAGTGAACTTTTCGTGGCAACCTTGCCGAAGGACTGAATGCATGCTGCGTAAGGCCGATTGAGTCGGAAAACAAAGCCCATTTACTTGGTCTCTGGGATGTGATGTACTCTAGGGCGCCACGCAAAGCCGCAAGTTCTTCCGCCGTAGACGTAGTGACGTGTGACAGCTTCACTCGCAGCGTGATTCCTCTAAATAGAATCACCACCGCACCGCCAGAATCAGACGCTGTGGTTGAACCATCGGCCAGGAGAGCTAAATGTCGTAGGCGGCTAGATAGATAGATAGATAGATAGATAGATAGATAGATAGATAGATAGATAGATAGATAGATAGATAGATAGGTAGATAGATAGATAGATAGATAGATAGATAGATAGATAGATAGATAGATAGATAGATAGATACGCTCAAAGTCGCCGAAGTTCGCTAAGAAATGCTTCGCATTTAAAAATCTTGCAGTGTGCTGCTAAAACCCAAGGGAAGCCACACTAAGCATGACAACACTAATGGTGCATTCAGACGACGGACCGAATCCGGATTTGTCGTGGACGCGGACAGCTAATCCGCGGATGGTCCGCCTGCAGGCGCATCCACACGACGGACGGTGTCCTAGGGGAAAACAGCCGGATTACCCTCGACAGCAGGTTCGGCGCTCACCTGCGTGCGCTGAAAGCAGACCGGTTTGAGAGTATTCAACATGGATGCCCGCAAGAAGCGACGCTTTACTGCGATGTCTGTCGCGTTGTGACAAATGAACGAGGAGTGTTATTCTTTCAGGAGAAAAGGTAGTTGCTGGCAGAATGTTCTTTCAACTACATTGTTCCCCACTTGTAGAACTTCTGAACGCGTCTCCCATCCTTTTTTTAGAAGCGGCACGTCGCCGGTTGCAGAAGTCAGAATATTTCACCATCATGACGGCTAAGAATCTCGCGTGTCAAACGACGGCGGCGACATTTCCCGAACCACCAAAAGTGATTTCTGCGTATTTAATCACCTGAGAACAAAGCCCCCGGAAACTAAGTAAACCATGCTCAAGCGTAGATTATGCCGACCAGTCATGCAGCTATTCGCGAGCCATGGAGGACATGCCGCGAGCAGACGAAAAGTGTACTGGTTGCCAGAAACCCCGAGCTAATCCGCTGAAATATCGGCTTTCCCCCGCCAGAATCCCGATGTGAGAAACAGGTTGCGTTCATCCGTCCGCGAGCCCCGCGGACGAGTCGCGGACGATGGGAATCGCTGATGTGAGGTCACGTGACGCGCCGTCCGTCCCGCCACATCGGGATTCGGTCCGTCGTCTGAATGCACCATAAGCGGATGGTGCTTTGGTGTTAGCAACTAAGAAATGACGGTGCTGTAACACCGCTAAAACACAACGAAATCAAGCTATCACGAGAAAACGGACAGGCCAGGAGAATGTGAGTTAGATTTGCTCGCGGTGCATTGCACAGAGGGCAGGAAGCGGGTCGATAGTGGCAGAGGAGGAAGGGGGTAGCTAAGGTCCGCTATGAAAATGCGCATATATGCTCTTCCGTCTTTTAGGCACTGCGCCGTGCCCCAGACTGGGTTGCAGAAATTAGGGGCCTTTTCTTATCTTCTAACCACTACCACCACTAGTAAGGGAAGGATGAGTAGACGGGTATATCTGCCTTTCAGCACGAGTATTCGCGGTTAGCTCAGCAAAGGTGCACGCGCGCTTCATCTAGACCCCCCCCCCCCCCCAAGAGGTTCGCCTGCGACTGGTTTCTCGACCCTCGGGTCGAAGAATCTGCGGCGTAATTGCCGAGATTTCCCAAATGTGCGGGCAACCAGATGGGTGTTAGGGGGAACTCTGTCCCTAGCATAATTTAGCGATGCAGCTTTCGAATCGCTTTTGAGGCACGTTCCACTGGAACTGCCAGGCGCTAGCGCCATCGCAACCTCTTCCGCTTCTTCTGGTGTTGTCCCTTGATGTAGTATTTTTATTATTGGAGGGGTATTTGGGGTGTATGCCACTGCAACGGCTCCGTGCTGATGACATTCAGCATCTGCCCAGATGGCATCTTGTTCCCCGTCGTACGTTTTATGGAAAGTTGCTGCTCTAGCTCTCCGTCACTCGTGGTTTCCGTCGGGGTGCATATAGGGAAGCGGTCGAACACATAACCTTTCGCAAATTTCCTTCGGTTGGGATTTTGTGTCGTGTTGTTAATTACAGCACATGCACATCAAACGGGCATTCACGTGCTGAACAATACCTAAAGCTTTTGGGGTAGCTGGAGAGCATCTTCTTCTAAATATTATTCAAGTAGACTAGCCGCTGGTCACATTATCAGCGGCTACTTATAGCAGCTAGCGAAATGAAACAATATGAGTGTAATGAAATATTTTCACTTGCAGCATCATGGCGTTTATTAGTTTGTGGGCGCACACATCTCTGAGCTCGTCCTTGTTGAGAGAGAAAGCGAGAGAGGAAGAAGCAGTGCTACACGTGTGTGCTTCTTGCTGTCCATGTTGTACTTTGAGCGGCAAAAGACAATTCAAGTTTAATGGAAACCTACTAACCCGACTCTCGATTAAGCCTACATAGTGCTGAAAACCATTGTATTTCACCTTCCCCTTGGCCCGGTGGGTCAAGTTATGGGGCAAGCTTAAAAACTGAGCTTCCCAGTGTGCTCGAGTTCACCACTTTATTCGTCGCCACTTTGCCAGCTGCCACTATCACTCTAAGTTACCGTAAGCATGGCGGATCAGGTTGATCGGAAACTGAAGCGGACCCTTTTTTCGCGCTTCCAGATAACACTAGAACATTAAAAATGACTCATAACATTGATCAGCTTACAGCAGCTTCGACAAAACAGCGGTGATAATATTCATTGTCAATCAAAGAAAATAATTTTCCTGAAGCAGCAGATGATTTGACCAGTCCATAAAAAGTTTTCTGTATCGCCTCCGTAACTGCATGGGCCAGTCACAGCAGAACGAAAGCGCGTAGAAGTTATGCATTGTTATTGGGCCCCTGTTCAGCGCTGGCCTGCTCTGCAATGCTACAGCACAAGGCACGAAAGCGCGAATAGCCCGCACCGCGAATAGCCTACAAGGAAAATCATCGCAGCAAAAATGTTGGAGAAATCGCATATTGTAATATGCCCTCGCAACAACATAATTGAGTGATTACGGTGGTGAAGGAAAACTTCGCCTTTATTGTTGCTTTCCCCAGTGTGCAGCCAACAGTGACCGATGTCGAAAGTGTGGGGGGGGGGGGGGGAATCAGCCCTCCTAAATTTTCTCAGTGGAAGAGGGGGGGGGGGGGGGGGCTCGCGCTCCCCTTGCCCCCCTGGCTGGTACGCCTATGCCTATATGCAGATTTTGGTAGAACTGTAGAAAGAATTGAATAAAGTTATATGATAGTAGAGGAAGAAGAAGTGTCTCTTTAGAAGAACGCTTGTTTCAGCGCTCTGTTTCATTTTAGTGAAATCATCGGTCTTTTGAGGTGCCTCGCCTCTCCGTCTTGCGGTGATGGACATGGAGCATGGCAGAGGCCCGCCTGGTCACAGGTCCTCACACCCATCAGCCACAAGGAAGCGAGCTGGCTCTCCCAGTGACACTGAGGACACCGATCTCTATTCTATGTCGGAAGACGACACATCCGATGGCAGCTTCATACCTGTGCGGGGTAAGAGGGCAAAGAGAAGGACGGCGAATACAGCAGCATCAGCTCCTGCAAGCACAGCGACTGTGCATTCAAGGCCTGCGCGCTGGCCGCACGTCATCATCTTCATGCCCGAAGATCCATCAAGCAACCTACGGCTCCTGAACAGGCAAGCCCTTTCGGTTGCTCTCGAATGTGCGGTGCCACATCAAATTAAGGACGTACGAGTAAACCCAAGGAAGAACATTCTCGCCATAGACGTGCAAGATGTGAGTGCGCTAGGACAGCTGCAGCAAATGACTGAGCTAGATGGCATTAAAATGCGCCCCTTTATCCCGATGGATGACAAATCAATTGCCGGTGTAATTTATGACATCGACACTGCCATTCCTAATGCTGACTTGTCTACCCTCATCAAGCCTGCAAACAAGGGAACTGTCATTACGCAAGTGCGGCGCCTTGGAAATACGCGCTGCGTAAAAGTGTTTTTCAAGGGAGATTGCATACCGTCCCACGTTAAAGTTGGACATTTTCGACATCCGGTTCGACCATTCATCCCAAAGCCACTTCAATGTCATCAGTGCTTCAGGCTAGGACACGTCAAGGGCGTATGCCCCAACTTACGACTGTGTCCCCGCTGCGCTGAATCTCATGCTGAAGACGCCTGTCGGGCGACTACTCTGAAGTGCGCCAACTGCAGTGGTCCTCATGCTGCCTCGTCGAAAGACTGTCCTCGAATCCAAAAGGAGCGCGCGGTTCTCAGACAAATGGCCCGAGACAACTCAACGCACAGGGAGGCAGCCGAAGTAGTCCGGCGTCGGCATCGAC
Source organism: Rhipicephalus microplus (assembly GCF_013339725.1). Taxonomy (NCBI): domain Eukaryota; kingdom Metazoa; phylum Arthropoda; class Arachnida; order Ixodida; family Ixodidae; genus Rhipicephalus; species Rhipicephalus microplus. Next base: position 82,735,859 of record NC_051169.1, on the reverse strand, counting down.
GTCGGCATCATCGAAAGTCTTCAAAGAAGGCACATTCCCGAGACGCTCCTTCCCACTCTGTAGCGGTTCCATCCAGTAGCGCCGCGAAAGGGCCCACCACTTCTACGAAAGAAACAGAGAAGCCTCCTTCTCTGGAGGAATGGCCCACGCTCCCGACGCGCTCTTCTGCCAAGGAACCTCTGCAGGTTGTGGCCACACAAGAGCCGTCTCCAACCATGAAAGATTTGCCTAAAACAGATCGTCAAGTGATCTCGGTGCTGCGTTCCCTTATAGAAGCCATCCGAGCGATATTAGTCGACATGAAGACACCATCTGCTCGAAGCGCACTTGGACTATTGGACGCCCTAAGCCCAGTGCTTGAATCTCTCAACTAGGAAGATGGCTACTCACACCTTAACATTTCTTAAAGAAGTCAAGGCTGCATGCGTCATCCAATGGAACGCCAGAGGACTAAAATCACGCCTTTCAGATTTTCGTCAGTTTGTGTTTACCAACGTGTTTCCAATTATCGTCATTTGTGAACCCAATTTGTCGAAACCAATAAGACTATCGGGGTACGAAGCTGTCATGTCTTCAACGAACGGTGCGTGCAGCAAAATCATCGTCTTTGTTCGTCGTGAACTGACGTATGTTGTGCAACCAATTGCACCTCACGATGACAATCAGTATGTCTGCATCACTGTGAAAAAGAACCAACTCATGTTTACTCTCATAGGCGTTTATATATCACCGTCAAGTAATCTCGATTCCAGGAGATTAGCGGATATTTTGAGAGTGTGTCGTGCACCATGGGTCCTCATAGGTGATTTCAATGCGCACAATCACGCATGGGGAAGTACGCGGACAAATGCAAGAGAACGCAGGTTAGCAAACATCGCCTACAACTATGGCCTTACTCTCCTGAACGATGGCAGCCCCACTTTTCTTCGAGGGGTGACATACGGCAGCTGTCTCGACCTTGCTTTTGTCTCCAACTCCCTCGCGAGATACGTCAAGTGGTTTCCAGATGTTGAGACACGAGGAAGCGATCACATTCCAATCTACCTTAACATCAAAGGCTTGTCTAGTTATGGTCCACGGACGACCATTCGAGCAGTCCAATGGACCAACTTCAAATCTGACATGGAAGATGCTTGCGGCGATGGCCTACGATCTGGGTTAGAGGAAACAATTAAGAGCACAATGCAAAACGCCACTCGCACGGTGACGATATCTTCCACACGAAACGACTTTGATATAGAGTTGGAGCGACTCCGAGCACTGCGACGCCGGGCGGAGCGTCGGTATCGGCGTACAAAATCAATTCACGATCTTAGGGCAGCCAGGAGGATGCAAAAGAAGATTCGGCGTCGCATGGATAGATTAGCGTTGGAACGATGGACAACGTTTTGCCAGTCACTAGACCCTCGCAAGCCACTCTCACACATTTGGAAAACGGTGCAAGGTCTGCGTCACCATACGGAACAGTGCTTTCCATTCAAAGCGCTCGCGCTATTTCAAAGGAGGCCAGGCATCGATGTCGCAGAAGATTTCTGTGCGCAGATCGCCAACCTAGCCACTCGTCCAGATTCTCCAGTGAGAGGTGACGTCCCCCGTTCCCATGACTACCACATGGACCTCCTTTTTACAATGGAGGAGCTCGAGGCGGCACTAGCTCTCTGCAGGCGTTCAACTTCTCCGGGCCCAGATGGTATTCCGTACCGAGCCTTGTGCAACCTTGGGGAAGGTGCAAGGAGAGAACTGTTGAGCCTCTACAACATCTCGTGGCAGGATGGCAATGTTCCTGATGACTGGAAAGTAAGCCGCTTGTTACCCATCTTGAAGCAGGGCAAATCCCCACTCGAACTAATCTCATACCGCCCAATAGCGCTGGCCAGCTGCGTAGGGAAGATAATGGAACGGATGATACTAGGCCGCCTGGAGTGGTATCTTCAATACTACAAGATTTATCCGAATTCAATGGCTGGTTTCCGACGCGACCGCTCTTCCATTGACAATGTCGTTGATCTAGTTTCGTACGTTCAGCACGAAAGATCCCTTAAGCGACTATCTGCAGCTTTGTTTCTAGATGTGAAAGGCGCTTATGATAATGTTCTACATAAAGCCATTTTGGGTGCTCTTGCGGTGGTTGGCCTTGGTGGTCGAGTCTTTCGGTGGATTTCGAGTTACCTGGCTGCAAGATCATTCTTTGTGTTAACCGAAGATGGCCCAACTACGCGACGCTATACTTCCAGGGGTGTTCCTCAAGGCGGAGTTCTTAGCCCGACGCTATTCAATCTTGCACTAATTGGCCTTGCTGAATACTTGCCAAGCACCATTAAAATATCAATATACGCAGACGACATCTGTGTCTGGAAATCGGCAGTCACACGTCCTCAGATACGTTCCCGGCTTCAAAAAGCAGCAACTATGATTGCCAACTACTTGTTCAAACAAGGTCTCAGCATATCACCGGAAAAATGCGCGCTGGTGGCTTTCACTCGCAAAGCAATGACCCCTTATGTCATATCAATCTGCGGGCGACCAATTTCTTACGCCAAAACCCACCGGTTTTTGGGCATTATTATTGATAGGGACCTCTGTTGGAGTCCGCATGTGACCTATATGAAGAAGCGCCTGACCGCTGTTACTCAACTGTTCAAGTTCCTGGCAGGAAAGACGTGGGGGATGTCAGTAGACGCAATGATGGAGCTCTACAGGGCCCTGTTTCTTGGTTTCCTCAGATATAGCTTGCCTGTGCTTAGCAATACCTGCAAGACCAATGTTCGTGTTTTACAGGCAGTACAAGCCCAAGCGCTGAGAGTGTGCCTCGGTCTGCCCAGATGTACGTCAACAGAAGCAACAATTGCAATTGCTGGTGACTATCCGATACAAACTCACATTGTTGTAGAAGTCCTGAGAACGCACATCCGACACTTCGCACGTGCCCCCGGCCATCACCTTGCACTGTTGCCTACAGAGAGGCGCCAAGCATCGTTCGCCAAAATTATCGTGAGATACAACGATAAACTTCCCTCGGGCTTCACTCATGCATCTAAACCACCCATACCACCTTGGTGTCTTATTCGACCCACAGTGCATCTTAGTGTACGAGGGATCCGGAGGAAATCTGAGTTTTCGTCACCCGTGCTGAAACAACTGTCTCTTCTTCTTTTGCACGAGAAATATTCAGACAGCATACATGTATACACCGATGGTTCCACGAACCACCAGTGTTCGTCAGGGGCAGTAGTTATCCCAGCAAGAGGTGTTACCATCAGCTTTAGGACTGACCACTCCACGGCATGTACAGCAGCGGAACTAGCTGCTTTGCGCGCTGCACTTTGTGTGGTCAATCAGGAACCACCGCAACAATGGTCAATTTTCAGCGACTCAAGGGCTGCCCTACAATCTGTGCTCTCAGCACTGCGTCGCGGCCCGTACGAACAGCTTGTTTTCGAAATTCGATGCCTTCTCCACACTTTACTCGAGAAAGGGCATCATGTGACGCTTCAATGGCTGCCAAGTCATTGCGGCATCATAGGGAACGAACATGCCGATACTGCCGCGCGGGCAGCCCTCGAAGGAACACGAAAAGAAGCCATACCACTTTCGAGGACTGATGCTGCCAGTAATCTTCGACGACTTCCGCGTGAAATCACGTTTTCACTATGGTGCCCACCAAGCATCGATACGAATCGTCAACACCACCTGTCTTATTTGATGGCTCTCCGCATGCCCACTGGACTTGACCGAAGAGAAGCCACCCTACTTCATCGCGTATGGCTAGGAGTGGCATTTACAAAATCTTACTCCTTTGTCATAGGAATGGCCGACAACGCTCTCTGCGATGCCTGTCATTGCGAAGAGACGCTACACCACATCCTGTGTGACTGTCCATTGTATGAAATCCAGAGACAGTCACTGGCGTCTGCTTTTGCGCGCATCGACAACAGCCAAATGTCTGTGGACACTATTCTGTGGAGTGCCCGAGAGAAGACACTGCAACAGAAGGCGACGAAAGCTCTGTTGAAATTCCTACGCGACACCGACTTGAACAAGCGACTGTAACAGCAATGTCACACACCGCGAAAGACAAGACTGGACTATGACTGAGTGTGCGCGCATGTGCTGCCGAATGTGCTGTTTCTATCTTCCCCCTCTGCTCTCTTTCATCTCCCCCATCCCTCCCCCATGCGCAGGGTAGAAACCGGCTGCCTATAGGCTGGTTAACCTCCTTGCCTTTCTTTTCCCTCTATTTTCCTTCTTGGTAGAACTGTAGTTTCGGTTACCTTTTGGTGGAATCACGAAGACTTCTGATTTTTGAGCTGGTGACCTTTTTACCTTGATGACCTCGTCCTGTACTACAGTTACAGATTTTTGTACTGTTTCTTCAATTCGCGCGTCTAATTTATATGTAGTCCACAAAGTAATATTATCTGCTTGCAAGGTGTGGTCAAGATGAAGGATACTCTGCAGCTTCCACGCAAGCGGATTAAGTGCTGCGTTAAAAAGAAAAAGCGAAAGCACAGATCCTTGGGGGTGCCTATGTTAGCTAATGTGTAGCGGTGCACGTGTACTAATATTGTCTACACACATGATAGCTCTCCGGTTTGGCAGAAAAGCCATATTGTAAGTATCAGTTCGATGGCCGACCCTAAGATCGATGAGGACATTTAGGATGGCTTCATGTTTGACATTATAAAATGCCTTTTTGAGGTCTATTGCCAAGAAAGCTTTGGTATACGTAGGTACGAGGGGTCCAAAATAGCTGTTGAAAGCTGAAGCATGGTATCTTGCGTGGATAGGCCTGATCTAAAACCAATCATGGGGTCGGGTTATTGACCGGTATCGTCCATATGTGGCTGTTAAGTCTGGCGAGAATGACTTGCTCCAAGAGTTTTACTCAGGCTAGAGGTAAGGGAAATCGGACGCATATTTTCTAGGGTAACTGGTTTGTTAGGCTTAGGTATAAGGATAACCGTTCCGTGTGTCCATTTATCTGGCAGTGTGCCACTCTACAAATGCATACTGAAAGTATCAGTGAGATCTCGCAGGGAGTTGTCATCTAGGTGTCTAAGAGGGGCGTTTGTTATGCGAGTTTTGCCTGGAGTAGCGTTGCAGAGCCTATGTAGGGCTATTCGTACTTCTTCTATCGTGATGTTCGTTTCTAGCTCGCTGCTTGCTGGGACGGCGAAAGCCAGCAAAGGAGTGCGAGTGCCCCACGAGGTACGAAGGCGTTTAGGATTTTGTAGTAGTGCTTCTGTGTCGTACTTATGATTCTATGTTAAGCGAGCAATGGGATTCTTTATATGCTGTTTACTTTGATTGGGATCAATTAAATGTTTTACAAGATGCCATGCACGAGCGGTAGTAAGATTGCCTGTGAGATCCTCGCATATATGCTGCCAATTCTGTCTACACAGTTGTTGACTGTATTCGTGAATCTGCGTTGAAAGCTCAAATATCTTACTTCGGAGCTTCCTACCGCTTTTTTTTTTTTTGTTGAGCATAATTTTATGAGATTTTCATCCGTTTCTACCACATGGGCAAATTTTTAGTCCATAACTGGAGCATGGAGTTGTGCGCTATATTTCCTGGTTCATGCCGCTTGGTATTCAATAATCTGTGCTGTTCATGCGCCCACATTCGTCGATCCTGTTGGCAGATTTCCTTGCCGCTGTTTTCTTGAGTTATACCAGTTAATCAATATATGTTTCGTTCGCGCTAGAGACACTTATGAAGCACTGAGCTCAACCTAAATAATATAGTGTTCACTGCCTAAAGTATGGGTCTTTCTATTGCATTCTAGATTTTGGAGGCGCCTTCTCGTAGTAAGGTCTGGACTTGTGTCCATCATTCGTGCTGTACCTTGCCTCGTTGGGAAATCAAAATCATTGTATACTGTGAGCTGCAACTGTTGAGTTTGTGTCAACAGTACCTTACCTCTGCCAGTAGTTTTCTATCATCCCCAATCGATGTGGGCGCAGGTAAAATCACCGGCCACTATGAGGGGAGTTTTGTTAGCAATTGCGGTGGTGTGGGCTATTAGAGATCGGCGCAACGCGTTGCTGGCATACTAGGTGAATTATGGATATTAGCAATGAGTAAAGAATTGTCATGGATGTCGATTAGGATAGCCTCAAGGACAATGTTGTGAACTGTAGGAGGAAAATAACGTTGCGTATGCCTTACGACTTGCTCGGTAAATGTGGACACAACAGAAGCCCTATCATATGGCGAGTGATAAGCAGTGCAGCCTGGAAGTGATATGCTAGTCTTATAGGGTCATGTAATATATTAAGATCTGGTGGGTTCTTTTTACTTGGTATTAACTGAATCAGCACTGTTCACTTACGTCGTATGCTGTGGCAGTTCCACTACCAAAGCTTTAGAAGTGTAGGTGCTTTAGAATTCTGTGAGTCACCTGCTATTTTGCTGCTCAGAAGTATTGGAAATTGAAGGGGAATATGTGATGAGTGGTGATGGCGGAGCCATCAAATGGTTGCTTGCCTCCGTCACCATGACGCCCATTCTTGGCTTCAGCTGGGTAGAGAATGTATCTAGTTGGTTATCTAAAATTTTGAAGCGGTCATTGATGAGGCAGTCGATACAAGCCTCGACATACGAGCCTCGATTGTTTGGTGACAATTTTCCAGGAATTGTTGAAATTCATCATTCATCTGCTTTTGCAATATGGCAAGTTTATACCCGTGACACACGGGCAAAAGTAAAGTACTTTGAAGTAAACCCCTTTTGTCGCCTAAATGGACCATTTGCAGAAAGGAGTGGAGCTGATGACACACGGCACCAGACTACTGCTTTAGGCGGTGCCTCAGAAGAACGCTGCAGAAAAAATGGCGCTGTTTGTGGAATCAGCAAGATTGGGAACATTAAAAAGAATCTGCGCATGTACATCACATTCAGCGACGCGGGAGCATAAAACCGTTTTTTTTATTGTCTGGTGGCTTATAATGCGCATACCTGTAATTTTCTTTCGCTTTTTTGCGTTTTTAGCAGCAACTTAAGTTCGTCTGGCAACTATGAACAGTCAGTGTTTTGCTGTTTTTGTTTTTTGTAGTGCTTTTTACATGGCTGCGTCCAGTTGGGTCAGTGACGGAGTGCCGCGTTTCATCGTGGTCCTGCGATGTCTCAGAGCAGAGACAGAGATAAAGCAACAGTTGAGGTGGGCCTGACTCTTGTCTCCCTCGGCTCCATCGAAGATGAGCTAAACGCTGCGAAGGCAAGAGTGATGAGCCTCAAACAAAGACTCGTCATGAACAGCTTCATTTTGACTGCTTCCGCACTGTCACCCCCAGCCATCAACCGCGAAAGTTGGGCCTATGTGCGCAACGAACGCTGGTTCGAAGACACATTGCCGTTATTAGGCGACAACCACTTTAAACAGTGTTTTCGAGTGAGCCCGACACAGCAACTGCCGCTGCCAACCCTAACATGATCGCGCTAGTGACGTAATGCAGGCGTTTGAGAGTATGGACAAACTATAGGCCTTCACCTTTGAACAAATCGCACTGCTGCTGAAAATGAAAACATTTTCTTAGCGCAAAAAAATACTGACAGGTCACCGCAGTGTTGCGACATGTTTTCTTCTATTGATAAATTATGCACACTGTATGCGAGAGTACTCCCTTCCTGCCAGAAAAGTAGATGCGGGATCTGCTTTTGCGAAAAGGATCTTTGCCGGAAAGGTGTTACTCCTTCGTCGTGTGTCACTGTGCCCGAACGCCTTTCCGAAAGATGTCCCCTTGTCTAAAGGACTTCAGGGTGCCCGTGTGTAAGGGGCATTAGCAAGTTTTGCTTCACATTGGGCCTGAGATTAGTCGTTTCGCTTACTTGCTCAGATTCAGGCAGTACGTCTGATGACAGAGGAACTTCCTTTTTTTTGTTTTTCGGTGCTCGTGTAGGCGTTGGGTATTCTATAGCGCGTAAAATATAACTATCTGTGCGTGGAGGGTGACTAGGGGGTGGGTGTGGGGGTTAGGTAGTGGCCTGTCGCAAGCTTCCTACTTCCTCTTGGAGGCGAGCCAGCTCCTCACCACGGTGGTCTGGTTTACGGGTGACTTGTTCTGCCCATGTGAGCTCCTCGGGGGTTATTACTGGTGCTGATCAATGCCATCTTGTGAATCTCTCTCTGTGCTGCTGCTGTCGCCTGGTATTTTTTCTGTGGATCATGGGTTTCACTTTGAGCGGTCGCTACTTTGTCCCACACCACGCTGTTCCTGTAAGAATGCACCAGGGCACGCATTACCGACTTGTGTCTTCTCCGTGATTTTCATCGCTGTTTCTTCTGTTGCGGGCACACATCATATATGTGTCTTGGGCCACGGCAGTTAGTGCAAGGCTTTGGTGGTGCTCAGTATAGCGTGCGCAAGAGCACTCCTCCTTAGTAGATGATTCTAAGGGGATAGGTATTTGGAAAAACGGGTAGACTTGGACTTGCCCATGCGTTTAGCTAGCAGGGTGCTGGCTACAAAATTTATCGCTTGCAGTTCACCAGGAGGATTTGTGAGGTTTAACGTCCCAAAACTTGCAGTTCATCTAAAAGCTCTTCTTCCGTTTCATTCCAGAAAGCGTTAGATATCACGCCTCGAACAGTGTTCGCAGCAGGGGCTATGTAAACTGATACCACGGAGGCTTTTGCGTTCAAGCTAAGTAATACTTCTTATTTTAACCGCATTGAGGGCTGTTGCCTGATTAGCGGTGGCTACTGGGCAGCTCTTGTTAGTTTGGTGTACAACTAATTGCAGGTCTGCGTTCACCGGTATCACCACTGTCGCACAAAGGCAAAGGAGTAGGTGCTGCGGCTGCATGTTCGTCGCGAAGAGGCCTCCCTGGCAGCTGAAAATCACCTTAATAGCATTTTCCGGTAGTGGAGTCATTTTGCTGACTTCTGTACGTCACTTGTTGTATCGCACGCTGCTTCGCTGGGTTGGGGCGGTAGGTCCGACACCACACCGACGTAGCAAGCGTTTTCGTGCACTGCTCCGGTGGGTTCTGGTTTTCACTGGCTGCGCGTAGATTCTTCACACGCGCTTTTGACTGGAACTTGCCTCGGTATCTGCGTGAGTATCTGCGTGAGCACTTTGATCCTGGCTTGCCTTCTTCCTTTTTCGTATTTGATATGCATGTTTCTGGAAATGTTGCTTATCTGTGAGTTATTTCTGATTTCGCATAAAATACGCTGAGGGACGTGCACATCATCCGCAATGCAGTAGCCGAAATCTTGGAGTAGGGCTCTACCCGTATTCGTCAGCTGCAGTCTCTCCCGCTGGTTGACTTGTTGTGCGTCCATAAGCTCTTCCCAAAGCGGACGCATCGGTTTTGCGAAGCCAATGTAACGTGCACCCGTACCACGGCACATCTCTGCGGCCTCCGGAACATCAAGCTGTCCCAATACAGAGCATGTGTGTTTAGCAAAAGTGTTTAATGATTTAGAGTACTTAGTATTCTACTACGGAGCGCCTAGAACCACTCCAGGAGGTCAAAAAACTACTTTGAATGTTTAAAAGAATGTTGAAAATTTAGAGTGCTTGGTACTCTTCTATGGAAGGGCGTAAAGCCGTCTCGAGAAGCTCAAGTGAAACTTGTGAATACCAGTGTTTAGAGAAATTTATTCTCACAAACAGTGGAGCAGTAACATTCCAACAGATCATCGCGACGAACAAAACATAACACAGAACCCCAAAGTTTGATACAAAATATTTGTTAACAAATGCACATTACATGGCAAACAAAAACACAAATAAAACGTAAATATGCATACGTAACGTATTTACATGATGTTAACAGGGTGTTTCTGCGGGTACTAAACAAAAATTAGCCTACGAAAACAAGGCAGGCTGAAAAACAAGTTTTACGATTCTGTCACAGACGAACACAAAAGGGCAGGATCAGTGCCGATGGAGTTCCTCCTCAACGAGAAAGAACACCTCCTCTGACGGCACATATAGCAGCTGTGTGCACAGTCACTTCAAGATCGGGAAGAGAGCGTGACGGCAACGGTCTGCTGCAGCCTACTCGTAGCGATTGCGCCAAAGACAGTTACCACCAGCAGCAATGAGAAAACAGGTAAAGCGTGCTCGAGAACAGCGCCCAGAAGAAACGAGGCGATTTACTCCGATGCCACGAAATACAACATGCATGGCCCTCCAGAAACACGAGTAACGACGCACTGCCTGAAAAAATTGGCAGATCTCATCTACCTGAAAATCGACACTATGTAAAGCACGTGGAGGGAAGGTGACCGTGTTGCAATTTCTTTATTGAGCGACACGTCACGAAATGACGCTAAATGCATGTACAAATGTTGCACACAGAGATATATGTTAAATAATTGCAAATGTTTATATAACCAGTTGTCTGCACTTGCGAAACAATGCCAATGGGAACATGCGTATTAACAATACCAGAAGCTGATATGAAGCGCTTAAGCTCACGAGGATGCTGGCCCCGGACACTGCTACACAGATGAGCGCTAGCGCATGGCAACAAACCACAATTGGCGTTCACTCGAGGTGACAGCTGTATCAAAGGAGTACATATGTAATGTTTATAAAATTAGGTTGGCAGCACTGCAACCACTATCGACGTTTCACGAAGATCAACGTCTATATTAAAAGTCGTATCGTGATTTGCCGTAGCTCTGTGGCAAAAAGCTTCATTGCCACGCAGTTTGCCTGGGTCAGATTCCAGCTAGGACCCTAACATTTATTCTTTGCATTCATTGGGTCGACGCTGCCGATGTCGGATATTTCTTACGCTCGCGCGTTAAAATTGCCCATGCGTGTTCTCGTCGTTCCTCGGCAGATGCTTAGTGTCTCTCGACCACCTGTGGCACATATCCCTCCGCCAGACCCACCCGTGGGTACGTGCCACTGTCTGGCGGAAAGTGTTTGACGATGTACGCGGCGGCACTGTGACATTATTCATGTCTTTACTAGCGCGTCATATTCCTGAAACCATCTTATCCTCCCATGCTGATTTTAGTTCACACCTTGAGGGGGTGACCACGAGAGCACCCAAACGTAAGCGGCTAGATAGATAGATAGATAGATAGATAGATAGATAGATAGATAGATAGATAGATAGATAGATAGATAGATAGATAGATAGATAGATAGATAGATAGATAGATACCCTCAAAGTCGCTGAAGTTCGCTAAGAAATTCTTCGCATTTAAAATGCAGATTTGTGTCCTTTTGGGATCAGTTCGAGCATGTTGCTGATAAGACCAATCTCCACCTTTGGTGGTGATCAAGGGTAAGAAGAACGCCCCACCCCAGCCACCACATGTCCCTGAGGTAGCTAGGAAGAAACGATGCCGTCAGTGCACTCCAAGACACACGACTACAGCGAGTTGGGCGGGCCAGAGGAACTAGCGGGAGCAACAAAGCGGCTGTTGTGTCAGCTATAGACACGTCTACGGCAGGACAGGTCCATTGGTTATGACTAAAAAACGCGACAAATGTTGCATAAAATGAAAGAAGTGTAAGTGATTGTGGGTTCTGTAAGCTGCACATTAAACAATAAATACCAATGGTGAGTGCCTTGAAAAAAAGACGGTGATGTTCCGTCAGGAGAGAGTGAATTGAACATAACACCTATTTGATGTCTTGCGCGACATAATTTGTGAATGCGGTTACGGAGGACCTGCGTGAGGCACAAGCGCTATGTGGCGGTAATCTCAGAAAACAAATGGATCTGTCCGCCCGTGCGTCTATGTGTCCGTACGTGCGTCCGTCCGTCCGTCCGTCCGTCTGTCTGTCTGTCTGTCTGTCTGTCTGTCTGTCTGTCTGTCTGTCTGTCTGTCTGTCTGTCTGTCTGTCTGTCTGTCTGTCTGTCCGTCCGTCCGTCCGTCCGTCCGTCTGTCTGTCTGTCTGTCTGTCTGTCTGTCTGTCTGTCTGTCTGTCTGTCTGTCTGTCTGTCTGTCTGTCTGCCCGTCCATCTTGTGAACAGTCCAAATACAGCTATCTCTCATCTTCTCTGATATATTATACATACACAAGTACCGCCATCCAGCGGACATTCCAGGACCAAGCGAGAGATGGCTACCCACTACTACTACTACTGCTACTACTACATTACTTCTACTACTACTACTACTACTACTACTACTACTACTACTACTACTACTACTACTACTACTACTACTACTACATATATCGGGGACGCATTATCCACGGCTTAAGGAGCTTCGCCCTAAAGCGATAGCCTCGGCATAGCATATCACCTCAGGATGTACACGCCCCGCCGCGGTGGTCTAGTGGCTAAGGTACTCGGCTGCTGACCCGCAGGGCGCGGGTTCGAATCCCGGCTGCGGCGGCTGCATTTCCGATGGAGGCGGAAATGTTGTAGGCCCGTGTGCTCAGATTTGGGTGCACGTTAAAGAACCCCAGGTGGTCTAAATTTCCGGAGCCCTCCACTACGGCGTCTCTCATAATCATATAGTGGTTTTGGGACGTTAAACCCCACATATCAATATCAGGATGTACACAGCCGCCACCTGGGATGAGGCGGCAAGAAAACGCTGGCAGCGTTCACGTAGTTCACGCTGCCAAGATTGCAACAGGGGAGATGGCATTTCGGCGCGCAAGACGGTGCTTAGTTTTGCTGCAGTATCGACCATCTCCTCAGAAACACGACGACGAAGCGAACGCCCTGTGATTAGAAAAAGTGGTTAACGATTTAGAGTACTGAGCTGAAGGCCGTCCCTTGGACCTCACATTTGATAAGGCCACCTGGTTTAAGAGAATTTTATTTCTGAAACAAACATACATACACAGAACACATTCATTTGTTGCAGTTTAGTACTCAAGACATTCCTAAGTATCTTAATATACATTCACATGCTTTGTGCTGCAAACAAAACTTTTAACGTGCACAGTGAAAACACAAAAGAAGCCACCTATGGGAAGAAAGAAAAGTTTATTGTACTCTTAACCTGCACATACAAGAACGAAACATCGAAAACAAGTAAATACAGTGTATACATCTTACAAATGAGCATCAAAATCTAATTGATCAGTGGGTATCCAAATGTTGCAAGTCAAAGAAACATTAAAATGAATCAAGTTAATCAAATTTTACAGGGGGAGTGCATACGTCAAATGTTTATTACATAGAACGGTTAAAGGCACAGTAGCTCGCAATTATTTAGCTATTGAAGCCCCTGAACTTGACTTAGTGTTGACAGGTGATATTTTGTTACGAAGCTTCAAGTTTACTTCTAATACCTCCTGAAGTTAAACAAAATTAGTATCTCACATACTTGCACACACATCTTTTATTTACATCTTATTGCGTCAACGATTCTTCTGCAAGCGTGATAACATCGACTTCGCTCTCATGAAATCGTCGCTTCAGTTTCTGTTTCCCGCTGCCAACCCACCTGCTTAGGTGCCTGTAAAAGTCGTAATGAATCACATGAAATAAAGTTGGCTGCTAACTCACCTAATCACCTAGAGATTGTGAATGAGGGTTGGGGGTGAGTACGTTTTATCATTACACCATAGAGCAATCGCAATGATAATCACCTTGTGGTCACTTTGGTAGATTCGCTCCGCAATCATATTCACGAACGCCGAGTTATCTCTTTGGAAGACCATTGTATTCACGCAGTTTTAGAGGCGAAGCAACTTATGGTGAAGTTCAATCCGGTGCGCGTGCGGCGTGACCACTCTTACTGCGCATGCGCCAACCCTCTCCTCTCTCGTGTGAGCGTGAGGCGGTGGGAGGACACTCTCTTCATGAGACTGATGTGAGTGGTGCGAAGAGGTAGGGTAGAGGAGGTGGCATGTGCGCTGCCTTCGCTCCACAAACCAGATGGCAGCACCGGCGGAAATCTGCTACGGATGAAACGCGGGCTCGACATGTCCAAACACAACGGCAGCGTTGGCAAGCAAAGCCACCGTACACAACGATGTCGTCGAAGCGAAGCGTCAGCGTTGAGCCAACGCTTCGGCTCCGGTCAGACGACGCGAGTCCAACGCGAGTGCAGAACGCCTCGCTAGACAAATTGGACTCCCGAGGTGCGACGGTGCAAACTGCAACAAAATCACACCATCTGCGGCTAAGTGTAACCGCGAGGTGATGCGAAGCAGCACAAGGTGTGCACTCCATGTTTGATTTGGTTTTACTTGGTGTCTACGTTAAGCACAACATAAACACAAACAGAACAGAAATGATAACACTAAATACGCGACGTTAACTTAAAACATTAACGCTAGCACCTAGTGAAAGGGGGGGCGCTACGAGCGCTCGATGGTGACGGACGCACTCCACATCACCTCCGTAGATTTTATGCTATTTCTGCGGACATCCGCCTTGGTACCCCTGAAACTTGGATTTATTGTCACCCGCCCAGTTCCTCTGCTTCACCTAGACAACACCTTCGTCCAGGTGGGTCCAGTTTTTGACAACTTGAGGGACGTCCTTCACTCCCGGCTACAACGCCGCCTCGCTAAGGGCTCCCAGCCCGGCGATAGCGGCCGCTAACGTGGTCACGGGCTATGATCCTACCTCAAGCCAAATGCTGTCTATGGAGATTTCATCCTCCGAAAACACCATGCCATCAGAAGATGAATACCTCGACGACATGGTGAAACTGTGGCAACGCAAGCAAGCGAAATCGAAGTCTGCGTCTCAACAACAACGAGACGCCACGGCGGGCCACCATTCCCCAGCCTTGCAAGGAACGCCGGCGCGCCATCCCTCCGGTGGTGTGCCTACCTCTGCTCCGTCCTCGCAGCCAGCGAAGCAACGCAAGTGGCGTCCGCGTCAAACTCCTCGCCTCTCTCGCGACGACTACATCGTAGTAGTTAAACCTCGCGTTCCCTGCGAGCTACGCACATTTGTCCCGGCCGATCGCGCGGGCGACGGCCATCCGCAGCTACCTCGGCGACCGGACTACCACGCAAATTCAAGTGTGGCCAATCTGGGAACAGAACATCTTGGTCTGTAGCACCACCATTTTGCCTATGGCACAGCGACTCCTCGGGGACTTCCAGCTGCAAGTGGGGGATCAGCAGCTGCCCGTTCGAGGCCACGTCAAGGCACCAGGGGATACATGCAGGGGCGTCATCAACGTAAACCCTGCTGAAAGCCCGGAAAAGATAAAGTCTGAACTGTATTGGCCTCGAGGTACTATCCTTGCGGTCCGCAAACTCGGAGATTCCGCGGCGGCGGTGGTGACTTTCGAGGGCACGAAGTTACCCCGCTTCCTCTTCTACCACTGCGTGGCGACGTACATCCGCGCCTACAAGAAAACGGTCCCGGTTTGCACCAAGTGCGGTACCATCGGCCACCGACCACCTCAGTGTCCTCACCCCGCTCCAACGCAGTGTGCCAAATGTAGAACCCCCGCACCTGCAGGTCTCAATGCCCATGACTGCCACCCCAAGTGCCTCCTCTGCCACGGCGCCCATGAGACTGGGACCAGTGGCTGCACGGCAAAATACCGAAAATATCGGAAACGCAAGCAGCCCTCAACATCTCCTCGAGGGACCACCTCATGTTCGTCACAGCCAGACAGCAGCACAAACCTGCATCATTCGGCTCCACCACTCCACGCCGACTCTCAAGCATTCCCACCGCTCGAAGCACCAGCGGCGGTACCTTAGGTGAGCAGTTGGGCAGGGAAAGCTGCTTCTAAGCCTCTCTCACCCCCTTCTGTCGATCCTCCTTCTCCCGAACTTGCGGCCCTTCGCCAGCAAGTTGCGGCACTTCAAAAGCAAAATTCTCTTTTAACTAAACAACTCGAACTCTTAAATAAGCGACTTCAACCCCAACAACAGTGTACTGCAAGGCCATCCGGTATTGCCTCCTCTGTCCAGGCGGCTACGCCAGCTACGTCCAAGCTTAGTCCTTGCGCTAAGTCCACTCCCATTAAACCGCCGGTTCAAGCAGCCATGTGTACTCCAGCACTCGGAACCGGTGCCACATCTACTCCAGAAGCTCTTGAGGCTCCTGGGGCACCTCAGGTTCTCTTGCCCGCTAACCAAACTCTCCCTAGCGAAGAGCACACCCCACGCGTAGAGGAACGCCTCACGCGCGTCGAAGCTTCGATTAATCACCTCCTCACCAGCTTCTAGGTCCAACGCATAGTAGTAGAGGTTACCCAGGCTATTCAAGCCAGGGCAATCACCCAGTTTCAACCCAAGGCATCGCGTTCCCGCTCCTGCTCGGTGAGCAGTGAGGGTACAGCTCCACGGCGTCGTCGTAAGGTGGCTACTACCACCCCGCCGTCGGACAATCCGGCCTCCGTGCCCCTCCCTGCCTCTGAGGATTCCGAGCGGGACATGGAGGACCAAATATAAAACCTAGGACAGTCACGATGGCTACCAATCGTACGGGGGACGCGGGCGCTTCGCGAAGTGATCGGACGCGACGCTCATCGGCTCCGTCGATTTTCGGCTGGAACCGTGCTCTCTTCAATGTGGCTGCTCTAAAACTTGTGTGACTGCATCTGCCAAGTCAGCAAAATTCTGGGGACACCGATCTCACCCAGGTACGCCCAATTTTCGGCCACTTCGAGCAACTTTGCATCACAACGTAGCGAACGAGCTAAGCCTCACGGCGGCGGCTCCGCCGCTGCTGGATGCGGAGACGCCGCTCGGTCAACTCCTCAACATGGCGCTGCCTGAACTACGTGGCTACGACCCTACGACTCTGTCGTGGTCGTATATCCCGACAAATCCATCAGACGACGGCCCATCCACCATTTCGGCGGAGCAAGCCGACATTTTTCAACTCGTCGAGGGTCGGCGTCGCCGCCGAAGAAACGCGGAAGGAGCGTCTGCACTGAAAACTCCTCTCAACAATTCAGCCACTGGAGACGCTCGTGCTCCATCTCCTAAAGCTCCACAAAAGACTTCACCAGTCTCCAAGTGGACGCCGAAACCAACGGTCAGGATGAATCCTGGCGACTACGTGATCGTGCTCAAGCCACGCATCACAGTAGCCCTCAAGGCAGCGTTTCAACAAGGTGAGCTCGGCGCTGCCATTTCCCAACTCATCGGAAGGCAGCACATGAATGACATCAGCATTTCTCCCAATTGGGAGCAAAACATCATCATCTGTGGCACGCAGAATAACGAGGTGGCTCAGAAACTGCTGTCGGACTTTCAAATCAACACCAGCAAAGGACCGCTGCCGCTTCGCGGTCACCTCAAGCTCACCGGTGATGTGTGTCGCGGCGTGATTTCTGTGCACAACCTCGAAACCAGTGCGTCTCTGAAACATAGTGTGCAGTGGCGTGGCGGTGAACTAGTCTATGCGCGCAAGCTGGGGAACTCCAACGTAGCTGTGTTGACTTTCGCGGGAAGGAAGGTTCCGCGTTTCGTCCACTATAACGCAGAACTGACTCCCGTCAGGGAGTACAAGAAGACAGTGCCAGCGTGCTACCGCTGTGGTGCACTGGGGCACCGGGCGGATATCTGTCCCAACCCGGTCACCGAAAGATGCAGCCTTTGTGGCCAAAACGTGGGCGCTGGTCCTGAGGGGATGGCCCCCCACGAATGCAACCCAACGTGCATAGTTTGCGGGGGTCCGCACCTCACCAGCTCCCGCGAATGCACTGAAAAATTCATCAGGCTTCAGCAACCAGGGTCCAGGACATCGGGGACCCCAACAAAACCAAAGCACCGGTCAACTGGCAAAGTGCCAATTCCTGGCAAAGCAGCAAACGGCAACGCTACCACCTGGCGCGGCGGAATCTCCAGCTCTCGGCGCTCCATCTGGCAACGCTGCACGCAACCAACCCAAGGTGGGCAGTTGGGTGGAGGTCGCCTCCTCTCCCTCCTCTCTCTCCTCTCCACCTCCTTCTGCCACAAGCACTACCGAAACACAAAAACTCAGGCATGAGCTCGCCCTTTTGCGATCTCAGAATGAAAAACTAGCCAGCGAACTTGACTCGCTCAAAACCAATCTCACTACTAAACCCTCGTTGAGCGACGAAGAGGAAAATATAACAGACAGGGAGATTCCTACTACTGTAGAGAGTCGCGTCGCGGCCCTGGAGACCCAGGTGAATGCCATAGAAACACAATTGGCCGACCTCCCCAAAATTATCCACGACACCATCGCGCGTCATATGGAGACTGTCATCGCACAGGTGACACAAACAGTAACTCACATTATCCAAAAGTGGATACAAGACAATCCACGCGTCCTCAAGCGCGTAGGGCCAATTAGGGACGTTAATCGCCCCTCAAAATTTAACAGAGTGACTCCAGATGAGTCGGACTTTTCTGAAGACTCCAGTACGTCAGCACAGGGTGCTGGTGAACTGAGTAATCTTAACAACACAACCCCACCCTCTATCTCCGAACATGGCCTCCAACCCTAGGTCGCGAGCCAGAGCAACTCAGCCGTTGTTACTAACACAGTGGAACTGCAGAGGTCTCAAGAACCACAAGAAGCGGGCTCATTTCCGCCTCTATCTTGAGACCTTTGAGTTCCTTGTTGCCGTGGTTGCCCTTCAGGAACCCGGCTCGGACGTCAAACTCACAAATTACACTACATTTCAACACAACCCGGAGACATGTATACTTGTTCACAAGCAATATACCGCCCAGGAAGTCACACTCCCCACAACACCGCCTTTCCCATACACAATGGTGTCGGTGCTGCCTATAAGGCGATCTGACCCACCTGTTCATATTTTAAACATTTACTGTCCCCCAAAGCTTAAGAACGTCACGTTCAGCGAAAACTTTCACACAAGCTATGCAGGTGGCAGGACGAGACCCCCTCCTGATCGTCGGCGACTTCAATGCCCCAAGCAGGTTATGGGGTTACCCACGAGAGGACACGCGTGGAAGGAAGCTTGCGGAACTTCTTTCTACACTTGGACTCACCCTCCACACTGATCCCGCCAGCCCAACACGTGTAGGCAACTCTGTTCAACGAGATACTTGCCCGGACCTCACAAATACACGCAACATACGCCATGCCGACTGGCTGAACACACAGGACACTCTCGGTAGTGATCATTGTGTATTAAACACAACTGTGTACATGCGTCCCTTAAAACGCCCACTTACACAAGCTCGTATCCCAGACTGGACAACTTTCCGCACCACTCTACCTATTGTAGACCCTCTCCAGTCGGGATACGACACCTGGTCTAAATCACTGACGTCTACACTGAAACAACACGAACAGCTGATACAGCTCACGGAAACTCAAACGGACGTAGACAACCACCTCCTCCATCTTTGGCAGGCCCGCCGCAGCCTCACCAAACGATGGAAAAAACAGAAACATAACAGACGCCTCAAGAAACGCATCCTAGAACTCACGGAGCAAGCTGCGGAATATGCTGCTCAGCTAGCCGACACTAACTGGGTGGACAGGTGCAACACGGCTGCACGCCAGATGTCTGGTCGCAACACGTGGCGCCTGTTTCGCGCTCTCATCGATCCAACACAAACACGCACAGAAACTCAACGTCACTTACATAAGGTCATGCACAACTTTACAGGAACGACAACACAGCTGGCAAACACGCTCAGGGACCGATACCTGTGCACCACCAAGGACCCCCGGACGGCCGCATACTCCTACGCAGGCAAAAAGAACACGCAGTTGGACACCCCGTTCCAGCTCCACGACCTCCAGGCGGCCTTACGCAAGATGAAGCGTGGCAGTGCACCAGGGCGTGACCAGGTTACGGTCAAACTGTTGGCCAATCTTCCCGACGCAGCCTACGCCACGCTCCTCAAATACATCAATAGCATTTGTGACGGAGAAACTCCTCTCCCTCTTGAATGGAAATCAGCTCTCGTGACCTTCATCCCGAAGGCAGGTAAACCTATTGACGTGGAGAACCTTCGCCCCATCTCCCTCACGTCTTGTGTCGGCAAGCTGATGGAAACGATGGTGCGCGACAGACTCTCCGAGTTTCTAGAAACACAGCACAATTTTGCGGACACCATGTTTGGATTCCGCCCTCAGAAGTCAGCCCAGGATATACTTCTACAGCTCCACCATGACATATTAGATCCTGTTGAATGCCCCCACAATGACAAGGTAGTCCTGGCCTTGGATCTTAAAGGAGCATTCGGCAACGTGAAGCATGAGGTAATCCTTGACCACCTCAGTCAGACCAACTGTGGTTATAAAACATTCAATTATGTTAGACAGTTTCTTACAGACCGTCGAGCCTACATACGCATACAAGATGAGGCACATGGGCCTTACGTCATCGGCTCGAGGGGAACTCCTCAAGGCGCGGTCCTCTCTCCTCTCCTATTTAATATAGCCATGCTTCATCTTTCCCCCAAATTGGCTTCTTTACCAGGGATACATCACGCTCTTTACGCGGATGATATCACGATCTGGGCCACGCAAGGTAACCTGGGTCACATGGAGTCATGCCTGCAAGCAGCAGCGACTGTAGTCGACGACTACGCAACCTACTGCGGACTCCAGTGTGCCCCGGCTAAGTCAGAATTTGTGCACGTACGTCCCTCCCCTCAGGACACAACTCAGCTCCATATCAGTCTTCCCTCGGGACCGATCCGTGAGGCCAAGGAGATCCGCGTCCTTGGCCTCTTCATACACCACCAACGCAAGGCCGACACCACAATAGCCAAACTTCGCACGGTGGGAGACCAGGTGGGCCGTATGGTCCGCCGGGTCTCCAACAAGCGGGGCGGATTACGAAGCAGGGATGCAATGCGGCTAGCCCATGCTTTCGTAACGAGTAGAATACTCTACTCGACTCCCTACTTGCACCTACGCAAACACGAGGATGATCAACTCGAGGTCATCCACCGTAAAGTTATCAAGCGGGCTCTCGACCTCCCTATCACCACGTCCAACCAGAGACTTCTGGCCCTAGGCGTGGTGAATACCTACCGGGAACTTCGAGAAGCCCACCTCGTTAACCAATACACGCGCCTTGCACAGACCCATTCCGGTCGCCGCCTCTTGGACCGAATACACATCAAACACGATTACTATATTGAGGAAAGGGTGAGAGTGCCAGAACCTTGGAGACGCGCCCTCCGGGTCCGACCCCTTCCCCGCAACATGTCCAAAGAAAACCACAGTGGTCGCCGCCAGGCGCGCGCGGAAGCGTTGCAGCGACACTTTGGTCAAGAGGAACACGTGTGCTACGTGGACGTTGCCGGCCCGCACCATGGGGGGTGGTGTACTGCCGCAGTCATACACAACGCAAACACCGTAAACGGGCTCACTTTCAAAGCCTACAGCGCAACACACGCGGAGGAGGTTGCCATCGCTCTGGCTCTCACCTATCCCTCTTCTAAACATATCATCACCGACTCACGAGGGGCCTGTCGGAACTATCAGCTAGGGTGGGCTTCACCGCTTGCTCAGCGCATACTGGAACCTAGCTGCCGATACGTTAATCCAACTCCGCGAAATCTGGTTTGGGTACCCGGTCACCAAGGACTCAGGGGTAACGAACAGGCCGATCAGGCCGCCCGCGCACTCTCTTCCCGGGCTATCTCCCTGTCTTTGGAAGCCTACTCGCAATCAGACAATTCGGCCCTTTCATTCAAAGATATTACCAATTACTACAAGGAGGAGCACCGGCGCTATCCAGACCCTTGTAAGGGACTGCATCGCGCTGACGAGCGCCTCCTCTTAAAACTGTTTACCAATACTGTACTGTGCGCGGCGGTGCTAAAACATTTCAATTCATCCTTTGATGGCACGTGCCAGTTCTGTGGTGAGGTGGCTGACACCTTTCACATCGTCTGGGCGTGCCAGTCTAATCCATTTATCCCCCCCAACCCCAATCCCACGAGAGAGGACTGGGAGGCGGCCCTGCTCGGCTGTCAAGACCTGAAGGCCAAGAGGCTCTGGTTCAAACGTGCGCGGGCGGCGTTGCTTGCCAATGGAGCCCCGGAATAGGGGTTCCACCTAGTGCTGTGAGGGTAGGAGGCCAATAAGGCCCCAACCCAATCACCTCTCTGTAACCATTTAATGGTTATTAAATGTTTTCACCACCACCACCACCGACGACATGGTGAGACTGTGGCAACGCAAGCAAGCGAAATCGAAGCCTGCGTCTCAACAACAACGAGACGCCACAGCGGGCCACCTTTCCCCAGCCTTGCAAGGAACGCCGGCGCGCCATTCCTCCGGTGGTGTGCTTACCTCTGCTCCGTCCTCGCAGCCAGCGAAGCAACGCAAGTGGCGTCCCGCGTCAAACTCCTCGCCTCTCTCGCGACGACTACATCGTAGTAATTAAGCCTCGCGTTCCCTGCGAGCTACGCACATTTGTCCCGGCCGATCGCGCGGGCGACGCCATCCGCAGCTACCTCGGCGACCGGACTACCACGCAAATTCAAGTGTGGCCAATCTGGGAACAGAACATCTTGGTCTGTAGCACCACCATTTTGCCTATGGCACAGCGACTCCTCGGGGACTTCCAGCTGCAAGTGGGGGATCAGCAGCTGCCCGTTCGAGGCCACGCCAAGGCACCAGGGGATACATGCAGGGGCGTCATCAACGTAAACCCTGCTGAAAGCCCGGAAAAGATAAAGTCTGAACTGTATTGGCCTCAAGGTACTATCCTTGCGGTCCGCAAACTCGGAGATTCCGCGGCGGCAGTGGTGACTTTCGAGGGCACGAAGTTACCCCGCTTCCTCTTCTACCACTGCGTGGCGACGTACATCCGCGCCTACAAGAAAACGGTCCCGGTTTGCACCAAGTGCGGTACCATCGGCCATCGACCACCTCAGTGTCCTCACCCCGCTCCAACGCAGTGTGCCAAATGTGGAACCCCCGCACCTGCAGGTCTCAATGCCCACGACTGCCACCCCAAGTGCTTCCTCTGCCACGGCGCCCATGAGACTGGGACCAGTGGCTGCACGGCAAAATATCGAAAATATCGGAAACGCAAGCAGCCCTCAACATCTGCTCGAGGGACCACCTCATGTTCGTCACAGCCAGACAGCGGCACCAACCTGCATCAGTCGGCTCCACCACTCCACACCGACACTCAGGCATTCCCACCGCTCGAAGCACCAGCGGTGGTACCTCAGGTGAGCAGTTGGGCAGGGAAAGCTGCTTCTAAGCCTCTCTCACCCCCTTCTGTCGATCCTCCTTCTCCCGAACTTGCGGCCCTTCGCCAGCAAGTTGCGGCACTTCAAAAGCAAAATTCTCTTTTAACTAAACAACCCGAACTCTTAAATAAGCGACTTCAACCCCAACAACAGTGCACTGCAAAGCCATCCGGTATTGCTTCCTCTGTCCAGGCGGCTACGCCAGCTACGTCCAAGCTTAGTCCTGGCGCTAAGCCCACTCCCAATAAACCGCCGGTTCAAGCAACCATTTGTACTCCAGCACTCGGAACTGGTGCCACATCTACTCCAGAAGCTCTCGAGGCTCCTGGGGCACCTCAGGTCATCTTGCCCGCTAACCAAACTCTCCCTAGCGAAGAGCGCACCCCGTGCGTAGAGGAACGCCTCACGCGCGTCGAAGCTTCGATTAATCACCTTCTCACCAGCTTCTCGGTCCAACGCATAGTAGTAGAGGTTACCCAGGCTATTCAAGCCTGGGCAATCACCCCAGTTTCAACCCAAGGCATCGCGTTCCCGCTCCTGCTCGGTGAGCAGTGAGGGTACAGCTCCACGGCGTCGTCGTAAGGTGGCTACCACCACCCCGCCGTCGGACAATCCGGCCTCCGTGCCCCTCCCTGCCTCTGAGGAATCCGAGCGGGACATGGAGGACCAAATATAAAACCTAAGACAGTCACGATGGCTACCAATCGTACGTCCCATTCAAACATTGCGTCTAAATTCGAGATCATACAGTGGAACCCTGGAGGCTTCGGGAACAGGCGAAAGCGTTCACATCTTTCCCTTTTCCTCAGCTCACTTGGCTCTCAGCCGGCCGTCTTGGCGCTCCAAGAATCTGGCCCTGCTCCATCCCTTTCTGGATACTGCTCCTATGTAGGCGGCACCACCACATGCCTCCTCGTGCATAAAGCTTACACGGCGGTACAGATTGACCTCGATCTGGATATTCCTTGCGACTACTGCATGATATCAGTGCTGTCTCAGCGGAGGGGCCAACCATCAATACATATATTAAATGTGTACTGTCCCCCTCGCCTTGCAAGGGCTTCGTTTGCGCATCTCTTCCACCGGGCGCTGCGTATAGCGGCCCGACAACCACTGGTGATTGTCGGGGACTTTAATGCCCCCAGCCCTCACTGGGGTTACCACTACGAGAAGGCCCGGGGCACAGAGCTCAAGGAGCTCATTTCCTCGCTGAGCCTGATGCTTCTTACCGATCCGGCTCAACCCACACGTTCCGGCAACTCGGTCACGCGAGACACATGCCCCGACCTCTCCCTCACCCGTCACATCCGCGATGCTACATGGGAGAATTTAGGCGAAACCCTAGGCAGCGATCACTTTTTACTCCGCATTTCGTTCACACCGCGGCAGAAAATGCGCCAACACTGGGGCCAAGCCCATCTCACCGATTGGACTCGGTTCAGAATGCAACCATTCCCCGCCGGCCTCTCCTCGACCGAATATGCAGCGTGGGCATCATACGCTCTTCATATGAAACAAGCGAACACTCGCACCCTTGCAACCTCTAATTTGACTCCTGCAATCGATCCACACTTCCTACATCTTTGGCACGCTCGCCACGGGCTCATAAGGCGCTGGAAACGCAACAAACTTAATCGGAAACTTCGCGCTCGCATTGAGGCGCTCACTGCAGAGGCGGCCGCATACTCCGCACAACTTTCCGATGCTAACTGGGCAGACACCTGTTCGAAGGCTGCAAAGCAGATGAGCTCTAAGAGTGCGTGGCGACTCTTTAGAAGCCTTCTCGATCCCTCCACCACCAGGGGAGAAACGCAACGCCAGCTCCACCGTGTTCTGCATGCCTTTCAGGGCACTACGGATGAACTCGCGCGAGAACTTTGTGACCGCTACATCTGCGCACAATTGATCCCGCAGGCCCAGCATATACGTATTCCGGCGCCCCGAACACCGACCTCGACGCCCCATACACACTTTCTGATTTACGATTTGCACTCACGAAAATGCGACGGGGCACGGCCCCTGGACGCGACGGAATCACAGTATCACTCCTGGCAAATCTTCCCGACCAAGCACACCTCTCGCTACTCCACCTTATAAATTCGATATGGGACGGTTCTCCGCTTCCAACGGAATGGACCACATCGGTCGTGACATTCATTCCCAAATCGGCAAAGTCCATTAGTATTGAGGCACTGAGACCCATCTCACTTACGTCTTGCGCAGGCAAACTAATGGAAACCATGGTTCGCGAACGCCTTTCCGCCTACTTGGAGGCCAGGAGGACCTTTGCCGACACGATGTTTGGCTTTCGCCCACATCTGTCGGCGCAGGACGTCCTGCTCCAGCTTCAACACGATATCATAGAGCCGACTACTATGCGCCATAACGATAAAGCCGTGCTCGCTCTCGATCTCCGCGGGGCGTTCGACAACGTCAAACACAGCACTATACTCACTAACCTGTCTTCTACAAACTGCGGGCAGAAGACTTTCAACTACATTCGCGCCTTTCTATCACATCGCACCGCCTTCATTCGCCTTAATTCTACCGAACACGGCCCTTACTTATTAGGCACGCGGGGTACACCTCAAGGGGCAGTCCTGTCTCCTCTGCTTTTTAACCTGGCGATGATGAACCTCCCCTCTCTTCTAAGCGAGGTCGAGGGAATACAACACGCACTATATGCGGACGATATCACAATCTGGACCAACACCGGCTCCTTAGCGCAAATCGAAGAACGCCTGCAAAAGGCTGCCCTTCTGGTGGACACCTACGCAGGTTCATGCGGCCTGGAATGCTCTCCAGCTAAATCGGCTCTTCTTTCAGTCTCTCCGCTACCGCCGCCTCAAATTTTTCTTCCGTCCGGGCCCGTCCCGTCAGTGCAAAATATTCGGGTTCTTGGCCTTCACCTCACATCGTCCTTGGATCCAAAGGGCACATTAGCAGGCCTCAGACGCACCAGCGAACAGGTGAGCCGCATGATACGGCGAGTTTCTACCAAGCGCGGCGGCCTCCGCGGGTCTCAGTCCCTCCGATTGGCCCACGCGTTTGTGACCAGTCGCGTCCTCTACGCCTTGCCTTACCTTCGCCTGCGTCATCGACACGAGCACCAGCTGGACGTCCCTTCTTCGTTCAGTATACAAACGCGCTCTGGACCTACCTATTGCAACTTCCAACAGCCGATTCACGGCTTTGGGGGTACACAACACCTTGCAGAGATGCGCGAAGCTCATCGCGTTAACCAAATCAATCGACTTGTCACAGACGCCTTCAGGGCGCCGTCTTCTACACAGACTTGGCCTTAACCCGATATCTGACCAAGACCCTCTGGAGCCGGTACCAGAGCTCTGGCGTCAAAAGCTATGGGTGGAACCTCTACCCCGTAATATGAACCCCGACCTCCATCCTGGCCGTAGACTAGCACGCGCCGCGGCCCTTTATACGCGACACTCCGATCGTCCTGGTGTATTCTACGTGGACGTCTCGGGTCCCTCCCCCTCGGGTCACTTCACGGCCTGCCGTGATTACAGAGGGCAAACACGTAGATGGCCTCTCTTTCGAGCAGACACAGTAACGCACGCTGAAGAGGTAGCCATAGCTTTGGCCGCCTCTCACCCTGCTTCACGCACCATCCTGACGGGACTCACGCTCGGCCTGTTCTCAGTACCTTCAGGGTTCCATTGCCCCGCTGGCGGCTAGCCTACTACAGGCAGCCTCTTGGCGCTTTAAACCCTCATCCCATTCGTATAGTCTGGACCCCAGGCCACTCGGGCCTGCCCGGCAACGAGGCGGCAAATGCCGCTGCCCGCGCTTCTCCTGTCCGGGCCGTTGCCCCTCCATGTCCCGAGACGGAATCTGGCAATACCAACCTGACGCGCTTTCGCGAAATTTTGGCTTATTACCGGGCTTCGCGCCGCCTCTACCCCGGACCCCGCACGCGGTTTGGAGAAAGCGGGACGAACGACTGCTACGCCCGCCTGCAGACGAACACCTTTATCAGTCCGGCGGTCGCCAGGCACTTTTTGCCGGAAATCAATGGCACCTGCTCGACCTGTCATGTCCTCGCCGACACATATCACGTCGTAGCATCGTGCCCAGTTAATCCGTCCCTTTCTCATCCCCTTTTCCTATCCCAACTAGAGAGGCTTGGGAGGAGCACCTGCTCGGCTGCTCTACCTTGGCTGCACAACGCTCCTTGGTGGAGCGCGCGCGGGCAGCTTCCAGCTCCACTGGCGGTCCCGGAATAGGGTCTTGCCACTCCAGCACGCCGATGGGCCACGTCCGGCACTCTCTAGTAGACTTTTTCCTGAAATAAATGTTTTTACCACCACCTAGTGAAACCGATGCAAATGGGGTGTGCTAAACCGCGCTTGCTTTCCATCGTGGAGGAAACCATCGTGAGGAGATCGCGTGCATGCGGTATAAGGCTTTGCCCCGCCGCGGTGGTCTAGTGACTAAGGTAAGTGTAAATAAATAATACTTCGTATATAATGTATCTGTGTACAAGTGCTTCATGACAAACAACACTTAAATTCATTAATTACACTTTAATCATCATCATCAGTAATAAAACTCCCAAGCATTTCCCCGAGGGTGAACATGGTTAAGTGCGAATGCACGGGGTGATGCTATGAGGAGGAGTAAAGTTAAAAT
The DNA here is from genome assembly GCF_013339725.1 of Rhipicephalus microplus. Classification (NCBI taxonomy): domain Eukaryota; kingdom Metazoa; phylum Arthropoda; class Arachnida; order Ixodida; family Ixodidae; genus Rhipicephalus; species Rhipicephalus microplus. The sequence goes on along the minus strand of NC_051169.1, from coordinate 82,708,167 downwards.
CCGTTGGCATTCGCCAGTGAGGTAACGTTTTTTTTTTTGTGCAACCATTGCATGATCAGCGCAACGTGATAAACGCTACGGTCCTTAGAATTACTTATGTATGCCTTTTCTAGTAAAAGACACACATACAGAATATTGACGTGTTGTTACGGTGCATGAAATATGCGCCACAATTGCCTATTACTTGGCAATCGCACAAGTATGAACGCTGAATTTTGAGCAATATTGGTGGGCGCTGCGGCTGGGGTTGGCCGTTTGGAGTATCATTTGGCCACTTTGGTGCCGTTTAGGGTACCGTTTAGAGGGGAGAAACATACATACATACATACATACATAATACATACATACATACATACATACATACATACATACATACATAGCATACCATACATACACACACACTATACATACATACATACATACATACATACCTACATCATAATACATACATACATACATACAGTACATCATACCACGTACATACATACATACATACATACGTACATACATACTAACATAAATAAACAGACCAAAATTTAGCGTCGAAGGTCCTCAAGAAAGACTGTCGTTTTTATTAAAAGCAATGCGCCAGCGTGCTGCGACGGGTACGTGGCGTCAGGCAGGACGGAAAAACCAACCCAGGTGAGCGAGCGCACTGGCTGAGAGTGTGGCCAGAGCCTTACCACTGCACAAGTGTTCTGATGAAAAAGGCCATGATATGGCGAAAAAAAAAAAACTGGACGATTTTAACCTGCCCGTCTTTCGATTGACACTCTGCATCTTTTAGTATATATTTTTTAGGGGCGAAGCTCCTTAGGGCGTGGGCTGTGCGTCCCCTATATGTAGCCACCTCTAGTTTAGTTCTTGCAGTGTTCACTAGATGGCGGTACCGTCCCCTGTATGAAAAATATGATGGCGGTCCAGAGTGGGCTCATGGAGAAAATCGCAGCGCTGGAGAATGCATTGGCGAAGGAGCGAGAGAAAACGTCAGCCATGGAAGAAAGGCTCCGGGCAGCCGAGAAGGGCCTATCGAAGGTCGTGAAAGGGAACGAAGACGCAAGTGACGGCGGAAGCACTTACTGGCGACGACCCCCCGTGCGGGAGAGATGAAGGAAACAGGCATGACAAAGGCAGATACATTGGCCACAGGGCCCAGCTACCGGGAAGTAGTTTTGAGGGAGGGGGGAGCAACCAGCAGCCGTGACTCACGCTAGTCACCTAGTCAGCAGCCAGGTGCAGGTTTCAGAAGGAATGTCTGAACAGGTCATCATAGCCGGTGACTCAAATTTGTTCCGATGCGCAGCGGCAATCAAAGAAAGGGTGAAAGGCGCCAGAGAGTTGCGATAGGGACGTTCCCAGGACAAACGCTGGGGACGTAATGAGTCAGCGGGTGAACAACTCGCAGCTAAGGCTGGCAATCGTAACCTCGTTGTAATTGCGGGGAGGGTTAAATGACGTCCTGAAAAAAGAATCGTCAGGACTAGCGACGGCCTTGGCGAGAGGGGTGGATGACAATGCGCACCGTGTCCCCCCAGTGCAAATTGTAGTATGCACAGTACCGGAAGTACCGGTGCGCACGTCAACCTGCGAAGGAGCGGTTGTCGACGCAAACAGGAGATATGCGGATTAGTCGAGAGAAGGGTTTCTGAGGTAGTGGATTTAACAGGGAAGTGCACAGGTGGGGTGGATTCCAAAGAGACAGGATTCATTTCGATAAGAGGCTTGGACACGAGGTGGCTGGCGACTGGCAGGACGCGCAGTAGCTTTTTTGGGTGGTCTCACGGGCCCTTCGGAGTCCGGGTACTCTGTAACAGGGGAAGCAACCAGGAGGACGCTTTGACAGGTAGAATTGCGAAAAACCAGAAAAAAGGTAAAAGAAAAAGGAAAAAGGCGCGTGTTGCAATTAGTTACATAAACATGCAGGGTGGCAGAAAGAGGCAAAATGGTTAGAGATTGAGGAGCAGTAAACAAAGAACAGATAGGCGTGTATGCGGTTACAGAAACACACCTTAGAGACTTGGAAGAGCCACCACATATTAAAAATTATGTTTGGGAAGGGTGTAACAGGACCATATCGGAAAGGAAAGGTGGGGGTGTAGGAATGCTAATTCACCGCGGAGCCAAATGGGTTAGAGTGAAACAGACGTGTCAGAGCACCTCTGGGTTCGGGGCACAGTAGGTGGAAAGGAAACGTGGCTAGGGGTAGCCTACTTGTGGACGGGGAATAACTGCAGAGAAAAGAATCAGGAGATAGTGGATTGCATGAGTGCGGATATTAAAAAATTGGTAATGGGGCCGAAATCATCCTTCTAGGGGACATGAATGCCCACATACATGACCTTGACGGATATTCAGACACCAATGGAAGTTATTACTAGATCTTTGCGAGCAACATAGTCTGGAGATAGTTAACACGGGGCCTAAATGTGACGGCCAGATCACATGGGAAGTCGGAAAACAAGCAATCAAGTATTGATTATTGTCTCATGACTGAGGAATTTACCACAAACTGACAGAAATGAGGATCGACGAGGAAGCATTAACAGCTTGGGTAGTGGATCATAACGAATAACATTACAAATGGATACCGAAACTGAAAATATGAGCATGGGAATCAAGTCTGGCAGCTCGTATTTAAATGACAACCAAATAATAAATATAGCCGCAAGAGTCGAGGAAGAGTAGGCGAAATACCAGGCAAGGACTGGGAGTATAGTGAGCTGTTACATCTAATGACGAAGGAGATAGGGAAAGAGAAGAAACTGTTTGCTGGAAAGGAAAAAGGAAGCCAAAAAAGTTGGTGGAACAAGGAAATCCGGGAGGCGATCGAGAAGCGACGCGAAGCCTCACGGGAGCATAGAACAGGCAAAAAAGGAGACGGCCGCGGACGAAGTAAAAAAAATATGGGAAATATATTTAGAGAAAAAAATCCCTTGTACAGAAATTGGTAGAGGCAAAAATTAAAGGTGAAAGTGAACGCTGGATGACAGAGATACACGAAAAAAAGGAGGCCACGCTAGGATTTTTTGGAGCCACATAAAGGCGCTAGGTAGGAAGTCTGTCACAACGCAACAACATATTCTAGATGAAGGAGGAATCAATTGGAAGGGTACGAAGCGCTAGGTTACATCCAAAAGGTACAGCCGATTCGTTACAAAAGAGCGTCCAGGGATCTCCCCGGTGAGTAAAAGTGTGGCGGAGAAAGCAACAGAGGAAGAGCTAGTACTTGATAATTCAACTGGAAAAAGGCGCAGGAAAAAATTCCAAAGACGCACTGCCGCGGGTTTAGATGGGATTCCCGTTAGCCTCATTAACGAACTAGGACTAACACTAAAGAAGCATTGTTAAAAGCAGTAGAAAAAAGCTTAAAGGACGGACAAATACCGGACAGTTGGCGACAAAGTAGAATGAACTTAATCTATAAAGGCAAGGGAGAAAAGGACAAGATTCGCTCGTATAGACCACTAACCATTACATCGGTACTATACAGGATGGCGATGCAAGCAGTAAAAATGAAAATAGAAACATGGGCCGAACATAACGATATTTTGGGAGAACTTCAGAACGGATTTCGAGTCGACAGGCGGTTAGACGATAACCTTTTGTTCTCACTCAGTGTATAGAAATATCCAAAATAGAGAATAGGCCCTTATACGTGGTTTTCTAGACATCACTGGGGCATACGACAACGTTAATCAGGAAATTTTGTGGGATATATTGAAAGGAATGGGCATGGGCGACGACTGTATACAGCTTTTGAGGGAGATATACCGAGAAAATACAGTTTGCATAGAGGGGAAGGAATGCGTAGCAAAGAGAACGTTGAGGTTAGCAGGGGTCTGAGACAGGGATGTCCTTTGTCCCCGCTGTTATTCATGCTGTACATGGTGAGTATGGAAAAAGCGCTAGAAGGTAGCAACATTGGTTTTAATCTGTCACACAAACAGGGCGGCATGATGATTGAGCAGAAGCTTCCAGGTTTATTTTATGCGGACGATATCGTCTTATTTGCGGACAGTCGAGATGATATACAGCAGCTGGGAATATATGCGGAAGGGAAGGTGAAGCTCTTGGACTAGGATTCAGTGTAACGAAGTGTGGATTGATGGTATTCAATGATCCCTGTGATCAGAACGGTGTCCATACAAGGCCAAGAAATACCGAGGGTAAGTGAATACAAGTACCTGGAGTATGGGTAAATGAGAGTGATAGATACATGGAGGTACAGGAAAAAGCCTCGGCAGCAAAAGGAAAGAGGAATGCGGCAATAATGAAGCACAGAGCGTTGTGGGGATACAATAGGTATGAGGTGCTTCGAGGTCTGTGGAAGGGTGTAATGGTTCCAGGGCTTACTTTTGGAACTCAGTGGTGTGCATGAGGGCAGAGGTGCAATCGGGAATGATGTAAATCAAAGGACTGTGGGACGCCTCGCGTTGGGTGCTCACGGGAAGACGACAACGAGGCTGTAAAGGGCGATATGGGTGGGCAGGTTTTGAGGCGAGGGAAGCGCAGAGCAAAATAAGGTTCGAAGAAAGCTAAGAATATGAAGGAGAGTAGATGGGCAGAGAAGGTGTTCCGTTATTTGTATAGGAAGAGCGTGGACACACAGTGGAAAAAGAGAACTAGAAGACTCACTAGTAAGTATACGGCTGGTATTGTAAGCCAGTATGTCAACAAAGAGCGTTAAGGGGAAAAAGTCAGGGAGGCGGAGAGGATTTACTGGATGGCAGCTATGGAGAAAAAACCGGCTTGAGTAACTACCGAAAGGGCAAAATTGAAATAAGGAGGGAGTGCAATTTTAACGATAATTCAAGGGGAAGCGCTTTACTGTTTGAAGCGAGATTCGGGTTGCCTTAGAACGCGTAGTTTATAAAGCAAGATTCAGTAAAGACTGAAGAACAATGCACATGCTGCGGGAAAGATAAGGAAACGGCGGAGCATGTTCTGATTGAATGTGGAGATATCCACCCAGTGTACGTTGGGCACGAGCCTACAGGAAGCCTTGGGTTTTAGGGCACAACAATGGAAGCTGAACACACCCGCGATTGAAATAAGTAGAGACGGTTAGAGTATTGGTGGCAGAAAATTAGAGAGAAAGGACAAAAATAAATATTGGAAAAAATAAAATATGGACAGTGTGCCGTAAATGGCAGAGAACTTAAGCTGAAAATTTACCTTTTTTTCCATTAAGATAGAATTTATCGAAGTAGAGGCATTAGGCCAACATAAAAAGACAAAAAAGGTTTTTTTTTTTTTTGTCGAGCCTGGTGGCATACTTGTCACCACCCCGTTATAAAGGGGGACGCTCATAGCATCCATCCATCCATCCATCCATGTAGTCACTCTAGTTTAGTTCTTGCAGTGTTCACTAGATGGCGGTACCGTCTAGTATGTAGCCACCTCTCGTTAGTTCTTGTAGGTTTACTAGATGGTGGTACTGTAGCTGATGATGAAAGGCAAGATGTATAAACTAGAAGCGTACTTGTAGTTGATGAAAGACGTGAGATCTTATAAAATAGGAATGATGTGACATATGGCGCGTGTCATTGGTTGAAGCCAATCGTCGATTTAGTGCGGCGACGTACGCTAGGGGGAGCGATGTAATAAAATCGAGTGGGCAAAATACAGAGGATTATGGTTTTACCAGGTTTACCTCCGGAGCTTCGCCCACTCATCATCATTCACTTCGTGGATGGCGGCACTTTTTTAAGAGAGAGAGAGAGAGGAGAGAGAGAGAGGTGAAATTCAACTATCGTCTAGGTGGTGCCGCGTTTCCAAATGACCGAACGCTACGACCGTGTCCACAACGACGGTGCAGAGGTGCTGAGCAGAGCTTCGCTTTAAGTGCAAGGAACGCTGTCCGAACGCATTTCTCTCAGAAGCCGCGCACATTGTCTGATGTCACCACCACTTTCAACGGAGCTGCTACGCACATTCGAGTTGTGATGAGTACGCCGAGATGTAAAAACTTCATCAGCTGCATGGATTGATTCAATTGTCCCGTCCTTGATTGACTCAGTGAATCAGTTATTTTGTTATTCAACGATTCAAGTAAATATTGTTTTCTATACCCGTGACATAAGCGCGTTAAAACAGCTCAGATGTAACAAGAACTTATATAGGAACAGGCAACTATAAATTTAAATAGAGAAAGCTGTGCCAACATTTTGAGGGAGATATACCGAGAAAATACAGTTTGCATAGAGTGGGAAGGAAATGCGTAGCAAAGAGAACGTTGAGGTTAGCAGGGGTCTGAGACAGGGATGTCCTTTGTCCCCGCTGTTATTCATGCTGTACATGGTGAGTATGGAAAAAGCGCTAGAAGGTAGCAACATGGTTTTAATCTGTCACACAAACAGGGCGGCATGATGATTGAGCAGAAGCTTCCAGGTTTATTTTATGCGGACGATATCGTCTTATTTGCGGCAGTCGAGATGATATACAGCAGCTGGCGAATATATGCGGAAGGGAAGGTGAAGCTCTTGGACTAGGATTCAGTGTAACGAAGTGTGGATTGATGGTATTCAATGATCCCTGTGATCAGACGGTGTCCATACAAGGCCAAGAAATACCGAGGGTAAGTGAATACAAGTACCTGGGTATGGGTAAATGAGAGTGATAGATACATGGAGGTACAGGAGAGAAAAAGCCTCGGCAGCAAAAGGAAAGAGGAATGCGGCAATAATGAAGCACAGAGCGTTGGGGGGATACAATAGGTATGAGGTGCTTCGAGGTCTGTGGAAGGGTGTTGAATGGTTCCAGGGCTTACTTTTGGGAACTCAGTGGTGTGCATGAGGGCAGAGGTGCAAGCGGGAATGGATGTAAATCAAAGGACTGTGGGACGCCTCGCGTTGGGTGCTCACGGGAAGACGACAAACGAGGCTGTAAAAGGGCGATATGGGGTGGGCAGGTTTTGAGGCGAGGGAAGCGCAGAGCAAATAAGGTTCGAAGAAAGGCTAAGAAATATGAAGGAGAGTAGATGGGCAGAGAAGGTGTTCCGTTATTTGTATAGGAAGAGCGTGGACACCAGTGGAGAAAAAGAACTAGAAGACTCACTAGTAAATATACGGCTGGTATTGTAAGCCGTATGTCAACAAAGAGCGTTAAGGGAAAAGTCAGGGAGGCGGAGAGGATTTACTGGATGGCAGCTATGGAGAAAAAAACCGGCTTTGAGTAATACGAAAGGGCAAAAATGAAATAAGGAGGGAGGCATTTACGATAATTCAAGGGGAAGCGCTTTACTGTTTGAAGCGAGATCGGGTTGCCTTAGAACGCGTAGTTATAAGCAAGATTCAGTAAAGAAGAAGAACAATGCACATGCTGCGGGAAAGATAAGGAAACGGCGGAGCATGTTCTGATTGAATGTGGAGATATCCACCCAGGTGTACGTTGGGCACGAGCCTACAGGAAGCCTTGGGTTTTAGGGACAACAATGAAAGCTGAACACACCCGCGATTGAAATAAGTAAGAGACGGTTAGAGTATTGGTGGCAGAAAATTAGAGAGAAAGGACAAAAATAAATATTGGAAAAATAAAATATGGAGTGTGCCGTAAATGGCAGAGAACTTAAGCTGAAAATTTACCTTTTTTCCATTAAGATAGAATTTATCGAAGTAGAGGCATTAGGCCAACATAAAAAGAAAAAAAGGTTTTTTTTTTTTTTTGTCGAGCCTGGTGGCATACTTGTCACCACCCCGTTATAAAGGGGACGCTCATAGCATCCATCCATCCATCCATCCATGTAGTCACCCTAGTTTATTCTTGCAGTGTTCACTAGATGGCGGTACCGTCTCCTGTATGTAGCCACCTTCGTTAGTCTTGTAGTGTTTACTAGATGGTGGTACTTGTAGCTGATGATGAAAAAAGATGCAAGATGTTATAAACTAGAAAGCGGGTACTTGTAGTTGATGAAAGACGCGACTCTTATAAAATAGGAATGGTGTCAATATGGCGCGTGTCATTGGTTGAAAGGCAATCGTTCGATTTAGTGCGGCGACGTACGCTAGGGGGAGCGATGTAATAAATCGAGTGGGCAAAATGTACAGAGGATTCATGGTTTACCAGGTTTACCTCCGGAGCTTCGCCCACTCATCATCATTCACTTCGTGGATATGGCGGCACTTTTTTAAGAGAGAGAGAGGAGAGAGGAGAGAGAGAGGTGAAAATTCCAACTATCGTCTAGGTGGTGCCGCGTTTCCAAGATGACGGAACGCTACCGACCGTGTCACAACGACGGTGCAGAGGAGGCTGAAGCAGCTTCGCTAAGTGCAAGGAACGCGTCCGAACGCATTTCTCTCAGAAGCCGCGCACCATTGTTGATGTCACCACACTTTCAACGGAGCTGCTACGGAGACTTGGTTGGCGTTGTTCACAGGAGATGGCGACACCACGCCAGTGACGGCGGTTGTTCGCACTGTTTGGGAAAGAGCTCTGGGGTAGTAGGAACCCTAAGACTGAAAGCGGGACGGCGTTAACACAATTACCTACAAAAGTGCGTTATAATACCTTCATAAGAGATAAACAGTTATATATTGTGAGGGGCCAGTGATGACAGCAAATAACTAGTGAAGACAACTTGCTGGAGTAAGCTAGAAAAGTTTTGTTGAAGTGAATGTGTATGCGTTCTGATTGTCAACAGAACTAGCTTTCTGCGCACCAACTATTTCCCGCTTTGTATGTTTTTAATTTAGTGAGGCTGCAGCTGTAGTTTCTCGCATATCTTTACATATTCTCGTAAAACAATGTGTCTCTCTGAATCAGCGGTGCTCAGAGAGGAATTCACGATGCCCAATGCATCTGAGAAGCCACTTTCGTGGGTGCGCGGGCGCAATAATTTAGAAAAAAAGTGAAAAACTAGCTTGGGAATCGACGTTACGCGAAGCTTGTGGAGGGAAGGGAACAACAACATAATACATGTGCTTGATTCACCATGTTTTAGACGATGTCGTAAATATGTGGTAGACATATATGTACGCATTCTCACCTTTTTAATTTCCTCTGCGCTGCGGATATTTTCGACCACTGTCCTCGTAGTATACATGCACAAGACAGTCCGGGCGTCAGTAACTGTGTGTGTGTGAAAAACAAAGGACGCTGTGCAGGTCAGCGTGTGGCCTTACGGACGCGTAGTGGCCACTTCGCCAATTCGCACAAGGAAAAAGTATGGCGTAGTGGACACTTCACAACTGTACTGGCAGTAGGTATTATGGAATAGCTTTAAACAGCCAATGTAACTCGCACAGAACTTCCATTTCTAGCGCCAAGATTCAGTCGTCAAACGAGAAGCAAAAAGGGCTAGCGGTTGAGAAGGTGATTCGAACGGGACCCAAAAACGCCATCACGTTCTACTCTGGCAGCGAAGCTCAAACGTCGGAGACGAACAAGTTATCCCGCTGGCTAGTTTTTCTTTTGAACATTATCTTTCGTTTTACATGACTTTATTTTTATAAAGTGGACTACAGGCTATATGAAGATAATTGCTTTTAAAGTTTGCTTCAAAGAATACTAAAGAAGTCAAAGCTTCACCAGAAACACTATAAGTGATGGCGAAACACCACAGGGGAAAAAAAAAGTTTGGCAAATCCCACGTACTTTGGGAATCGACTTTATGCGAAACTTGTGGAGGGAAGGGGACCATGGTGTAAATTTTTATTGAGTGACACGTCAAAATGGCGCTAAATGTCTTGGATAAATGTTGCCCGCCCTGACATATCTCGAACAGTTGCAGATGTTACATAACCAGTTGTTTGTACTCACGTAATGATCCAAACAGGAACATGAGTAATAGCAACTCTAGAAGTGATAAGCTGATATAAAGCTCTGATGCTCGCGAGGATGGCAGTCCTGGACATTTCTCTATAAATCAGCTTCAACGCATGGTAGGGAACCCGCCATGAGGGCTGTATCATAGGCATACATATCTAATGTTTATGAAATTGGATAGCCAGCACTGCAACCACAATTCACGTTTCACAAACATTTAGGTCTACTTTAAAAGTAGTTTCGAGACCTGGAATGGCTCTGTGGTAGAATGCCTGATTGCCGCGCAGATCGCTTGTGTTAGATTCCTGCTGGGGCTCTGACATTTATTCTTTTTATTGTGACGACGCGGGATCGATGACCACACAAAGCGCCTCAAATAAGTATGCTTTATCGATCGCAGGAAAAAGTTTGTTAGTTTGTTTCATACCCACTCAAATGGATTGGCCAAGAAAGCGTAGTGCAGTTTTTCTGTGATCATTTTAACTATGTGTAATGAATTTGTATTATAATATCACTAATGTAAGGAAAACCACATAAAAAGAGAGCAGCCTAGAAAAAAATAGTAAAGTCAAGTTGAGATATTTTGAGGTTTCAGGTGTTGTGATTACCACTCAGCTGCGTTTACTTCACTTTGCCGTTTAGAATTTTTTAGGGGGGGGGGGGGGAGTAATAAATAATAATTATTTGATTGAAGATCACAAAGGTATACGTTTGGATGCCTGAATATAATCGCAAACGGCATTGAAAGCATCCCTGTGGCAAAGTCCCAAAAACTGAGGCACCAAAGCTTAGGGCAGTTTCCGCCGTCAATCTAACACCTATTTTCAGAAATGGAATAACTAGTAACCTTTTTCGGAGTATTGCATATCGGCGACAATATAAAAAATAATGTTCTAGAGATGTTCTACTTGCTCGAAAATAATGTTCTACTCGCTCGATAGTTGACCGGGTTCTGCTGGCGGTAGCGTTGCTGTAGGGCCCGTTCAACAGCTGTGGCTTCTTTCGTGAACTCAGCTACTGTGGTTGGTGGACTTCTCACAAGCCCAGCAAACAGGTGCTCCTTCACGCCTCGCGTTAGATACCGTAGCTTCCTGTCTTCCGGCATCTCGGTATCTGCCCTGCCGAAAAGACGGGTCATGTCCTCGGTGAACATAGCAACGCTCTTATTTGGTTTTTGAATTCGAGCTTCAAAGAGACGTTGCGCATTCTCCTTTCTGTCGAGACCAGTAAAGGTGTCAATCAGCTGGTTGCGGGAGTCGTCCTACGTAGCCATGCTTCTTTCTCTGTTGTGGTACCACGTCCGGGCATTGTCTTTCAGGTAGAAGTACACATTCGCGAGCTTGTCTTTTTGGGGTGGCCCACTGGTTGTACTTCGCACAGCGTTCGAACTGGTCCAGCCAGTCTTGTGCGTCTTCATAGGTCTCATCATGAAAGGAGTCAGGAATCACGGGATTCTGAAGTGTCATGTGCGATGGAGCTGCAGTAGCCATGGCAGCTGAAGACGGCAAGCAATTGCTGGCAGTTTCTGGCAAGAAATCGAGCTCGGGAGCCAGGCCTCGCAGACGGCGACTGAAAGGGTGGACTGGTGTGTCGACTGGTGGTAGCGATTCCGGGCTCAAATGTGGGGTCCGCGAAGGGCTGCCAAGCATGAAGACTAACCAGCACCTCCACTAGTGTGAGGACGCGGGATCGGCGATCCACAAAGCGCCTCAAACAAATACGCTTTATCGATCACAGGGAAAAAGACTGCAACGACTTCTTCGTCTTTTGCCTTCGGCCAAGGACACTCGCCTTCGGCCAAGGAAGCATCGCAAGGTGCGGTGCTTGTCACCATTTCCTTTGCCTTCGGCCAAGGAAATGGTGACAAGCACCACACTTTGCGGCTTTGCGATTTTCGCTGACACGTTTTGCGGAGTTGTTCGCCGCGCCGCCGTCGACAGTACTGTCATTCAAGTTCGCATCGTTGCACTTCGTAAAGAGTCAATCTGCTCTTCCAGTCAAGACCATGCGTGGCCTACCGATCACAACTCATATACTGAACGTCACCAAATGAGGTTCGTTAACTGAGCAGTAACCGACCACGGCCGGACTCGCACCTCAAAACCAGCCGTACCTCATGGACACAAACAATTCTGTATGTTCGTAGAGGTGTTGCGTGTAAGCTAGCTAATGCTGGGCAGTGAGCTAGTTTGCCTCCTGCTACGCCACGTTTAAGCCTGTCACTTTCTGGCTTGCTCTGGCTGCTCATAGCAGGCAACTTCTGTATGTCACTAAGCCTCGAGACTTTTTCTGTGCGGGCAAGAAAATTCCAAGGTAATCGAGCCATATAGATCTCTGCTGCAAAAAGAAATTCGATCATATTACAATAGGAAGGTTGGCTTGAAAGCGGATTAACAGTGGCAGAAGAGAAAACAACCCCATAATGCTGAACTTACGGTCGCACTTACGAGGGCCTACTACAAATGTGGTGTCCTGTTTGTGGTTCATGCTGACCATAAATCTTCGCGTAAAGCAGCCGAGAAACCGGTTTTCTTCTCTTCCACTTCCGCCTCAGTGTTCTTCACAGTCGAAAGATGATGGCTCCCTGAAGGTCTCGCTCCTGTTCACCCTTAGCCCTGCCCACGGCACAAGTGGCCCTGCCAGTGACGGCCCGGGAGGAAGGCAGCGATGCGAGTCGTCGGGCGTGCATCGCATCGCACGCGCCATGGCACGCAGCATCACACGGCGCGATGCCTCGGGACTCCTGATTGGGAAAGACGAAAGGGACGCTGCCGGACCCTTGGCCGAATCCCCGGCCCGGCGGCGCGGCGAAGGGTAAACCGACCATTGGACGTGAGCCGAATACGCAAGCAGCTCTTTCTGTATACAGCGAGGGAGCACGTATGGGAGAACGCCACCGGCCGCTGCTGCCATCCCGAAAGGAAAAGAAAAAGGAAGGACCATAAAAGTAGGCCTTGCAGAGAACTCGCGCCTTGTACTAAAGAAAAAAAAAAAACAAGAGAGAGATAGAGAGAGAGAGAGAGAGAGGAGAAGACAAGTGTATCCCCTTGGCAGCTGCGGGTAGAACAGAAACTATAGCGAAAAGGAAAACCAGGAGAAAGTGAACTGAGTGCAGGATGTCGAAAAGTAAACAAATTTAAATGTGAATGAAAGAGAGGCAGCTGACCCATGCGTCCAGGAGCACGCATGCACTGAGCGGCGGAGTGAGGAAAGCTACCGGTGATCGAGAGCTCCGGTTGCGAAGAAACTTCCTGAGAATAGAAAAAAAAAAGACGACAGAAATAGGGTAGTGGAATCGGGGTCGTCAGGTGTAACTGGGAAGCGGCATCGTCGTCTGCCCGCTCGATTTTCATCCCAGTTCACCCATCTCGTTCGGTGAAGAAAAAAAAACCTAACAGAGAACCTAGAAAGGAAGTGATAAAGGTTAACATTTGAAGAGAAATAGAGGAAACAAGATGAACAGTCAGTATCACGTACGGGACGGAATCGAATGGTAGCCTCCATTCCAAACGGATAGGGCAGCTGGGTATGGACTCCCCAGGTCTCCTCCTGCTGCTGCTGCAAAAAAAAAAAAATGAAAAAGATGAGACAGTGAATCGTGAAAGGGATGGACAATACAGGCAACATATCAATGTAAACAGGCAAGGAGACGCGCATCTGTGCGATGAAGATAACGAAGTCGGGGTCTGTGCCGCGAATCATAGCCGCTGTATATTTTCTGCTCCCTGCCCCCGCCATCCAGGAAGCCTAAAGATATCTGCGTGTGCGTTTTTTCTTGTTTTTTCTTAAGTGCACTTTTGATTTTACGGCTTGTTCCGGCTCATCAGTTGGAGCCGTCGTTTTAGGTTTCCTATATATACGGAGGTTTTTTTTCCTCTGCATGAGCTGAGAACAGCGTCGGCATCGATTAGAAGGCGAACCGCAAAGTTGCAGCTTTTAGATGAGTTTCTAAACGTGTATTAGGATGAGAAGAGTACATTTACCTACACAACATCAATGCATAGCAGATTTCTAGGCTCCATAAAAACGGACAAGGTAGGATGTTACTACTGTCCCAATGCTGCGAAAAGAAAAACGAAATTGAGTTCAATGCCTCTTAGTACAGTGCAAGTCCCAGCAAACGTTAGCTCAGCTTACTGAAAAAAAATAACAATAACATGAACAGCAGGAAAAATGCACCGTAATACGACCTATGTGGACATTCATCTTATTTCCTTTGAAACGAAACTTTTGTGTGCCCAATAAAATACTGATTAACGTAAGCCTTAAGTCTATAACAAAGTACGGCCTCCAGTGCAGCTTAGATCGAGGCCAGGAATGTCAAACACACGGCTTGTGAACGTTTCTTTGCTGGCCTCGTGTTCACAAGGAATAAAATGTTCGTGACAGTCATAAAAGGAATATGAGCATTATTTACTTTCATACTGTGATTAGTATCTCATTATCCAGGTAAGCTACAAAGGCTGGACAGTATTCAGGCCTTTTATTTTTTCCTATGAAGCACTCCATGCGGTCGCCGTATGTTATAGCTGTGGGCGAAAATAGGTGTTGTTATGAATGGGCGTCCCGATTTGAGTGGTACTAGAGAGAAGTACTGATGCGTTTTTTGAGTCCTGACGCGCAATCCACTTCAGAAATGAAAAATATATAAAATATGACAAATTTATCACCTCAAACGGCAGCGTTAGATGACATTTTCTTCACCCCCCCTCCCCCTTAACCACCTTCTTACTTCTATGTTCTCTATTGACCCTGCCACTGTGGCACTAGATTCCATGACTTCGGCGCACAAGCTGAGGTGAATTCCAGACCCCAGATCTGGACCACCAATGTATTGAGCATTTAATAAAGTTGTGTCGCAACCGTATAGTGGCCATCATCACGATACCCCATACATCGTCCTGAAACATATTTACCAACGTTTTGTTGTAAACCATCTCAAAATTTTCGGAATGTGTACCTGAATAAGATTTAAAAAAAAAAACAACAGAAAGCTACTTCCTTATATTATTTTGGTTGCGATCATAGCGATACGGAGTCACTTAATCATGGTCGCATTTTCTGGTGTATTTTGGGGAACGGACACTAATTTCATGTATACTATTGTTCCCGCCAAAATCGCAAGGAGTAAAAACTAATCAATACTCATGTGCCACGTAACGTAACCATCTAAGGATTCAGTGTGGCTATGCGACAGATCGTTTTAGGTCGCTATGGCTCATTCCATAACAAATATACGTCATTCTGGCGACAGTTCTACATGTATTCGAAAAAAAAAAAGAAATTTGCGCTGCACTGAAAGCTAGGAATAAATAAAAATAAATAAAATTTGCCGGGATAGTTGAGAGGTAGAATAAATTTCGTTTAGTTAGCGTTTTTCGAATTTCGCCTTAATGTAGTCGGATTGATGTTTGTCAGAAAACTATTGCTGAAACTTTTCTTTCTTGTGTCAATATCAAGCGTGATTTACATACTAAGCAAAGGAACTTGCTTAGAGTGCTCTAAACTCTACAAAAATGCTGCAATTTTTTTCTGCACTAAATCCCTCCAAAAAGTTTACCATAATTTCTTTTGTATGCGTTTTGCCCCTGCAAAGAAGCGTCACGTTTGAACACCTCAGTAATTAATACTTAGTGTGAAGAAGTTTTATATTTTGAGCATTCCAGATAATAAGTAATAATTTGCAAACTGAACAAGAATCTTTCATTTGGACGACATCAAAGCTCAATTGAACGCATGTGGTGCCCCAAAGGTGAATCTGTTTTATAACTGTGTTGAAAGCAAACGAATGTGTCCTGCTGCACGGCTACTGTTATTATTACAATTCTTCAAAGAAATGTTTTTTCCGGAAATCTCCAATCGTAGCTCTCTTATTGTTCACGTTAGGATAGTACATTATTCATAAACGAACGAATTTATGTTCAGCTATTACTGCGTTTAGTTTAGGCATTCTCCAAGCAGACAAGTTGAAGATTTCAAGGCAGTGTTTTATGTGCATATATTAACAGTACTGTGAGTTGATGAAAAAAAATACTGTCCTGAAATTTAAAAACTTCCTGCTTTCTTGAAACAGCATTTAGAAATAGTTTTGCATAGGTATAGTCCTCTAACTTTGCTGGTTGACAACATGCATTCTGTGTTGTTCCGAAGCAAAATGGATGAAGCCCTGACTACTTTAAATGTAAGCATTTTGCAATTGAAGATATATTTTAGTTTTTTATCAAGAAAAACAATAAAACCAAGCTAAATTTTGCTGGTCGAACTAATTCGTTTGTACAGAGCATGCCAATGAGCTTCGGAAACTGTTGTCAGGATATCCATTTCAGACACTTGGTAGGTTGGACCACACACAAACACACACACACACACACACACACACACACACACACACACACACACACACCCACACACACACAACACACACCACACACACACACACACACAACACGCACGCCACGCTCACACACCCACACACGCACACATAACACACACACAACACACACACACACACACACACCACACACGCACACACACACACACATAACACACAACACACACACACAGACACACACACACGCACACACACACACAGATAACACACACACGCACACGCACACACACAGTAACACACACACACAACACACACACAGATAACACACACACAACACACACACGCAGACACACACACGCACACACGCACGCACGCACACACACACACACACCATACACACATATAACACACACACACGCACACACAAACACACACACACACGCACGCACGCACGCAGACACACACAATGCAGGCACGCACGCACACACCTAAACGCACGCACGCACGCACAAACACACTCAAGACTGTTTATTATTTACAAAGCTTCTTTCATGCTCGTGGGCCACAAGGAAGTCCATAGCGCTTTCATGACGCGTAAAGCACCGCGGCAGCCTCGCCATTGGCCCAGTATATCTATTTATTTAAACTACCTTACATTTACCTTACATCACTCTAAAAAGCTCTTTGATGCGTTGACAACTCGATGGTAGTGATCATACTTATTTGCTCAAATGGCGCTTAATTTTTGTTGATTTATAAGTGATGGTTGCAAGCGGCGATTTAGTCCTCCCATTATTTGCTGTGCTCATGCGTTGTGAAGTAATTTTGTCACAGTAATGCTTAAGTGCTTTCTTGATGAAAGTCTACTAGCGTTTGGGCCAATTGTCAACGCGACCATGGACAATGTTTCTGAGCGACGTGGGACTCGCACTAGTTATATAAAAGATATGAATGATGGTGGTGAGAGAGGTACCACAGGTGCAATAACGCCTTCTTCTTAAGTGAGTTTCCCATTACCGAGGTGAAGAACTTGTCCGCATCTGTTGAGCGAAAGACGTGAAAGGGTTCCGGCCGCCCTTTTAGAACATGGTCGGAAAACGCTGCCAATCGGCAACTGAGGCTCCCGGAAACACGTGAGCCAAATAATACCGCGCAGCATGTGGCCTCAAATTTACAAATAATTTTCAGTCAACTAACTTGAATTTTTCTTCTCTCGACAAATGACGCTACAGATTAGAAAATCACTACGTCACAGGCCCTTATCATGCAAGTGGCTGATTTGAGCATGGAGCGCTCGAAAGTTGCTGGGGCCGCCGTGAAAGGCAATGACCTGTTCACTCGTGCGTGCGTGATCTCGTTTCATTACTACCTGCTTAGCTTCCAGTGATTTAGCGGGGACGAGAAAATAGACAAAGCAATTGTGCCATGTGGCCAATATTTGTAACGATGCTCGTAATAAACAAGTATTAAAGATTTTTGTGACGGTGAATTCGTTAGACTCTAAGCTTCTTCAGTGATGTGATTGCATTGGTACTTCCCCTTCAAAGAAAGCCCCTTCAAAGAAAATGTGTTCCGTGTCTTTGTTTGTTAGCACATGCGCACATGCATTGACTTGAAACACAGTTGGAGCTTGTGTTTTACATCTCTAGGCACATTGTTCTGAATATTTCATACCGAGACACAGCAAAAGAAAGGATGAATTGCTCAGAAAAAGTGCCCCTTTGTGCATTCTCATTTTTTTTACTGGATGTACAGTGTACGCAGCTTTACTTTTTTTTCTCCTGAAAACGGGAGCGTAGTCTTTTAGCTTGCGTTTTCTCGAAATCCTCATGACAGGAAGGCTCCGCACAGCAAGTTGCTACCCCGTTGCCCTTACTTTATGTGCATCATCGTTCAGGGTTGCGCCTAATGGCTTTCCCTGGTTCTTGGTATATCACAACCTTGCTTCGTGACAAATGAGTCCTGTTGTGCCCGGATCCTTTCTCTATTGATTTGTTAGTTCCTGCCATCCACCCGTAATGACGTCAACAGAGCCATTAACTAGAAAGCCGTCATGTGTACCTAACTTCCCAAATATCCCTTTCTGCAATCCCCTTGCCCTTGACACTATGGCCGCTCAAATGCAAACGAATAAAGCGATGTCGGATATATTGGGAGAAACATGCCACGCGTGTGATTTATTTCCGTTTCCTTAGCAGATAAGGCTAGTTCGTCAAAAAACTTACCAAGAATGTAGCGTTGTTAGTGAATGAAAGTAGTTCACTCATTCCTCTTTTACTCTTATCTGCTACAACAGGAAAGAAGAATACAAGTCGTCTAGCCCACATCTTGTCCGGAAGAAATGGTACGCAGGAAAGCATAATAAATATGACCTTACATATAGGAGTTGAAGCGGCCATCCGAAGGGCTGACCGAAATCAACAGCTCCACAGAAACTCGTCACGCCAAAGACGAGAAGGAGGAAGATGACGAAAGGAAGAACATGGGGGTTAGCCAGTTCTCAGATCGACTGGATACTCTGTCTGGGGGAAGGGTTGAGGGCAATTGAAGATGACATAGAGATGTTAAAGAAAGACAGAGGAAAAGAGAACAATAATAGGATAGATAACACAAAGAGTCTGTTTCTGAGATCAGTTGAAGGCAAGAAGAGCAACAATGCTCTCAGAGCCTTGCGTGGCAAGAACAGTCCGTAAAGAAATTTCGAGAGTCCTAGATCCACTAGGGTTGGGACGAAATGTGACAAAAAGAAGTACACAGAAAATGTGAAAAAGAAAAAATGGCAGCATATCCACGGAGCGAATGATGGAGAGTGGGGCGAAGCATTCGTCCATCCATTCGTTCTTGCTTCTGTCCGTCCATACGTCCGTCTGTGTCATCGTCCATGTGTCCATCCGACCGTCCGTGCGTGCGTCTGTTCGTGCGTCCATCCCTGCGTCCGTTCATGCGTCCATCCATGTATCTGTCTGTGTGTCCGTTCGTCCATCTATTCAACACTCCAAGTAACACCATCTCGCATCTTTTCATCATATATTCCCCATATAGAAGCACCGCCATCCAACAGACATTCCAAGGACTAAACGAGAGGTGGCACACGCACACTTTCTTACGGATTGCGCTTCGGGTCTACTTCCCACATTTAACCACCTATTATTGATGGTATATACTAGTTCACTGTATTGGCACTGCGGCCCAACGCTCGCTAAACCTTTTTAAAACCAAGAAGGTTACGCCCAGCGAGTATAACGTAGCAACATTTCCCTGCCAGATAGTGCTCATTGTGCATGTCAATGGCTGCTAATGAAAAATGAGAGACAGGAGAACTCGGCTTTTACTATCTTACGGCTCGCGCTTCGTATCTACTTCCCACCTTTAACCACCTCGAGTTCATGGTATATACTAGTTTATTGTATTCATGGCACTGCGGCTCAACGCTCGCTAAACCTTTTTAAAACTAAGGAGGTTACACCCAGCGAGTATAACGTAGCAACCCTTTCTTGTCAGATAGTGCTCAATGTACATGCCAGTGGCTGCTAATGGGGAATGAGAGACAGGGGCATTCGTCTTTTAGTTAACGCGCACGCCGCGAAATTCTTATTGTTCAACAAAGCACAGGAGAAATCTCCCATCGGCACCACCTTGCAGGTCAAAATGTAACATTGGTTACACAATACGACTACGACTACGACAACGAGGGACGAACGGGTGCCGCTTTAAGGAGCTTTGCCCCTAAAAGACAATTAGGATTTTTCACAAGATCTTCGTTCCCAATACATGTGGTTCACAAATATGAACTAGCCTTCCAAATGAAAGCCTAAAGAACTTTTGTTTTGAATGTTTTAGTTCGGTGTACTTTCTTTCGTCACAAGCGTTGACTGTTTCGTTGCTAATAGCGACAGCCAAACTGGAGCTGGAGAACCACTTGGTACATGAGTTAGCACCAATTCTTCGATCGACATTTTTCTTCACGCTTTCTGACCACAGACGAAATGATACAGTTTTTGACTAGACCGTACGCTACACAAGGAACGTACATCAACACCTGCATGCACATGACTGTTAAACTTTATATTAGTATATGCGGCCAGCATAATTAAATTATCCTAGAGTGATGCCTTGTGCTTAGAAAACAGCCTCAATTTTGGTATTTAAATATTACATCTGCTTGATTCAGCGCATTTCTTGTGACCCAAAGCTGACGCCACCATTTGTCATTATCTTTTGAGGCACCATAGATACACGATGAGCTGAAGGAATACTCCTGAACTAATCAGGTGAACACTAGCGAGTGGCGCACATGAAAAATACAAACCGGAAAAAAAGCTTATTCGATCGTATCGGTATAATGGGCGACAATATTCGCAAGCTTGTTTTGGATTGCAGTACCTCCGACGAGAATAACTTGCAGACGTTTATTGCTGCCTCTTAATATTAAAAAAGGTAAAGGTCGAAACAAGTAACACACAGTTTTACATACTTCATGCTTTTGTTAGCGAAGCCATTTCTGAGTAAAAAGAGAGAGTTGTAAACAAAGACAATTTTCAGGTGGAACGAAATTTGCCCAACGGCTGTGTTCGGAGCTAAGCTGTCAGAAATCTACTGTTCGAGGAACATTTCTTTTGAAATCCTCGGCGATGGCCTAGTCCCACTGGACAGCACAACATTATAACTGTAGAATTGTAGTGTTACCAATGGTAAGCTTGCGTCTGGCGTAGTGTGCTGCCGAATTTCCCGAAACGGGGGCGCATTTGAGCTTGTGCTGCCTTATAGAATTGTGTTTGAAATAACGGGAATTAGGACTTTCGCTGTTACACAGGAATCACGAAGCATATGCCAAATTGGCACATGTGAAACAAAATGTTTTGCTAGTCTTAATGACAGGGTCGGTGAAGCCCGACTAGAAACAATAAAGAAGGGCAGGATGAAAAAACAAAACAAAATCATTCGAATCGTTCTGTTATATCCACAAAATTTCCCAGTCTTGCTTTTCCGCTTCCAGTTTGAGCAGCATTCCCAATGAATGCTGTTACAGCGTGTCTAGCGTTCGTCAAAATGAATTTGGGAAAAACATGCACTTCTCGGCACCGAACATTTTGCCTCACTGCTCATTGTAACAAGCTCAAACACGCCATGTAGAAAGTTCCCCTAAGAGTCGCCCATCGGGTAAAACTTACAAGAAACGTGTGCCAAACGAAATATTGTGAACAGTATCCTTGTATACAAAGCCTTATCGAGGGCGTCAATTGAATAACATGCAACGAATGGTGATGAGTGTCATTGTTGGCATTAACCTGACGCAATGTGCAGTCGCTCACGATGTTTGACTCTAAGCTGAAAATACATCAGGCCAATCTTATGCTTATGCGCTTCGCTGCTGACGCCTCCAGTGGTGGCCAGTGTAGATACCAAACTAGTGCGGTGAATTCAAATTGGGAGACCCATAGGCAGTGATACCGTGAAGATGAAGATGATATGTGAGGCTTGTAGATGGAAGGACGGCGATGGCAGATGCAGGCAGTGGTAGGTGGCACAATATACACTTGACTGTATGCAATGTTTACATCTTGTGTCAGAATAGCACGAGCGATTTTCTAGAGGATTGCCTAAGTGTGGGCCCAACTACAGTAGCACACACCGAATGACTTCATTGAAAAATATAAAGTCCGCTGAATGTGACGCGTAGCCCCAGCATATCTATAACAGCGAGATATCTGTGAGTCGGCAATATAGTTTTGTGCTTTATATTGGTATTTTTATACTGGAGAAGTGAGATGCTAGACTCCAGCTACTTTGTCAGGCAGCATCTAAAAATTACGCAACGCTTGCTGTTCGGGCACTTGCACTTGGCACACATATAAGCTTTTGCGCGTTTCAGCCAATTTGTGTGTCAGTTGAACACCCAATTTCTACACAGTCGTGATGCAAGACGAGATCGTCTAGCTACAGAAAGCTTTGTTTCAAACCTCGTACGTTGCCTATTATATCATAGAGAATGTCAAAACCGTGCTCCCCATTGTCGCCATTTGAACTTGTGAATGCACTTTATAAAAAAATAGACGCTTTTCCACATAATATTATGCTTAACTGTTCGTAATTACATACCCAACATACCGGCTTTAAATCACAATTTCATACGCTAAAGATGTGACATATATATGAACACAATGGTTCTGAGTAGCAGGCCAAATGCAACAGCTCAGATGGACCTTTCCGCCTTCTAACAAATTTTCTCTTCGTTATAGTCGTATGTAGTTATTTGATTTTCGAAATATGTGTTATTTGCATAAAATGGTATGGCTTTCCCTCACCGTAGAGCGTATTCGGTGCCAGCTCACGGACACTGATAAATATGGCGCGATAAAACACTGATTCTGGGATGTTACAGTAGCATGCTGCCCCACAGAATTGTCCGATATTCGCCCAAAGTACTTTACAAAAGTGATTTATTGGCTGTGGCGAGGAATATCGTGGCCTCGTGCTCTGCTGTACGAAGTCATAGCTCCAGAAATACGGCTGAGAGATAAGGGATCTCCAAGTTTTACAGCGAAAGCTGTTATGAGATGACTTTTCGGGCCACGTGCAGTTGTTGTTGCCCGCCGCCGCCGGTGTCCGTAACCGTATCGCGCGAAATGAGAAAACTTCCACCAATGACACAATGGGGCTTGAACCCGGGTCCACTGGGTGCCAGCCGTATAATCTACCACTGAGTTACGCCGGTGCTTGTAACTTATTGTCAAACTTGCCTTAGGCAAGTATGACATAGCACCAATGGCACAGTGGGGCTCGAACCTAGGTCCAGTGGGTGCCAGCTCAGTATTCTACCACTGAGCTACACCGGTTTTCTTTTGATTATGCCATGTGGACTTCACTGTTTATGGCGGGCCCGTATGGCGGGTTTCTATCGCGATCAGGAAGCATGGCCTGCACGAATGTGTTTCCTTGAATGTATGGCCAAGTTTGTTGAACTGCAGAAAACTCAGGAGATTTTATCTGAGTGGTTGTCGAGGGTAGACCCTTTGGCAGCCCTTAGGGAATTTCAGTTTGTGTCGGACTGCTACTGCTTGTCTTTGTTGTGCTTGCGGTATGATGTACGCGCCTATAAACAGGCAATAACGCAAAAAAAAAACTGAGCTACACCGGTGCGTGTAACTTGTTGTCAAACTTGCCTTAGGCTGGCTTGATGTCGGGAAAGCAGTCGCGTTAACATGACTTATAAAGCGTTTTACAACAGCGAAAGAACACGCAGTCGTCGCACAATGCGTATAGCGTAACGAGTAGGCCGTCCGATGCTCAAAACCTACACAAAATCTTGTTCTTCTTCCCCTATCAGCTGTGCTGCATACCCACTTCAGCAATAATTAATAATCGTAGTCAGTATCTGCATGAATAATTGGCACAAAATTCCTTGCAAGTGTTTAGCGGATACTACGCATCTCAGAAGAATGACGAAAAATAGCATAGCGTATGCCAACCTACTACCCAAAAGTTTATTAATAATGCCCTAGTGGGCACCACGCAAGTGTGCTTGCAGTAGTTATCCAATGAGTGTTTTGAAAAGGCTCTGAAAGGTCGCTCTTCTAGCTTTCGCTGTGACTGTGCTGCGCCTAACGCACAGACCTGGCATTCTTTTGCTTCGGAACCTAATATGCACAGTTATTATTGTGCCACAATAATGTGGGCCAGCGGGAAGGACTGTTGTCGATGCCAATAGTTAGTCATGATAAACACCAAACGGGTAGTGCTTGCAATGAATTGAAAATAGATCTTGCGGTGTCTTGAAGTCAAGCTAGCACTTTCGTAAGAGGCGTGTCAAGCTCTCATAGATTCAAATACCGGTTCACGATCTTCTCATCCCCTTGCTTGGCTGTTTTTGGTTTCAGGTAATCCAGCATTTGATTCAGGTAATCCAGCATTTGTAACCCTTGATGTCAGTAATTTGTTTGCACATGAACATATTAAACAAAATGCAAGCGCAGCCCCTGCCCAAGTGAATGGCTAAACTAGGAATACCCTCGGATTTCCCCTGTAGTGGTCAGCGCCACTTCTAGGTTGGGAAAGCTAATTCAAGCTGCACCCACGTTCGTTAAGAGTAAGGAGACTCAAAACGACACCGATAATAATTTAGAGCTGGCCGATGCGTTCCATGTGGGTGCGAGTGGAAGTAAACTGCCGGGTCACGTTTTTCTGTGAAAGTGATACGAAGAAAATCGTCGTGTACGAAAGCTGACGACGTTTCTTTTCACCACATTTATGACGGAGGAAAGGAGGCCCTCCTGCTTTTGCGGGTGAGCTTGAAAGACTAAAAAGGGAGACTAGGATGAAGAAAAATTTGTTTCTTCTGCGAGGCGTCGAGAAAAATCTACAGGAGCGCGCGACGCCCGCGGCACGCGGCCGTTTCTGCGGGGCCATTATTTATTCAGCGGCGCCGCTCATCACACCACAATGTTGCACGAAAAGGGCTCCCTCGTCGCTACAGTATGAGATAGCGAAAGTGTGTGATGGCAGAGAAGAGAAAGTACGCTCGCGACGGGACAAGCGAGTTTCAAATAACACACCTCACGTAGAAAGGAGCGGCATTTCGTTGGAGCCAGGACAGATGGGGAGGACGGAGGACGGGCGACAGAAACGGCCATTACTCTCTCGTAGCACAGCGGCGCGGTGCGGGGCTCTGGTTTATCTCGGCTTAAACTTTCCCAGCCCGGGAACGGGACTCTCTCGACCACTGGCCGGGAGTCAAATCGCTGTGGAAAACGTTGACCGGTTCTGAGGGCAATTACGGACCGCGCCATTAGGAGATACCGCGGTGTAGCTGTGTTAGAGAACGGGCTAAGTTGCTCCTGCGAAGAAAGTCGTTCCGCACACCATACAGCGTGCCAAGTGCACAGGAGCATTCGCGATCTCAAGATGGCACTGTCCAAGGGGATAAAGGAGTTGGGAGAGCTCCACCTCGGGTGGCTACGGGAATGGGTTGGGTGAGTTGGAGAGGAGGAGTGACTTAAGCGGAATAAGGAGTGGAGTACAGTCAAGCTGAGAGACCTCGCTTTAGCAACACGCAATTATCGCAGCGAAGCGCGATAATAACGAAGGCTCCGCTAAATGGCTTGTAAAGAGATAGAGCCTTTGTGGAGGTTGTGGTAGTTTCATTCACGCGGGAATGATACTGTCGCAGGGTGCGGAGCTACATGTATACCTCTACTCAGTGGGCACCCTCGGGAGTTATCTGGAACACGTGACATTGGAATATTAAAACGGTTCTTTTGCTCTTTTTGGGACCGTGCTAGAGAATATGAAATGATGAATTTAAAAGTGCACGGCTTCTTTATGTAACTGCCGATCACTTATTTGAAGCGACTGACACTTTCAGAGTGTGGTACGTCTGTGTAAATGATTACAGATCATTTGACGCAAAATGGTATTTTTAGAAAGCAAGAAAAAAATCTACTTTTAGTTCAATATTGCGAATTAGAGTTTTCGGTTACCAAACTAATGTTCCAGGGCAGATTTTGCTTTTTTATTAGTGTGCCTTTGTACTTATTTTAGAGACCTACTTGGATGCCGTCATCAGATCAGTACCACACGTCATCACGTAAAACAAGGACTGCATTCTTTTCCATACCGCCATATCATGCTGTCACCATGGCCGCGATGCATATGGTCTACCTGGAAACCATGTACATTGAGAAACGAACACCTTTAGTATGCACTTATTGTTATTTTACTTATTCCTACACATACATTGGCTCCTGAGGAAATTTTTGCACAACTATGCAGCAAATAGACCAAAAAGATATCTGAAACAACTGATTGTGAAAACATACGAAATGAAGGCTACAACTAATTTGAAGCGGCCTTGTACCGCAAATTAGGCGTGTAGGTTCATCGGCAGTTTGTTTGCAATGAGTAATGATGAGTGCTGCGGCACTGGTGAAAACGGTGAGAAAAAGCATTCTATAGTTTAATTTCTTCTCAGAATAGCATTCCGCACAGACTACATGGTCACCAATCAACTGTTTATGCTGCCGGAAATAAAGAATCAGAATTTGTCAGGTGAAATGGCTCCTTTCTATTGGTTGAGCTAAAGAATATATTGCGCATCTTTGCAGTGTACTGATTGCGAGGAATTAACAAGTTTTGAGGTGCTTAGGATTTTACAAACAATTTTCCAACCAAAATTGCCTGTTTATACTGCTGGTTTAAAATATCAATAGACTGAAAAGCAGCTAGTCGATGTTTAAAAAGTATTTGTACCACATGCTTAGTCAAACGAACGCGAATAAGTTCATTTTTGAACCATACATAGGAAAGCAGGCACCTGCTGCTAATAAAAATAAGCACCCTAAAAAACAGCAGCAGA